>CM017441.1:7011608-7239125 GCA_007726485.1 Eragrostis curvula | reverse complement strand
CCTCGTGGGTAAAGTGTACAACCTCTGCAGAGTGTAAAACCTATCCGGATAGCCGTGTTCCACGGCATTGGACAAAGCGAAAGCAATGGCCACACAATGATTAGATTTTCTGTGTGAGTCATCCTTGGCGTGTGTGTTTTTGGAATAACGCCGGTTTGGAGCCGTGTGCTGGTTGTCTGCCAGCGTTAAAATTTGGGAACTGGCGGGAAGGATTTATTCTCTCCCAGGGCCACTCAACCCCACTAAGTTCTTATCAATGTTGACTTAGAGCTTTACAAAATGTTTTGGTTTGCAAATCAAACCCCTGCATTGAAAATTGGCTTTTCGGCCGATCAATGGAAACCCTCAGCCTATTCCTTGGCAACACCTTGCATATGAGTCACCCTTGTGTTAGGATTTGTTGAGTACCTTATGTACTCACTCCCTATCTCAATCAATCATTCAGAGGAAGAAGCAGAATACGACTTTCAAGCCGATGGCGAAGAGGACTAGGGTCGTCACGCGCAAGTTTACCTGTGGAGTGGATCTGCTTCCGCCGTCCGTAGCGTAGAATAAAGTGTGGCATTGCTGCTTCCCAGCGATAACTATTGTGGTGTGATGTGTTGAGTTGTAAGGCCTCTGGCCATATCAAAGACCTTTTATGTAATCAAAAGGCTTGTAATGAGCTTCGGTAATAAATAAATGTATGACTCTGAAATGCCATTCTGTTTGAATGTCCGTATCAACGTCTGATCCAGGGACTGATACGGTGGATTCAAGTACCTCAGAAATTGGGGTATGACAAGGGACAAGTTAGTGATGAAGCTGATTAGTGAATGATTAACATGAACGAGAAGTGGATCAAATGTGCGTTTGCAGCACGTATGCGTGCAATTTTTTCCCCCCGATGAGGTGAGGGCATCTACAACCGATTGGAACCAAACTGCCAAGATAAACACACATGAATATTCATTGAGGTGAGCTCTCGCACGTGTATGTGAATGTATGCACTGTATTTTACAAAGAAAAGAAATAAGCACACATGATAAATGATAAGGCATCCAAGCTGCGTACTACGTCAAATAAGAAATGATTACAAACATCACCTAGCTCACACTCCTCGAACCTAACAGATGAGTTGAATAATAACGAAGCCTCAACATGATAACACAAACTCCTAACCAAAGCCTCCAACCTAAACACAGTACTAGCTATGAAGCGCCTGCATAGACAACAATGAACATTATGGTCGGAGAGCTATGCAACTATCCAATTTCACTAGGGGGCACGTGCCCCTGTTGTAACATCCCACCCTAATGAAGACCCAAATCTGATGATTAGTGCATTTTGATCACAAATGCTAATGATCACTTTGGAAAAGTTATTTAAAAGCAAATCATTTGAAAATGGTCAAATATGAACTTGAACTAGAAATTCAAAATTTTGTATACAAGTGGGCCCATTTGAAAATTTCCTTGACATCCAGGGCCAAAAAGAAATTTTTGGAGAATTTTGTAGATTTTTCTACAAAAGGAAATGGGCTCAAATAAATCAAAGTTCATTTATTCAAAATCTGTCTTAATTGAATTTTAGTTCAAAATCTAAATCGAATCAGGAAAAGTTGTAATAAGGAAAAATGTTCATCTCAGTGAAACCTTCCAGAACTGATTTTATCAGATATTTTGGAGCACAGTAAAGTTTGGTTTCAATCAAATCAAGTCAGCACGTGCAAATTCATTTGAAAAATTCAAAAAATTTACTGTAGCGACATGTGTCGACCTCGTCGTCGATCCTCAGTCTGCTGCCCATTCCGGCGAACTGTGGCCGCCGTCAGCGCAGCACAGCGTCGAGGACCGGTTCAGCCCCCCTTCCTGGCCGTAGCCCCAACTCGCACTCCCCCTCGTTCTTCCCCACGCTGAGCGCGCACGAAGCAGAGCCGAGCCGCCATTGCCGCCGCGTCGAGCTCACCGCCGCGCCGCCGCTCCGCCGCACTTCCAGCCCCGAGCCCAACAGCAAAAAGGTGCGCTAGGAGCCCCTCAACCTCAGCCACAACACAAACTCCGAGCTCCGCCACCCTGCAGAGAGAATCGACGCGTATTCCGACCATGGCCGCCGGGTGAACGTCGTCGAGTTCATCGTCAAATTCCACTGTCTCGTGAAGTCACCGGAATCGCCTTCTTCTCCGCCGCCGTTCGCCGGACCGCGCCGCCCCTCCGACGAACTCCCCTCTCCGGCCTTCCTCCACGTGCACACGTGCTACGGTGAGCATCTCCTTCACTCCGTGAAGCTCATGCGCGCCCTAACTCACCCCCTCGCTGCCTCCTCTCGCCGGAACACCGCGCGCCGCCGCTCGCCGCCGCCGCCATCGCCGCCGACCTCCTTCCCGGCCGCGCGCACGTGCACACCAAATTGCGTTAGAGTCGCCTCGATTCCCTCTACACGTTGCCGTTGACCGTCGCGTGAGACTCGCCGCCGTTTAGCCGGAACGGCGACCTCGCCGTCGCCCTGTCGCGCGCGCACCGCCATGCCATGGCACTGCTACAGTGCCGCGTTTTCTTCCTTTTTGTTTTCTCAGAATTTTGGTCAAACTTGTAAAATCGATAGAAATTCGAATACAGCTCAGAAAAATCCAAAAAAAAATTTGTTGGTTTCCTTATGAGCAGAACTATCCAATGGTATAACATAAACATCTGAATTCGTCCTAGTTAATTTTATAAAATTCAAATAAGAGAATCAGGAAATAATTTTTATAAAAAGATCTGTAAGTGCAAAAATTCTGAATTTTGGCATGCACACTCCTAATAGGTTCATTGAACATCCCACCAAGTGGTATCTTGAAATGCACCTTCTTTTAGGAGTAATTTCAGTTTTCAGTTTCTAGAAGAATCTTTTTTATTATTTTATTCCTGCACCTTTTTGTACCAAATTTTGGATATGTTACTGTACCTAGGATGAAGATGCTAAATAAAAATACAAATGTAATTTTAGATCTTCCAGAACCCTTTTTAAAGATTTTAGAAGAGGATCTCTTTTGCGCGTAAGAAAATTCCTAAATCCAAAGTAATTGTATAAATCACTTGGGACCAAAATGCAAAAACCTGATAAATGGCCCTGCCAGCATGTTGCATTTGCCTCATAATACCACCATGTCGTATTTGTCAAGGAAGTTCCATGAACTATCTTTAATTTTGTGTATATTGTTGCATTCATTTAGGAACCGACGCCGGACTCGAGGACGTGGAGATCGTGGCCGAGGAGACCGGCGCTGACTTGAACGTGCTCGAGTGTGCTAACCACCAGCCCCAAGGCAAGCCCCGGTGCATCTCACCTTGTTTTAAAAGATTTTCCTTTTATCACTATATATGGAGTCATGAATTGTGCATTTACGTTTTAGGAGTTGTATGGAACCGTAGTTGCATTTGATTTACATGCTCCTATGGGTGGGTTCAGTTTTATGCAGCCACGTGATAGACTCCGCTATGCTTAATAGGGTTGTATCATCGGTAGGAAATCGAGTGGTATGGAGACCGCTCGGTATAAGTGGGGTCGGATTTACTTTATGCTCTTACATGATGATGGTAATGAATTTGAGACCGAACGGGGAAGTTCATGTGTAGGTTGAGGTGACAAGGCTCGCCTTGTTCGCTATAGCCCCGTTTGTGTCGATTGAGGACCGTTCGTTGTGGCCCCGCTGAGCAAGTTTGAACAGTACCGAGTGCATGCTAGTAGAATGGGAACTAGTAAACTGAGTAGCTCGATGTTGCATGTGTTGGACGGTGCACCCCCTCTCTTTTGGTGATAAAGATGGAATAGTGGTTGCGGGTTTGTGTAGGAAGGGAGGGCACATGGGCTAACCACGGATTGCCTGGCGCGGGTATCGCGTGGAGGACGTGTGTCCGGGAGAGGTGAAATCGGCTCGACCTTATGATGTCTTGTGAAAGGTTGCCGTGCGTAACTCCTTCGAGTAGCGTACGTCGTGTATTCGGGTTTCGCCTGCAGGTGTAAATCGATTCGGATCGCCGTCCCTCGCGGTTATTGAGTACCACTTGTTCACTGTGTCACATCGTAGTAAGAAGTGCACATGATGATGTTTATATGTTATTGTACTTCAATTAATTGTATTGCAACCATGTATTGCTTAGTTAGGTTGCCAATATTTATATTAATGCAAGAACCCTTTTAATCTGGCTAAAATATGAAAAAAAAAGGATCAATTATTAGTGCCGTTTTTGCAATCAAGTTTCACCCCCTGGTCAACCCCCTGCATATTAGAAGTCGGTCTTAGATGGCCAATTTGACGGGTAAGACTTGCTGAGTATTAGTTGCTCAGGGTTTCGCTGTTTAAAATTTTACTGCAGGTATTCCCAATTGCAACTTCTGCGGGTGTTGTGGTAAAATAGTGTGGGAGGGTGAACCGCCCAAGGACTAGTCTATTGAGTGGGTTCCCTCTTCTCCCAGCCAGGAGCAAGGTGAGTGAGATCGTGTCTACGGGCCAGACATGGTTTCATTGTATATATGTATCGTCGTGTGTTTCGCTTCCGCTCGCGTTATGTAATCGAATTTCGAACCCTTTTATGTAAAATAGATCGAACTTCGAACTGGATATCTTATGTTAATTATGGAACCAATGTAATAACTGAACTTAATGTAAAATTATTTTATTTATGCTTATGTGTGTGGTCTATGCATACTTGCTTCGCCAAGTATTCCCCGATTAAGATCCTGGACAGCAAACCCCTCATTAATTTGAGGTGGGATGCTACACCTGTGCTCACAATTTACCTTCGAGATATACACTATTTCTATTAAAATGATTTAATTTCTAGATCTCAATGGTCAAGATTAACAAAGTTTGACTTGGATTAAATCCAAAAATTCTTACTTTTTGAATGGATGGAGTACATATGCATCTTCTATATTGAGAAACAATACTTCACCTGCAGCTGGAAGCTGCCACACATATTTTCAAAAAGAAAAAAATAAAGAGGGAAAGAAAAAGCTCAGCATGTCGTTGTATTGTGGTGAACTCCCAACCATTGTTCTGAAGCAAGTAGCAAAGCTAAGGGTAGGATGAATCATGAGAAATGGAGCATTGTCATGCTTTCGTTTCGGAGAAGCAGAGCAATTTCTTGAGGTCACATACGCCATTTAAAAATTTTTCATTCCTTTTGAATTAATTTCAAATGAATAATTCTTATTTATGACCACTAACATTCAAGTATCAACGATTTGCAAAACAATCCGATAAGCTTAGCCACACGTTTTCCCACAAAAAAAGAGAAAGAAAAAGCATTGCGGCCGGTGTTGGTGTTGCACCCTGACTACGCTTCTCCTCAGATCAGAAGAAGCATGATGCATGCATAGGAAGGTGGTATCCGGCCAGGCAAAGCCATGAGACCGGGGTTGGTTCCCGCGTCTTTCTCCGCACGCTCGTTGCACGGCCGCCCCCAGATACACCAGAATCGTAGTGCTGCCTGGTCACGGTCGCGCACTTTTGGCCGCTGGCGCCGCCGGCAGCAAGCAGCAGAATCCGGGTTTGGGTACTCTGAATTGCTTCACTCAATTCAGAGTACTGTAGCGATTGCTACAGTAATCTGTGGGGAGATGAACAGTAGCCTGCATTGAAATACTGTAGCGGCTGTAGAAACAGTGCTCTGAGACTGTAGCACTGCGAAAACAGTAGTAAGAACAGTAGCAAGAGTTACTGTAGCAAGTTCAAAATACACGATACTATAGCTTCTCTGAATTTTCTTCGTCCCTTGATAGGATCTCAACCCGCAGAATCCAACTCCAACACGACGGCCAGCCATCCTTCGCGGCGACCACACGCATCACGTGCACCACCGGCTGACAGGCTGCAGCTTGCTTGCCGACCCCACGTAACCCCGGCCCCACTAGTCAGGGACACGGCAGCTCCTACGTGCTGTCGTGCTAGTAGTTGGAGGCTCGCTGGATTCCAGATTCCGCATCAGCGAGCAGATGGCAAAGCGACGGCGCCGGTGTTTTTCTAAAAAAAAACACGAGATTCTCTGCGCCACTCCTTTTGCTCTCACCCCACTTGCACCACTAGCTCTCTAGCTGCTTTCCTTCTTGTCTCTTGTCGCGTGGGTGCATGCATGCATTGCATTGCACACACACACACACTTGCGTCCGGGCTTTCGTCACCGCACGAACCGTGTCCCTGCGTGCGTCCCGCGGGGCCGTCCACCTGTCTGCCTCGTCCGGCGCAGCGCGTCGATCGACGGCTTGAGGCGGTGCCGTCTCTGCTTTTGTTAGACCCGCGTGATCGCCGGGAGTTCCGTTGCGAAAGGAACGCGCGACGCGCGCTTCGCCGCCAGGCTCGATCCTCTCCTCTCTCGCCGTTGGAGGAAAATCCTTTCCAGGAACCCAACCAAGCTCATCGATCGTGAGAAACCACACGAACACGTCTACGTGTCAGAAGAAACCGGCCATTCACGACATCTCGAGAAAATGCACGCAGAGGCAGAGGTTTTTTTTTTTTTTATGGGCAGAGATTTGTAGCTAGTAGACGCCAGTTGCTCACCGCGAGGCGCACGCAGGATCCAAAGGGCGGGAGCGGGCGCTAGCTTATAAAAGCAGCCGCCTGGCGCCTCGGCCACAGGGAGGAGCCAGCCACCACCCACAGCGCGCTCGCTCGCAGACAAAGCGTCTGCTCATTCATGGCCATGGCTCCTCCTCCCTCATCCCACCCGTCTCTGCACCTCATCCTCGCCGTCTCCGCCTTCCTCGCCGTTTCGACCCTAATCTTTGCCGGTGGGTAACTCATTTCATCACTCGATCGATCGCCTGCACAGCAGCAGCACCACCACCACAGGGAGATTGATTTTTCTGGAACATTCCTGACCAATGGTTGTTGATTAGATGGGTTGGAGCTGGGAGGAGGAGAAGGAGACGGCCTGTACAGGGAGATTCTGAGGGACGAGACCGTGCTGAGGCTCAAGGAGCTGGGCAAGGTCAGACTGCTGATCGGAATATTTCAGTTGTTGATCCGCTTTTTCAGCTCCAGAAACTGGGATCTTGTTGTACCTTTTTTGGGCTGTTTGTTTGTTGCCAAATCCTATGACACCAAGTTCAGTCGACGTTCTATATAGTTGCATGCATGTCCCTACCAATAGGATGATTAGCGAGCGGTCGAGACTCAAGAGAAAGAATCCGTGATTTAGAGGGTGTAGATTCTACCTTTTCTCTTTCCTCTTTCTGAATCCTGAGATTCTGCAGCACAGGGACAGTAACGATAGAGGAGCATAAGAAAGTTAACTGAAAATACTAGCTCTATCCGAGGACGATGAGTCATCGAACAATTAGCTTAGATGTAAACATTGTATCCCCCCTTAAGTTTTCGTCTTTTGACGGCTCGTGATTAATTCCTGGTCCTTCCAATCGGTGCCTTGTTTTCTGGGGGAGATAACCTTAGCACCTTAAGCTAGCTACAGATGTTGCCCATTTCTTACCTTCTTATCTGAACTATTATTAATTACCCAGAACAAGCAATTTCTGGTTTCGAAAGCAAGGTTCGTCTTTGGCTATTAGGCCTAACATTCCAGTTGAGTATCTGCAAAATTTTGACACGGCTTTGGTCTGTATGATTCAGATATCTGATGGCGAAGGTTACCTTGAAAGGACTTTCCTGAGTCCAGCTTCCATCAGAGCCACTAACGTCATCGTCAGCTGGATGAAAGATGCAGGACTAACGACGTATGGATGTCTACACTTGCAGTCATTTTCTCACACTTTCATCTTGGCTTACAAGTCTCTGTTCCATATGAAGGTGGGTTGATCAAATGGGGAATATCCATGGTCGATTTGAGCCGGCCAATTGTACCAGAGAGGCCTTATTGTTGGGATCTCACATGGTGAGGATGTTTGTCATTTTGTGACTTTCTATAGTTTAATCCAAATTTTATAATCACTGATAAGTTATTAAAATTTTCTTTTGCAAAAACAGGACACTGTCATTGATGCCGGCATGTATGACGGGTCTTTGGGTATTATTTGTGCAATCTCTGCCCTGAAAGTTTTGAAAAATGCTGGGAAGCTGCAGAGGCTAACTAGACCAGTTGAGGTTAGATAATTTTCTAGTGTTTCCACTACAGTATAGCTGTCACTACTCACTATAGTATCATATCATAGTATGTTTGCTTGCTCCACTTGTGAGCAAGGTTATGATATTCATACTCTTTAATTACAAGTGGCGTGATGAGTCACAAGCGTCTTCTGGATAGAACACTTATCTTCTATAGAACTTGTCCCTATCTTGTGACCCTTTTTGCCATTTTAAATGTTTCATCATAATAATTCTCATTGTTTTCGTTGATACTATCATACGATAATCAGGCAAGTCTGAAGAATATTCAGAATATGTAAAGGCTAGGGGATCCACTAATCCAGCATAATTTTGTTGAATTATTGACCTCGGAAATGTAGTTATATAACAGAGCATGATACTCTGTTTTCCATGGTAACCCTCAGGTTATTGCATTCAGTGATGAGGAGGGCGTTAGATTCCAAACAACATTTCTGGGAAGCGCTGCTGTAGCTGGTACACTACCTGAATCAATTTTACAAGTATCTGACAAGAGGTTGTTCTTTTCGCGTAAACCAACCAAACTGTTTTACGAAATGGTTTACTGACACAGTCTATATGTTGCATTCAACTTCAGTGGCACTACAGTGCAAGATGTCCTGAAGTTGAACTCTTTTGAGGCTACTGCTGCTGCACTTGGTCAAGCCAGGTACAGCCCAGAGTCTGTGGGCAGCTATGTTGAGGTATGAACAATTCAGTGTTGTATTCATGTTGTTTCCTGAAAAAAAAAATCCAGGACTTACTTCTTTTGTCCCTTTTTTTCCCGGTAGGTCCACATGGAACAAGGTCCTGTTCTGGAAGCACTCCAGTATCCCCTTGGTGTTGTAAAAGGAATTGCAGGACAGACGCGATTAAAGGTGCATTACGATTTGACTATTTTGATCAACCAAACCTAAAATATGACCATGCAGAACTGCTATCTTAAGACCAACTTTTGCAAAATAATCAGCATGCTTCTTTTAGTATCAACTACTGCAAGAATCATCAGTAACGTACAAACTAGTACAACATGTAAACAAATCAACTAGACACTTTATTGTTAAGAGTCTTTTCTTGGCAAAGTCAATTAGAGTAGTTGTCAACATGAATGGACCAATAATAGTTAAACAATGAATTGAATAAGCACTGGGGTAGTGTTAGGAGTCACATCCGTCTTATTTAACAAAAAAAAATTGTATGCTATCTGTAATCAAAGAATCAATTCTATGTGACACTTACGGGCAAGAGTATCGCTATCATCAAAGACGCCAAATATTAAAAGGCTGGGTCAGCTGTGATTCTACCCTTAGGTAGTTTAATTTCCAATCTGTTTAACATTGCTAAGCCACATTGCTCATGCTGGCTTGTTTCAGAGTTTCAGTGTTGAACTTTCAATTAAAATAAAAGTAGTTCCAGTACTTAGGTTTTTTGTCTGGATTTTTAGGTGATAGTAGATGGTTCACAAGGGCATGCTGGTACAGTTCCAATGAAATTGCGCCGTGACCCGATGGTTGCAGCTGCAGAGCTTGTTGTGACACTGGAGAGTCTCTGCAAAGATCCCAACAAGTTCCTGACCTACGACGAAGAATGCGGATGCTTCACCGAGGAGTCCCTCGCCGGTCTAGTGTGCACGGTCGGTGAGCTTCTGACGTGGCCGAGCGCGAGCAACGTGATACCAGGCCAGGTAAGCTTGCCAAAGCATTCCCTCCTTCACACACCATGATCTCCCCTGCTCGGTGGTGCAGTCGCCTGAATCTTGGAGTATTGCCTGATGCAGGTGAATTTCACGGTGGACATCCGCGCGATGGACGACAAAGTGAGGGAGACGATCGTGACGAGCTTCTCGAGGCTGGTCCTCCAGAAATGCGACGACAGATTGGTCATTTGCGCCGTGGAGCACAAGGTGACGATTCTCTTCTGTCGATGATGTGTGATGTTTGCCGATGCGGATGTGGCGCTTATTAACAACCGAGTTCATGTCTGATGCTTGATGTCTACAGCACTCGGCGCCGGCGACGCCCTGTGACCCGGAGCTGACAACGCACCTGAAGCGCGCGGCGCGGTCGACCGTGTCGGAGTTGCCGGGGCGCACCGCCGCCGGCGAGACGCCGGTGCTGATGAGCGGCGCGGGGCACGACGCGATGGCGATGGCCAAGCTGACCAAGGTAATAATAGTACCGAGACGTAAGTTGATGTATGGCGAGTTGTTACTTGTTTATGCGGTGACGTTCACACACTCTGGCCCGTGCATGGCTGCAGGTCGGGATGCTGTTCGTGCGGTGCCGCGGCGGCGTCAGCCACTCGCCGGAGGAGTCGGTGATGGACGACGACGTCTGGGCCGCGGGGCTCGCGCTGCTCAACTTCGTGGAGCAGAACGTGGTCGCAGAGCTGGAAGCCGAGCAGAGGGCGGCAGTGGCGGAGTTGTGATGATGGCGAAGACGATTCTTTGGTAGGCCTCTGTACAGCCTGCAATTGTAAATAGACTGTTGAAAATAATAAAACGCTTCTCTTCGTTGAGACGCGCATTGCGTTTTCCCCTCCCCGGTATATATATGTATGCTTGGGCAGTGTGCTTCTGCACGGTCTTTTTGTGCCTGCGTTTGTGTAGCTGTTCGAACCGTAGCTACTGAAATGGCGCGCGGTGCCGCAAGTTGCTTTGGCCGCGCGGTTGTGTTTGGCGGCGGCGTAGGGTGACGGTAAGACGATGGCCGACGTGAAGCAGTTGGCAGGGCGTGCACCAAGCGAACGAGTGCGAGGCGGGAGTGCCGAAATGGGCCGACGGGCCGGTAGTTGTTGCCGGGGCGAGCAATCACTCCAGTGCGGCCGCTGAACGGGCCACATCTGCAGGGGCAAAGCCGCGGGCCGGTAATCCAATGTAAGGTGTCTATCACAAATGCTTAAACAAATTTTTCTCCAAAAAAAACAAATGCTTAAACAAATTCCTTTAAAAATGCTTATAAAACTAGGATATTTTGGTTAAAAATGAAAAATGATCATAACCGTCTTGGTAAAGCATCAGATACAAACGTAAGCATCCCCCCCCCCCCCCCCCCCCCCCCCCCCCTCGTATATATAAGAACCTAATGGCAAAAATAAACCGATATTTTCTAATGAGAACCCCCCGGGATCACCTTCGCTGTACATGCCAAAAGACTCAAGAGATACAAAAAAAAAAAAAAAAAAACTTAAAACTCTCCATATAAATATTTTGAGTCTTATTTGAAAAGCAGATTTATCCAACTTATTTTCAGTGAAGCATCGAGTACGCCTTTTCTTGGTGGTGTAACTTGGACAACTGATTTGGCAAGGGGTTCAGGATGCTATTCCTCCTCCCTCACTTCCTCTCACCTTTTTTTTTTCTTTTTGGCCTTGTGTAGCTTTCACGACCACTAGACTCTCCTAGGAGAATACTTGAAAACTATTTTTTATTTGGGAAACATTGCAATCTGGCGAGGGTCTAGGTAAATGTTGCTCCATTTTCATGCAAGGGAAAGGCATGCGGAAGTTTCTTGGTGCATCATGGCTGGTTCCTCTCATCCCGCCTCCTGCAAGCTCCAGCTGGGAATCAGGGAGAAGTATAGTCATGGAGTGAAGGATTGCAAGCAGGACCATGGCAGAATCACAGGTCCAAATCATAGGGCTGTGTGACCAAAAAAGCCCTGCCAAGATTCTCCCTCTTTTGTAAGCAAATAAAAGTTGGCTCCTTGTTGTCTCACCCTGACCGTGGCGTGCATGCATGGAGCAACGGTAATTGAATATTTGCTGCGACAAAGAAGGCACGGCAAAAGATATCGATCATGAATGGCGGACGGCCGGCCGGTGATCCGCGGAGATACGGAGAAGTACATGAACGTGCGTGTGTAAGCATATCTATACGGCTGCCTCTAGTCCAGACGTTCACACAAGAGCCAGCTAGGTAGGTAGAGTAGCCAGTAGGTACGACGTATAGCAGCCTCATCTTCTTGTATAACGTTGTGGTACGGTACTGATACCGTAGGCTAGCTCGTAGGTATGGTGTAGAAGTACAGCTACGTCTGTATGGTATGGATGCTTGCACGTATGAACCAATGATGCATGTGCTGGTAAATATATACGATCACGGCCCACGATGACAGCTTCACAAGTGATAGTATATAAACTACAGAAAGTATTGAATGTAATGTAAGCTGTTTCATTTCTTAAGCATCTACAGAGAGCCAGAGACTAGAAAATAGTCCAAATCGATGAAATGAAACAGTGGTATGTTTTCTAGCTCTGTAAAAAATCCCGTTGTTGTGCAACTTGTGTTTAACCTCAGAACCTGTGCTACACGTTCCTAGTCGTCTTTACTCTTCGCCCGACAGCACGTAACAGGACCCATCGATCCATCGATTTGCTTGCTATCGAGTCAGCAGGCTAGCACTGAAACGGACGGATTGAATGAACCATCGTCGTAGGAGTGTGATGAACTGAGGGACGTGTGCAAACGGCATTTCAGAAAGGGGGCAGCACTGTGCAAAAATGGAAACGGAGCAGCGTGGGGACGCAACGCCGCGACAGCGACACGAGAGTGGGAATGGTAAGAGACAAACTGCATGATGCTTGGCGATTGATCGATCGGCCGGTAAGCTTGCTGCCCATGCTGTGTTGCCGTCAACTCAATGTTGGGCTTGTTGACACACACAGTCCTCTCTCTCTCTCTGCTTTTTGGAAGTGAAAGCCTGTGTCTTCTGTGTTGGCTACTCCATGTCAATTCGTGTAGCTCCGCAGCTACCAAGTGACCTAGGTCCTGCAAAGACTAGCCACTAGGCGCAACAAAATTCTTCACAGGAGTGGTAGTGGAACCAGCTCAAAGAGGTGTTTCTCATCCGACAGACAAGGCTCCTAAGGATTGTAAGATCTCATAAAATTATTGAGGTTTTCAATTATCTGAATTTTTCCTTTCAAGAATTGTTTGGAAACACATGTACAATAATATGTCCTATGTTGTTACTAACTTTACCCGTTATCCACCAAAACGTGGTACTACAAGTATTCATTTGTAGTAATCATGTAGAATTACACAACACATGACATTTGGTTCTTAAATTTATCTAATTGTACCTTTTTGCAACTCGTGTGTTTCAACCTTACATAATTTCATTTCAATATATTCAAAACTAAGAACAAACCTTTGCACATGTGCCTCTTGTTAGGAAAAATTAGGGACCTAACAAAATTTGGCCATGTCATTCCCCGTAGATGTTTAAGCATGGACATCCGGAGTGATGACAAATCATTGATGCATGGACCTCAAAAGTGATGAGTAACGCAGCATGAAAGGCCTCAAATCATGCATATGTTGGCAACGTCCTCTGTCTCCACGCTTCAATTTTTGCCATTGCACATTTGACCTGGAATGTGGCATATACTGAAGTTGCGGTTGATTATGCATGTGATTGTTGTAACTTTGTTGTGGCTCGTACAACAAGTATAATGCATTTGCATGTTATAGTGCGCGATTGATAAACTTTCTTCTGTTCCTATACAAGAGGTTTAGTTGACAGTCTGATGGATGCACAATGGTTAATAAGTCAGCACACATTTGGAAACTCTCTAAGACATGATGTACAAATTGTCGAGTGAATGGCCATATATCATTAAGGCCTACATAAATTTAAATTACTCATGATTTATGATTCAAGATCCTTGTGTCAGATAAATCATGTGTTTTAAGGTCTAACATCTAAATTTGATTAATTTCAAGTGGTTGCAAGGTAGTTGAGAGAAATAGAAGTTAATGGTTCTTAGTGTGTTACGTTGTGTTTCCAAGATGCATATAGATATAAACACAATTGAATATTGATAGCATACTAATAACCGTATTACTGGATCTACTATTTATATGCTCCAAGCCTGACTCATGCCATATAGGTTTGTCATGCTAGTTCATAAGATTATATTGTCTTATATTCTAGGACAATGTGGTATTCAAAAATGATTTCTACTACTTGACGGAAGATCCAGGATCAACATCAAACATTCATATTTTAGTTTAGTTGTGTGGTTCCCACCGCTCACACATCTCTCTCTCAGTCGGTTTTTCCATACATGTTGATCTCTTGGGACCCTGCTCCTATTTAGTAGAGAATCTCACCTGTGCTCTCTCATATTTTCACTAGCAAACTAGTGAAAATTATCGTGCTTTCATCGTCTTATCATACAATGAAATTTGAACTCCTAGGATTGTCTTCTTGCTCTCACTACGACAAATCTAAGGTAGAGATATAAAATGTGATGTCTGTGGTTGAGTTGAGGGGGGAAGCCCGTGCGCTAATTGGGATTCGAGGTTGGCTACGCGGAAAAAGCTCGCTTTCTACTGAGGCATGTTCTGATATTTTTTTTTTGGGGGGGGGGGGGGGGGGGGGGGGTTCATATTATGTGCATAAACTCAAATCTTATCTGCACATGATGTATATATGTGATACTACTGGACACAAAATCCTGTACAAGAAAGTCGGAGTATTTGCAAAAGATCTTGATCCGATATTTCCCTATGGATCCTTTCCAGATGTTTGGATTTATAGTTCTCAATCTCAATTTTGGCTCAATCTCAAATCCCAAAATTTAGGTAAACCCCAAAGTATGCAGCCTTAGACGTCACTTGCTGCTTATTATAAAGTTTTTAGATAGTAATTTGCATCGTACACATGAGGTACTGAATGTCGAGTTCATCACATAGGAGTAGTATAATAGAGCAGAAAACACAAACATGACCCTTGTTTGATGAAATTCAACAAACTGAAAAGGCTGAAGATACACCGCAAAATCAACAAACCACTTGTTCTTGCAGCTAGCATGCGTTCTCGATATCAGAAACAAATTATTCAAACCAACACATCCAGTGCCAAGATAATATTATGTGCCCATCCTCCTCTCTGCCCTGTCAACATATTCAGAACGCATGTATTTGCATGAAATGACAGGACAAAAGCTAGATAAGCTAGTGTGCCTACCCAGCCAGCTATAACAATTTTACATTATTTCTACAAAAATTTCCATTGAATTTAGTAGAGATGTGATTAATCACTGTTTTCGCTACTGGGATCTCAATCATATGCATTTCCGTTTCGAACCAGCTTTTGTGCCGGTTTTCGGCTGCAACCCTGCCTGCAGGCCAGGGCTCATGAAACCTCTCGGCATGGACACCGCATCCTGCATATCCTTTGCCATCTTGCTTGTTCCCTCTGGCTATACATGCTTCACTTCACAGTTCACACCTGAGGTCCAGGCTTGCAGCAGCTCACAAACTCACACTTCCCCGCTCGTGTGCTCCCTCATCAGCAGCTAGTAGCAGATCGATCGAGATCGCGTAGTAGGGCGGGCAGCATGTTCAACCCTCACCACCTGTCACTCCCAGCCATCCTCCCCTCGTCGTCGCCCTCCTCCGCGGCGGCGGCGGCGGTGGACATGGACCCCCGCTTGTGGCGCCGCCTGCCGCAGCCTCTGGTGGACCGCGTCCTTGCCTGCCTCCCGACGCCGTCCTTCCTCCGGCTCCGCGCCGCCTGCCGCCGCTTCTACGGCCTCCTCTTCTCCTCCCCGTTCCTCCACTCCCACCTCCTCCTCTCCCCGCACCTCCCTTTCTTCGCCTTCGCCGTGCCCTCCGAGGGCCACCTCCTCCTCCTCGACCCCACCGGCGACGTCCCCTCCTGGTCCCGCCTCCCGCTGCCGCTGCCGGCAGCCGGCGCCGCCGCGGCCGCCGGGCAGTCGTCCTTCTCCCCGGCGGCCGCGTCGGCGGGCCTGCTCGCGTTCGTGTCGGACGCGTCGGGACACAAGACGCTGCTCCTCGCCAACCCCATCACCCGCCTCCTCGCGCCGCTGCCGCTCTGCCCCAACGCGCGCCTCTCCCCCACCGTCGGCCTCGCCGCCGGGCCCACCTCCTTCATCGCCGTCGTGGCCGGCGACGATCTCGTGTCCCCCTTCGCCGTCAAGAACATCTCGGCCGACACCTTCGTCGCCGACGCCTCCTCCGTCCCGCCTTCCGGCTTCTGGGCGCCCAGCTCGCTCCTGCCCCGGCTTTCCTCCCTCGACCCCCGCGCCGGCATGGCCTTCGCCTCCGGAAGGTGAGTGTGTGTGTCAAATTTGTGATCAAGCGCGTATTCACGACCACTCGAGAATTAATAACATGCAAGAACTATACTTCTACTGGTTTTAATTGTTGCAGGTTCTACTGCATGAGCTCGTCGCCGTTCGCGGTGCTGGTGTTCGACGTGGCGGCCAACGTGTGGAGCAAGCTGCAGCCGCCGATGAGGAGGTTCCTGCGGTCGCCGGCGCTGGTGGAGCTCGGCGGCGGGAGGCAGAGCGAGGCGAGGGTGGGCATGGTCGCCGCCGTCGAGAAGAGCCGCCTCAGCGTGCCGCGGAGCGTGCGCGTGTGGACCCTGCGCGGCGGCCACGGCCACGGCGGCGGCGGCGCGTGGACCGAGGTGGCGCGGATGCCGCCGGACGTGCACGACCAGTTCGCCGCCGTCGAGGGCGGCCGCGGCTTCGAGTGCGCCGCGCACGGCGACTTCGTCGTGCTCGCGCCGCGCGGCGCGGCCAGCCCCGCGCCGGCCAACGTGCTCGTCTTCGACGCGCGCCGCGACGAGTGGCGCTGGGCGCCGCCGTGCCCGTACCCGTACGTCGGGAACGGCGTCGGCGGCGGCGCCGGCGGGTTCAGGTTGTTCGCCTACGAGCCCCGCCTGGCGACGCCGGCCATCGGTCTCCTGGACGCCACGGCACCCATGGCCTTGCACGGCATGCAGGGCTAGCTAGCCTAGGTCCGTGCGCCTGCATATCGATCGCCTGCTTATGCGCGGTTTAATCCATGGTAGTGCTTACATGCATGAGCCAATTTTAATCTAGTGTTGCGAACTTCTTGTTTTTCTGTTTCGTTTCAATCGTAATTCATGGTCATAATTAACTGGTAAGATTTGCTAGTGATCGAGAAGTGTCGTGCATGGATTTTCCTTGCTAGTAGTAACTGTGGCAAGTGTGTAGTATTTCATGGTTTATAAATGAGAATTTACCGAACTCGTAGCAACTCAAGTGTGTGGTATTTGATGATCTATTATGCAACTTACTGCATTGGTGTATATGCAACTTAAAATGGAGAAAGCAAAAAATGCAGTAGTGGTCTGCAGACTCTGACTTGGAAGTTGGAACGGATTTATGTGGTGGCCAACGGTATACTACTAGTAGCTAGTCCATAGACCAACTGAGATCTCCTGGACTCCTGGTGCTAGTCTCCTTCATGGCCTCTTTGTTGTGTCATGGGATCATTTGAGGATATGCATGCATTTTTGTTGATGAGGTCTCAGATAGAACTGAAAAAGGTAATTTTTGATAGGTTCGTGTTGATAGTAGTATTGTGTAAATTGCATCTCTCACAGTAGCATGTTCATCGCAGTGATGGGGGGAATATGGTGGATCCTCTGGTGCAGATACCATGGCATGCATGTGCGCAATACGCTATTTTGACATTCAGCTATGCTCTAGAGTTTAGGTGACAACGTTCACTTTGATTTGAGATTGGCCTAGAGAACTTGTGCTGGGTGTGCATTTTTTAATAAAAAAATGGAAATAGTTTCCCGCCTCTGCATTTTCACACAAAATGTTCTGACTTATTACATTTATTCAGCTCCCTGGTTGAGATCGAGGGACAAAATTTAAAGACCCTGGCCTATTACATTTTGTGCTGGGTGTGCATGAATGTGCAAGAGTATATTGCGCCATCAATAGATTAATCCTTCGTCAAAGCTGGTCTCTCCTTGATACTTCAAATGTTAGGGTGTGCCCTGCCACCCTGGCCTAACAAGAACACCCCACTTACTGACTGTAAGTTCAAATCTGAATGTTAAGTTTGTTATGATTCAATAATTTTTCCTCTTGCAATGGATGTCTGATGGAAGCCATATATACGAAGTTTGAACGTCATAATTCAATGTTGCTCGTCAGTTTCAGAAATCAGAACCAAATGATATTGCATCCTTTTCCAGATGTGTTAAAACCTTAGCGAATTGGTATATAAAGTAATTCTTATCATATGTGTTCGCAATGAGGCTTCATATATGCAATGTTGTGTTTGTCAAATGCAATTATAAAACTGATGTATTTCATGTGCCTCAATTCTGCCTCCATCTAGATATCATCAGGATTCAGGGATAAAGAACTATGCATGTACAGTGGGACTATTTTTGGCAATGCACAGTAGAACGGAGGAATCTCTTATGGGGAATGCACATGAGTTAAGTACTGTAGCGTATGCAGGTAGTAGTACTTGCTGGCTGGATCGGAGTCTGCCAATGCCCACGGAAATCCCTCGCCGTTTGTGTGACGCGGGTGCCTAGCTAGATTCTTTCATTTCTTTTTGCTGAGAGAGATCGATGGAGCAGTATTACGTGCGTGCAGGCTCGCCTGCTGGACTGAGCATGAGCAAGACAAAACAGAGGACCCTAAGGCCATAGCTACCTGCGTATATAGTGCAGCCAGAATAAATTTTCCTATTGGATAATTCACGCTTCTAAAAAAAAATATAGTGCAGCCAGGATAAATTTTACTATTGGATAATTCACATTTTGCCAGAGTTAAGAGTGGATTTTACGGTTTGCTATGCCAGAAGTTGGAATATCCACACTTTGTCACGAACTATATAAGAACTAGGCTTGTCTAATCAGTATTTGCAGCCTAATTTGATATGTGGACGACCATTTTACCCCTAGCTCAAGAACACATGAAACAACCCAAAAACAAGATATTGTTTTGGAAATTTGTAGCATGATCTTTTCATAAGAACTAAGGTACATACTATATACAAGTAACCAACTTTTTTTGCTGATGTGCTCAGTCATATCTATATGCAATTTAGCCATGACAACAAAGGTTAAGAGCACGAGGTTGTAGGAGGCACATGTGTAATCACAGGCAACATACCTCCAAGTACGATCACCGGTAGCGGAACAAACTTTAGTTCCTATCACATTAAAGAGAATCTTGTTATTTAGGAGTATTAAATAAAGTCTAATTAGAAAACTTTTTGATAGATAAGTGCTAATTTACGAGATGTATCTAATGAGCTTAATTAATCTATGTTTTGCTACAGTAACCATCGTCTAATCAAGACTTAATTACTCTCATTACATTTTTCTCTCGAATTAGCACTGGGTTCTGCAATTAGTTTTGTAATTAGACTTTATTTAATACTTTTAAATAATAATAAGATTCTCTGAACTAAATTTAGTTCTTTTGCTTTCGCTACACGTAATGGTTCTCTCTACCCTTAGGTGCTCACCTACGGTCTGCATTGGTGAAGGAGCTTAGTCTAGGGCAAAGGATCGTGAAAACTCTTTGTTATGAAACACTAATAAATTAGTCATTTACACTAATAATTTATGTAATCCCTAATTTTCCATTGAGATCATGCACGAATGTTGTAAACTGCTGCACACGCATTTATTTAGATTGCATTTGCAGGCCTTGAATTGCCGGACACATGCACTCATTTATTCATTTATCCCGATATGCTGCTATACCCAAGAAATTGGAGTGTACATAGGAGATGGTTAACAAATTGCTATGATATTTGGAAAAGATAATCTCTGTTGTATTTGCTGGCCTTGAATTGTTGGACCATCGCACTGGCGGAAAGGGGGCATCCCCCCCCCCCCCCCCCAAGAAAAAAACCTAATAACCAAACTCTTATGGAACTCTAATAAATTGGTCACTTATAAAAATAATTTAGGTATTTACAACAATGGAAAAATAGAGGTTTCCATGTCATTCCAAATTAATTGTTTAGTTCGATTGTTTTAGTCCACCTTAAAAATCATCTGTTTGATTTAACACTAATATTAATTTCCGATTTTGAAAACTTAATTGTACTTTTGAATGATTTACTTTTTACATTATTTAGAGGTTTTCTTATGCTTGGTTTTGTTCAGTACGACGTGTACACGTGACTTTACCACCAGAAAACTGTGTTGCAATAACTTTCTGTACGTACAGTGGAGTGACACTTTAACTTAATTACATCTGGATTCAAACATTTGATTTGATGTTGCAACCATAAGGCCATGTACAATGGTTGGAGATGTGTTAGAGCTTTCATATTAAGATTCACAGCTTTATGTGTAGACAAAAGGCATGAATCACCCAGTTGTCTCTGCTTGAGTGGAACCAAAGCAACGGAAAAGACCAATACAGCCCACACAAGACCACCTTTGTTTCCCCTGCTTTTTTATCTTTTTTCCTTCCTATTTTTCTGTTCTTGAATTTCTCTTTGACCACGCAAGCACCGGTGCCAAAACTTCACCCGGAGAAAAGATCGTCGAATCGGGACCCTACATGCACCGAAATCAACACTGGAAAAACTAAACATTATATTTGAGAGAACCTGCACAAACAGAGATTTAACTAATCAATCCACACACGCCCGCGGCTTTAGAAAAAAGATGTCATGGCCAAATTCTGCCGGGCTGCACCCGGTGAATTCTAGCTGCCTCCCCTTTTCCTGCCACTTCACACTATTTATTCCCCCATCGCTTTCCAGCACTATAACAATCTCACCCCAACGCAAGGCCCCTACTGAGCATCCCCATCTCTTATTGGTAAACTCAAGGAGCTAACAGTAGTAATCATGGACACGAAGCAACTCTTCCTCGTCCTGGCACTCATCCTCTCGATGCAATGTGGTAATGCCAAACTGCTCCGCTCATGATCATCCTCCATATGCACATAAGGCGCAAATTCCTGCGCGCCTTACTAACAGGACCCCGAAGTCTTGTTATGTTCTTGATTAGTGGTTACTTTGGTGAACGAATGCTGTCTCTTTTTTCAGTGTATACGTTGGAAACAGAGTGGGCAGATGACGCCTCACGAACAAGAGAGTTTCCGTACCCCAGCCTCGTGAACTCGCCGTCGTTGCCACCGTACAAAGACTTGATCGGCCCTTCATCAGCTCCTGTCGCTGCCAACGTTCCACCGCCGCCACCGCTGCCCTACTGCGTTTACCCGCCGCCTGCAAAGCCTACCTTGCCGGCCCCGTTGCCGCCGGCGAGCCCGCCCGGCGCGTCCCCGCCGTCCGTCGCGCCGCCTGGCCACCCACCGTCGGCCAGACCGCCGCCGTCAATCGCGCCTGGCACCGGCAGCTCGCCGCCACCGCCGGTGTTCCAGCCACCGGTCGCTTTCCCGGCTCCTCCTCCGGGTCAGGCGCGTCCGGGGCTGTGGTGCGTGGCGAACCCGACGGCGGCGAGCGCGGTGGTGCAGACGGCGATGGACTACGCGTGCGGGTCGGGCGCGGACTGCGACTTGACGGCGCCCGGCGGGCCGTGCCACCTGCCGGACACGCTGATGGCTCACGCCTCCTTCGCCTTCAACAGCTACTGGCAGCGAACCAAGGTCGCCGGCGGCACGTGCGACTTCGCCGGGGCCGCCATGCTCGTCACCAAGGATCCCAGTAAGTACACTAATTTCGGGCGCGAGTGACATGTTCTGTTATGAAAATTCCCACCAACGTAATTGGGCTCCTCAATTTCTAACTGGGCCGGTACTTCTACCGTGGGCCTTTTTGGCCCATTTTAATAATATTTGGTTGTGATTTCTTTTCATTTATTTTCATACGAATTTTGATCCATTTTCGAAAAAAAATCTGTTACGATAATTTTTTGGATGAAATTCTGTTAATGGTTAGGGTCCGTGTTTCTTTCTCAAGACATTTTTTCTGTCTCTGCAGGTTATGAAGGCTGCCACTACGTTTACATGTGACCGTCCATATTTCATCAAAAGTATTTTTTGCAGTACTTATGTATAACGGAGTCACCACATGTATTAATTTGTTTATTAGTTGGCCTGCTTGAAATGTCATCAACATAACAATGAGAAAATTCCCTCTATAGCTTCAAAACAAATGCATTTGCCTTCTATGGCCCTTTCTGAGTTGAACTTCCTTGTGAGGTCCAAAATCAATTTTTAGTTCCTTCCATGGCCTTCTGATACTTTCACCATGAAGAATCCCTTCCAAACAATGTGAAATGTCGATTTTACCCTCATCCCTCTCTCATGTCTCATCTCAATTCAAAAAAGAAAAAAAGAAAGACTCACGACGTGAACTGTACGTATACATACGCGCGCACTGGCCGCTATGTTTCTTCTGCAGTCTGCGTGTTGGCCAGCTTCACGTGCTCGAGTGCTCTAATTCCTGCTTGCTTCCCTTGCTTGCTAGCCTTTTCCTGCTTTTCTTTCAGAGTAGCACAGTAGTATGTATTTTAGTACTAGTAGCTCTAGGCGTGAATACTCCTCGTCACAATTTCATCAAACAATGTGTATCTATACACTTGTGAAACTTTGCATTCGTCAAGTTAATCCAATTGTGATATGTTTGTGCATCTTGTGCAAATCACTGTTGTGTGCAGATAGAGAGACCTCTTTGTCCAATTATGAAATTATAGTATGAAAATAATGCTCATTTAAAAAAAAACATGCCAAGATATACAATTTTGAAATACAATACACCAATAAATTAATACTCGCATTCACATAATTTTCTGAACATAATTAAAGTCCATTTCAAAGCAAGGGTAAAATAGTACTTTTACCCTTTAGTTAACACCGTTAAGTCCTAAAACTAACGGAAGGGCCATGGAGGGAACTGAAAATTGGTTTCGGGCTTTGTAGGGAAGTTCAATTCCGGGAAGGCCATGGAGGGCAACTACATTTGTTTTGAGGCCATAGAGAGAATTTTCTCCATAACAATTTGCTTCCTTATATGCTGTTTTGTGAGAAGAAAGGAGCTTATCATTTATCCATGTCAAAGTTAGAAATTTCTGAGAAATATTGTTTTGAGTGTAGATGTTCCACGAAAAACAAAAAGAATTCAATCTTTAATTAAGGTTTTTTGAAGGTGAATGAGCATGTATATTTCCTTATGCAGAAGTGAGTGTGACAACACCGTGTGTGAGGATTAGGTGTCCCCACCCACCACGCATCATTGTACTTACAATTAAACCAAGAAGACCTACAACCAAGGTTCAATTTACCGCGGTAAACCGGACCGGTTTTCGCGAAAACCGGAAAAACCGGTCCGGTCCGGTTTACCCGGTAGTCCGGTTTTTCATTTTAAATTTTAAAAAAATTTGAAATTTTGAAAAATTTTGAAAAAAAAAATACGTAAAAAAACTAGATTGAATTTGCAGTCCAATGGTGGAAACCATTCACGTAGATTCGATTGTTTAGTGTGGCAAAAAATTCGACGAAGTTTCTATGTAGAACAAGGAAGGGAAAAAAAAAGAAAAAACCGATTTTTCTGAACCAGCAGACTTTCTCATTTTTTTGACAGACAAAACGATTGAATCTACGTATTTTGTTTCCACCGTTGGGCTGCAAATTACATCTAGTTTTTTTACATATTTTTGTTTCAATTTTTTGAAAATTTTGATTTTTTGCATTTTTTTCTATTTTTTCAATCTGTACCGGTTTCTCAAATTTTGAACCGGTTTACCGGATTTACCGACCGGTTTACCGGTAATTTCCTCCGGTTTCTCGTAAATCTCGACAAATTTTGATTCAAATTTCGCCAAACCCTTTTCGGTCCGGTTTTCGTCCGGTTTTTCCGGTTTTCCGAAAAACCGGACCAACCGGTGGGAGCCGGTTTTTCCGAGACAAACGGTTTTTAGAACCTTGCCTACAACCTACTATATTTAAGTTGTGCTCATATTTTTTGAGACAGATTTTCAATAGCTCACTCTATGAAACCACACGTTGGTTACACTGTAATAGCTTCCAGCTAAACATCATGTCTTAGAATTTTTGTGCGAGTACGATGAGCTCTTGATGATCTAATATTGAAAACAAGGTCCAATCAAGCTCTTGAAACTTTCTCTATTCACGGTTTTTAAATATTTAGTTTCACTTAAAGAATGATGCACATAGATTAGCTTTGATAAATACTTTCATGTGGTCATAATTTTTTTCTAAATGATCACTCCCTTGATTTTTTAAATACTGACGTTGAGAAAATAAATCAGCAGTTAATGCTATTAGTATTATTCAACCGGTACATTGGATGCATATGGGCCTGAAATGCAGTTGGTCCATTGCTGACATGGCACACCCATCCTTTCCAAGGTTTTTCTTTCCCCATCACGCCAGATGTGTAAGTGTAACCTCTCTGCTTTCTCCCCAAGTCCAGATAAAGTATGTGCTTGAAATCCGGTGAACCAAAACCGTGGACCATCACCGCCGGTATCCCGTTCCCAATTCCACAGATTTCCACTCCCCGTTCCTGCTACTTAAACCGCCCGAAAAAACAAGCAAAATCACACCTCCCGAACCCCAGCACCTGCAGCTAATCGGCATCGAACGGGACCAATCGAGTTCTTGAATTCCCTGGCATCCCCCTTATGCTTCTGGTTTCTTGAAATCTGATCCCGCGGAAGCCACAGCGTTTTGTGCTCCTCCTCCTGGTTAGCTGCGGCATCTTTCCTGTGGTTAGGAGGTAATCGATCTTCTGTTTATTCCTTTGTTGGTTCTTGCCCTGTTCTTGGTCAGAAAGATAGGATCTTGTGAGGTGAAACGCTGCTGATTGCCTGACCGGATCTTGTATTTCTTTTGTTCTTCGCAGCCATTGGGGGGATTCAATCCTCGATCCCTTGCCTGAGGTAATGGACTTTTTTCTCTTCCTTTTAAGCTAGGATGTGAATGCCGACCTGATTTGCTTGCATTTATTGAGAATGACAATGAAGGGACCAGTATTCAAACCATGATTGATAGGCTGGAACTGTTAGTGTTGCTTGAATTAGTGATAACTGAGATCGAGATATCTTGGTGGAGATGGCATATTCGTTATTGCTCCATTCCTGCCTTAGATAAGCGTTACAGTGCTCTGCATTCATTGCTGAATTTGTTTGACCTGGTTGCACGTATTACTGCTGCCTGAATCAGGGAGAAATGTTTCATTTAGATTAAGATTCTCTGTTGCCCTTTTGTTGTGCTTTCTAGATGCTTTTCTTTATAATATGTAACTCTTACCACTTAATCTGGTTGATCTATATCATTGATTTGCTTTCACGATTGCTCTTTTTTGTTTGCTAGCATATTGCCTCTTTTTTATTTTCTGTGTTTTGTCGCAGTGACTATTAGTTGAACTTGGAAAAATATAGTATTTTTATAGTTGTGAGGGAGGGAGAGGTAGGACGAGCATGCCACTACAAAGTTAATATCTGATCGCAACTAGTTATATGCAGAAGTAATTATGATAGTATTGAAATAATGTCATACTCTGAAAATTGCCAGTTTTGCTAGTTTGTGTAAGTAGTTGACTTGTCCTAATTCTCAGTGTGAATTTGCAGATTGATTACACAAAGTCCGTAGATCAGATCATTATCAAGCATGTCTCTCCTTTCAAAGTTACGCCTGATCACTGTGGATGTGACTGGTACTCTTATTGCTTACAAAGGACAGCTTGGGGATTACTACTGCATGGCAGCTAAGTCTGCGGGGATGCCATGTCCTGACTATAAGCGCATGCATGAGGGCTTCAAGATTGCGTACACTGAGATGGCAAGACAATACCCATGTTTTGGATTCGCAGCGAAGATGCCAAACATCGATTGGTGGAGAACGTGTGTTAAGAACTCATTCGTTAAGGTAACAATTGTACATGTCAAGATGAATCATTTTAATAACTAGTGCTGCCTCTTTTTTTAATTGTCGGGGCTTAGTGATTCAGTTGCTCTGAAATCCATTTGTAATACAGGCTGGCTATGATTACGATGATGAGACATTCGAGAAAATCTTCAGGCGCATTTATTCTGCTTTTGGCTCCTCTGCACCATACTCGGTGTTTCCTGATGCACAGCCCTTCATGAGATGGGCGCGGGAAAAGGGACTCACAGTTGGTATTGTCAGCAATGCAGAGTACCGTTACAAAGAAGTAATCTTGCCAGCTTTAGGGTTGAATCAGGTTTGTATCTACTGTATTGTGCTGTACATTTTCATCGATTTCTTTTCTAATTGTTTGTAAATACTGCAGCCTAATACTATTTTTTTGTCTTGATCTTACTACTAGGGTTCGGAGTGGGACTTTGGGGTGTTCTCAGGCATAGTTGGGGTAGAAAAGCCAGACCCCAAAATTTACAAAATAGCACTAGAGATGGCAGGAAACATTGCGCCCCAAGAAGCACTCCACATAGGTGATAGTATGCGGAAGGACTACACCCCTGCCCGGAGCATTGGGATGCATGCTCTGCTCTTGGACCGATTCAAGACCGCCGATGCCGAGAGCTGGAGGCAGTCTGGTGCGACGGTGCTCCCTGATTTGGTTGCTGCTCAAGAATTGCTCACCAGGAATGAGAAAGAGGATTCCCCGAAAAAGAATGAGGGGGAAGAAACAACAGCATCTCAAGTGTTGAAGAGAATGTCTGAAAGGCTCTAAGTTGGGGTTTAAATCCTCAGAGAGATCCTTTTATGCGCTACATGCAAAATGAAAATCCAAACGAGCATGATGATGTACTGATGGAAAGAGATGGGATGAATCCTGAGTACTGGCTAGTGTTTTTAGTCTGAGCGGCTGTCTGGTAGTACCTCTTGACGCTGATTGCTGAATATGGCTAGCGAATCAGTGTCATGAATCATGTTTGAAAAACATTTCCAGTCCTGCTTTCCAAACCTCACTTATGAGGACCAATAAATTATTATGAAATGGGCATTGCATATTATGAATATCATGTTTCGTAGTTGTGCTGTTCGTTCTTCATGTGTGCAGCAATGAAGGAAGACATGGAGTTTCCATATGCACCTACGGTTGGCAATGAGCCATGCGGCTTGTACGTCCAATATAAATTATACTACGATATCAACAGAAGAATATTGCATATACAAATAGCTGACATACATTGAAACCATGTGCCATTTAGCCACCAGAAATATCAATTTGTACAGACTCTAGTATTCACTTTTCAGAATATTACAGTCAACCTACAGCATTTATATGGTATCACTCGACAATCACAAGTCAGATCTTCGACAGCCATAGTATGCACTCTCTGACCATCATTTAGTAGTACTACAGAGAGCATTTTCAGTACTCATATCGCGAAACAAGCAATTGGTGATCTAAAGATACTATCATCATCACTGCTATATGCAGATCTAATGAACACATACACGAGAACCAAAGAACAAAATAACGTGGGTCCTCTTCTCCAAAAATGTACAAGAAGTTCTAGCCTGAACCATAGACCTGCTTAAGCCACTGGCAATTTCAGGTAAATCATTTCATACACAACACATTTCAAGTGGTTGGGCCTTTTTTCGTGTTACGGGGTTCCAAGTGGAGCCTTAGCGGCCTCCAGGGTGTCTGTTCCAGGACAAGTAGTTGTGGTCCCCCAATTTCCTGCAGAAGAACAACAAACTGATTTATTAACCAAAAAAAAAATACTCAAGCAGATGTGTGAACAGCTACTTTAGCTCGCACCGGTAAGTCCTACTGAGATCATTCTGCAGGCCAAAAAAAAAAAAAACTCTTCATGCCAAATCATAATTTTAGGGTAGACCTACTAGCGCTCAAGTAAAACAGTACAAGGATAATCAAATCAGGGTATGAAAAGGCAAAGCAAACGTGAAAAGCTGGTTGACCGGTTCCAGTGGCAAAGCCCCCCTCCCCTTCAAAAAAAATAAAAATAAATGACGAACTATGGATAATGGTCTCAGTAGTTAAGGTAACATGCCAGCCAACATACAACAGGGGTCCTCCGCCGCTACCCGGTTTTAGTCCTTTACCAAATTTACATGACAAGGTGCACCTATGCAAGTTCGTTCAACAAAGGACCATAGGTAGAAAAGCTTGAAATCTGCTCATGCAACCCAAATACCCAAAGTCTCAGTACCACCCCAAATCTCCACAAGGCTACGAGATGCTAAGAAAAAAGGGCTCCACCGAGCATAATCAAAGTCACTGCCTACAGTTTTCTGCAGACCTTATAGGTACACCAAACATAATCAAAATCACTGCTTAAAGGTTTTCTGCAAACTCAATAGGCTAAACACAGATTATTTACTGCACTCATCACATTCATGATATTGATGTCGTAGATGAAGCTATTCGATGAACTTACAGACTAAATCTAAAAGCTTACAGGTGAATCCAGTACATGGCCTATCAATTTCTACGTTATTGCAGCAGAAATGAGAATAAAAACTAACCTTGGTTTTATGAAGTATAGCAAAGTGAATGCGAAGGATAGGAAAATACAGAGTCCACCAACAATAAGGTATGCATAACCAAGAAAATCATTCTTCCCTCCAAGCCAGGTTGCAGTTGATAGAACAAGCTTTTTCTTTCCGCCAAAGCTATATGTATTGTAGTTGTTAAGCAAGTTCACTGTTATTGTGTCATTCTGCTTGAGATCAATGTTTATTCTCCCATATAACTTTCTAAAAGTAGGAAGAGCTGCAGTTCGCATCCAAACAATGAGGTCCTCTTGTTCACTCAGCTGTCACATAAAATACAACTGACGTGAATTCCCAAATTTGTTATTGATTCAAAACAAATTTTCTTTACCCCTAATGAACAAGAAATCAGTGGAAACATATTTGATCTTAACAGATGTTACATGCACGATACTTTCCCTACGACAAGCATATGCCACAACGTAAGATAAAGCAGAATAAGATTCATGTACCGGGATACTGGAGTTAAGCTTTGCTCCACCAATAAGAGAACCATTCTGGAAGTTGCTCGGATAGACATCTTTGCCAAATTTATGTTCCCTATCACTCTTCCACGAGATGTCCTTCTTGTCCACTGTCAAGTTCTCATTGCCACGGGTGAAACTATATGTATCATTAAACAAGCTCCAAGCGATGAGACCACAAGGAACAATTGGTTTCCCATCAGCCGTGTACCTCTCAGGTTCACAAGCGGATGTCTGGTTAGGTTTTTTAGCATCTCTTAGCTGCGCATCATTCCGGCTCTTTACATACCTAAATTAGGAAAATGTTAGGAATGCTAAATCTCCAATGGTTCTGATAATTTACCAAGATTAGAACGTGAATAAGTGCCAATATGTGCAAAAGACTGAAGTAATAGTCCAAAAATCTACCCAAAAGAAAGCAGCATACCTCCTATGGTTCTGATAGAAGTTGTCGAGTTCATAGTACACAAAAATTGGCTGCTTCATCTCCTTTGTAATCTGGAGTGAAACAATTAAGTCAATTTTTATCCAAGAAAAATGTTCTATAAGATGTTCTCTTACGGCTACACATTCGTTCCAAGTTTCGAGCCTCATCAACACCTAATGTTTCAAACTGTGAATCAATAACCACGAAAGTTTGAGCCTATTACCCTGAGAGTCCTTGTGCAGTTTTTGGATATGGTCGAATTCTGGATGTAAGCAAGCTTGTTCTCAGTCATGTTGCTTGGCACACACGCCTCATCATACCGATCGATAATCTCAACAACCTGCGTTCATTCAGCACATTGAATTAAATAAAAGAACAGAAACTATCACCATGCTAATACTAAGTGTTAATCATAGGGTGCATACATCTCGTGCGGCTAGCAGCGAAACAACACCGATGGGCACAAAGATGACTCCAACGATAAAGAACACAGAGACAACCTAAAGAACACAAGTAAAAACAGCAAAACATCAGTGAGCTGCACCAACGCAAGTTCTTATCCACCGAACAAATAGCGACATAATCTCCGAGGCCAGTAAGCTTACCCATTTTGGAGTAAGAATAGGCTTACAAGCTGGCAGCTCCTGCTGTGTGAACTTGGAATCTGCAGATTAGAATGTTGAAGTAACATAAGGTTGGGCTTACAAAACAGAAACATAGTAGGAATTCACAACACAAGCTTCAAATCTCTCTATATGAGCTCAAAATATTCACTGACAGGCATTGTCCATACATAAGCAAAACATGTACTAACTGGATTAGAACCTTCTAGATTAAACTACTAGCTATGATCAAGCAAAATAATACACTTAACAAGGAGTATGCATGACAGCTAGAAATGACTTTCCGCCGTGCTAACCCAATCGGAGAGCACAAAAGCTAGCATCGTCTCGAAACCCGAAGAGAAGCAAATGAAAACCATACCAACCAAGCCCCAGCTTATGCATTTTCACGGCGACTCTCGCCGCCCCTTGCCTTAGCGAGGAAGAACAAAGTAGTAAGAAGAGATTAGGTGCGAGATCTCACACTTGGGCATCCGGGTGTTCCTCCTGGCCGCGCCACCCGCATCCACGGATCCGCCGTTGCTCGTGCCGGCGGCCGCGCTGCTGCTGCTCATCGCGCCGGCCCGCCGAGAACCCCCCGCGAAAATCGCGCTCCGGTCCGGCGGCGCTAACCGGGCGTTCCGGCAGCGCACCGGAAGACGTGGGTGGTCCCCTGTTCCCGCCGCTGCGTCAGGGGGGCCAGTACAGGAAAGCGAGGAGGATGCGCGGGGGAGCTCGCCGCGATCTAGCTAGCGGCTTGCCGGCTTGCTTGCTGCGAAGGTTACGAGGAAGGAAGCAAGTGATTCGATTCTGACCGGGGTGGAGGAAGGAGGAGGACGCGGTGGTTGGCTGGGTCGGGTTGGGGTTCGTGTCGTGTCGGCCGAGCAGCGCAGCCGGCGGAGACGACTCGCGGCCCAGCTCCAAGTGGCCTAGTATTTCTTCTTCTAGAGGGCGTTGTTAATTTTCTAGTTAGTGCAGGTACTTTTTCTCGGTGCCATAGTATATTTTAGGTAGGATTTTCTATCTAAACTTGTTAAATAGTGATGCTTTTAAGGCAGTAGAACAAAATGAGATCTGGGATGGGATGGGTATGAAATTTCGTGCTGTCAAAGAGTGGACTTCGTCTTTAACAATCTCTCTTTTGAGCACTACAGTCTACAGAGATCTAGAAGGATGAAGATTGGGAGAAATCAGTAGTACAATTAGACCAATTGAGAGGGACCTCGTGAGGAATTCTAGATCGACGAACGGCGATAATCACGTTGCGTTGAACAGAGAGCGGTGACGCCATGTACGACGTCCTAGCCAACCCGGACGACCGGACAATGGCTAGAAGAAGCTGCGTGCGTGCTCGTCGGAGGAAGTCTGTAGGTCAAAGTCAAACTAGCAAATACCCCGCGCGTTGCCGCGGGAGTGAAAACATAAACCACATAGAATAAAATTTCAAATTTGAATGCAGATATATGTTCAGTTCAATGAACGATTACAATTAGCTTTGTGGGCATGGAGAGAAATAAACATGATACATCAAACACATTCATCTCAGGCATCATAAAAAAGGGAGATCACATTTTAGCCAAAAAAAAGTGATTCATATTATAAATCAATAATAACTCAAGTAGTATAAGAAAAAAAAAACACAACCCAACTTGCTGATGTAGGGATGTAGGTTGTGACTTACATGTATGGCGACGTATCCTATGAGAACCAGATTCGTGTGAGAACTATGAGAACTCCAATCTGGGCCACATGATCTTGATCCAAGGAGGACGCATAGGGAGAGGTGGGAGGGGGAATTTGCAAAAATATGATTAAGTGGGCGGTGATTTTGCAAATCCCCCCTCCCACCTGAATTCAAGCGCACAATTGGATCAAAATCATGTGGCCTAGATTGAAGTTCTCATAGTTCTCACACGAACCTGGTTCTCATAGGATACGTTGCCTACATGTATTTAGGAATCAAATATACGGTACTACAGAAATATCAGAGATGTTTGTTACAAACAACCATATAGTACGTATATGTATAGAAAATCGGCTGTCATTGCATCAATATAGAAAATGGGTTGTCATTGAATCAGAGGTAAATTAGCAAAAGCTTCAGATCTTGGGTGTATCAAAGACAAACGGAATAGCACTGTCCATACAACTTGTTGCTTCACCGATGGATGTGGCGTCTTGAAATTCGAATACAACTTTTCATATGGGTAGCTAACAGAATATGTACGAAGTAAATCGTTCTGCGATTATAATAGGCAAACTATCAGGAAAACAAAACTTTTAACGACATATTTCTTGCCAAAAAGAATCTTTGAAAGATATTAGAGGTGTTGTTCGTAGAAATGAAGCTTATACCTTTTGAATAGTAAACAACACTGATGAATTTATATCTCCAAACCAACTTGTTGTACAAAACCCGTATAACATGAACCATAACATACCTAGAAAAGGAGGAAAGAGCCGTTATTGGTAACCTAATTTGTTTGAAGTATATTTTGAATAACAGAATCATGCAAGGGCGGATGTATCACTCAATGAAGACGAAGGCTACATATCTTGCATCAAGAATTGCAAAAACGAATACAAACCATTTGACCTCTGAAGCAAAACCCTTTGATCTCTGAATAAAAATGAAGCATATGATTTCCTTAATAATATTGTATTCTATTAGACAACAAATCAAACAATCTAAACATCTAGGACACAAGAATATGAAACGCTGTGATAGGAAAGGAATCATAACTATATGGATCATAATAATATCAGTTTAGCAGAACCACCATATGAAGAAGAGACTATGAAAGTGGAAACATCAAATTACTGCATACTGTTCAATTAAGAAAAACCGAGTTTCAAGGAGTGAATTGCATAAACTTTAGTTGGAAACAGTAATCAATAGGAATGGCATTGGACAGGGGTGAAGCTACATGAGGCCATTGGTGTCAACTGACACCGATGGCTTTGAGTAAAATCAGTGAAGAATGGCTGCTCATCACTGCTCATCAACACAGCTGACTCCGTTGCCGAAGCTTGCTGACACCGGCGAGTTCACGGGCTGGCTTCGCCCCTGGCATTGGAGAGCATGGCAAAGGAAGCTGCAGCCTATATGCTACTATCAATTAGTTCTGGGTGCGAAAGAACTTAGCAAATACCTTGACAAACTCTGTGGGCACTAACTGGCATGAAAATACACTAAACTGTCTTGGATAAGTCCATCCGAAATTGTATCATGTCCCCATACAAATCTGGATCTACCATTGAACATATCCCGCAAAATGAAGTACCATCTGCATACCAAATAGCATAATTGGTTAGGTTAAAATAGAAGAACGATTCTGAACATTAATAGGACTGCTCTGTATATCAACACAACAGGCAGTAGTCATTTCTAAATGATGAATCTTTTAATAGGAGTGGATGTTGTGGATGCTTTCTTTGGAAAGCAATATCGCTCAAGGAAGAAGAAACAGGCTGAGTCTGTTACCAATCGAAGTGGTTAGTCGTAGCAAATCAGGATTGTGTTAGTTGCAACAGGTGGAGTCTGTTACCTTACATTTTAAACCAGATTTTCAGAATTGGCCACAGGCACGGAACAGATTGATTGTATAGCAACCAAGTATAAGCAACACTCATTCAATAGATCATTAATCAGCCGAAAATTTTAGCAAGTGACAGTTTAGTCCATGTTTTTACATGCAAGAGTAGAAAGGTTATATAATCGAGTGGACTGCAGTTGCTGGTTTCATAGAAATGAACGAAGCAAAATCATTTAAACATTGTATACTGCAAGTTCTGGCCTGAAATTTTTCAATTTACCTGGCTTCATGTCAGCTCAGTATGTAGTGCAAAGCTCACACATACTTGCAAATGTCCTGCCAAAAAAAAAAAGCTCACCAAATTGAAATGGACTGTGGTCATCTACAATCTACTATACTCAGGTATTATCATTTCTCAAGATTCACATTGTGAAATCAAACCTAAAAAGGTAGAATATCAAATTGAAAGGTTACGGTAGCATCAAACATCTTACTGCTATTTATGTATAATATAAACAGAAAGAGGAGACGGGCAGACCTCACTCGCGCCCAGTGTCCCACTGGTCGCCAAGCTTGTCGCTGGCATCTGCTGTTGTGCTTTTAGATTGCCCACATTGCTCATCACACAGTTCACCAGGCGGGGACTCTACTGGATGGGCTTAGCACAGGCAGGGTCTCCGAGGTATCAGATTACAGCAAAGCAATTTTGGATCTGCGAGAGCAAAAAGGAGCAATGGAGGAGATTGTACCAACTGAGGAGCAGCGATTCGACCCGATTCAAATCGAGAAGCTTGCCGTGCTACCTGGACGGTTCGCAGGAAAGCTGGGCATTGGGGCGCAGGAACAGTAGCCTACAGTAGGTGGGGTGTACCGTCGCTTGAAGGAGGGATGGGGTGACGCTGTGCTAGCAAACGACCCGAGGCGAGGACGCTCTACCCGTGTACCGTCGCTTGAAGCAAGGAGACGCGGGAGCCTGTAGCGAATGGGAGGGGGAGAGAAGGCGGCGGCGATGGAGAATGGCAGGGGTGATGCCTCGGTGATACTGGAGCTGGGTACGGGGACTTGGAATGAGATGGAATGACGTCTGACCTATGTGGCACCAGGCAAACCGCCGGTGCATGCGCGGGCGGGTAGGCCGCCGGTGGCGCAGGGGAGGAGGCCGTGGCCTGAGATGCGGCAGGGGCAGGTGGCTGAGGTGGGGATGGATCGTGAGGGGCGTGCTGTCGAGCGGATGAGGTAGCTGGACGCTTTGAGTAGATCTTGCGTGGCCGCGATCCGACGGAGCGCTGAAGGATCAGACGGCCCTGAACAGCTGCTACAGGACTACAGTAAAACAGTAAAACAGTAGACTTGTGGGGCCCGTCGGGAGGAACTGAGAAACTAGTATGATGGTAGCTGCACGTAAACGTCGCCGCCATACAGAATTGGAAAGGTCCTGGTGGGCCGACTTGTGTTATGTATTGGGTCGGGTTGGGTGTCGCGCAGAACCAGGCCCGTGTTAGGTCGCATAATCCAAACAACATGCTGGGCCTATGTCGGATATAGATTTGAGAAGAAGGCCCAAATCAGGGTCTGTGATTTCTACAAAAAAAAAATCAGGGTCTGTGATCACTAGCGATCGAGCCCATGGTGGTGAACAAAGGCCTTGGGGAAGCTTCTGGGAGCTTTTGCTTATCAAAAAAGCTCTAAAAGCTAAAAGCTCCCCCAAACGGTCTTGATTCTCCCAGAATTTTTACTGTTAACAATCGAGCAAATGTACTGCGACCGAGAATTGAGCGGAACCCAGCTTCCCGAGCTTTTGCGCGAACCGTTTTTTGTAAGTCCCCTCAAGGTTGAGGCATATTTACCCGCCGTTGCCACTGAATATATAGAGCCTCCCTGATTTTTTCCCCTCCTCCCATCGAAACACAGCCGCCACCCCTCCCCCGAAAGAGACGGGCGGATCTCAGGATGCGCCGCCGCGACTGAGAACTGGCCGCCGTCCCGAGCCCTCCCCCTCTCTTCATCCAGCGTCGCCGCCTGGATCCCCTTCGCAGGACGAGCTCCGTCCTGGTCCGCCTGCAAGCAACGCCGGATCTGCGCTCCTTTCCGTCTGCATCTGCGACCCACAACCCTAGGTGACAGAGCGCAGCACCTGCGACCCGACGACGTGGTAAGCATGCTTCTGTACTCTGCTTTGTTCGTATTGCTGCGCGTCCTGTTGCTGGACCAGTAGTGGCAGATTAAAAAAATTGGTAATTGTGGACTCCGATGCATTAGCTAGTGTTGTGCAGAATACATCCACGTATAGTTTGTTTGTAGTGCTGCACTTCGATTTATTAGAGATTGTGGATTCCGGTCCATTGTTTGAGAAATTGACTACCAGTTCATATTATTTTAATAAAATTCCGGATGTATTAATATGTGCTGAGTTATTAGATGGAGACAAAACAGAAGAAGCCAAAGGCTATCTGGGATGCATTTGCAACTAGAGTTTTCTGTGAGATTTGTAAGGAAGAAGTTCTCGCTGGAAATAGACCAGGTCATACCTTGAATGCTGTTGGATACAAGAACCTTGAAGAAAAATTCAAAGTTAGAACAAAACGGCACTACCCACATGACAAATTGAAGAATAAATGGGACGCATTGAAGCCACAATACAATCTGTGGTTAGATTTGAAGAGGGCTGCAACTGGACTTGGTTTTGATGTTCAAAAAGGAATCATTACAGCTAGCGAGGAATGGTGGACGGAGAAAATAGCGGTATGTATAGATATGAAAGTTCTATTCGTTTTGACTCATCTCGAATCCATGTATTGTTTTGTCATATTAATACATTGACTTTTATATTTCAGGAAAACTCAAAATATAGCAAGTTCAAGGACAATCCTATGGAGAACCTAGATGAGCTCGAAGTCATGTTTCAGCATATCAATGTGACGGGTGCATCCTCTATCATTCCAGGAGGTCATGCTGCCATTGATCTTGGTGAAGAATCTATCGAGGGAGAGGATGATGTCCCAAGTGCAGCAAATGGAGAAAGTGTAAAAAAGGAAGGGAAGAGGAAGATTGAGGCTGTGGCTCGCTCCCCCAAGAAGAAGGCTAGGAATCCTATGGTTAGACAAGTGACACGGCTTGTTGATGTGCTAGCTACCGGCAAGAAGAAGGAGGAAAAGGCGGAGGAAGAAATCATAGAGTACATTAATGGCAGATAGGGAGTAGGAGATAGGGTGTGGCAGTAATTATTTTGTTGATAGCAAGGCGTAGTTATTTTGCACATGGCGATAATATCATGTCATGTGTAGGGTGGGGCACTAACTATTTTGTATATGGTGATATGTAATTATTTAGCACGTGCAGATAATAGCATGTCATGTATAATATCTTTTTTATGTATGTTTGGTGAACATGTGGAAATATTAACCTTATATGAAGTAATTGCAATTTATATGCCACCGTAAGATACACTTCAGGATCAATCAAGTGTTCATAACCCTTAGGGGTCTTTCAGACATTCATCCCATACAAGCCACCAGCTAGATACCCAAAATCAGGGTTGCCAAACAGGTCAGCTTCTCGGGCCAGCAGATTCTCAGACCAGCAGCTTTTTAGACAAGCTAGCTTGCTTTTCAGAAAATCAGCTTTTGGAAAAGCTCCAGCTACCCCAAACAGGGCCAAAATCGGATGGCGAGAAGCAGAATTTCCGAGGGCCGTCGCGCCGGCGATGCAGCTGCGCGGCGGCGGTGGCGGATGAGCGGACTGTCCCGCGCTAGTGCGCTACATGCATCCTCCTCACGCGCGCCATCTGAGGCCGCCCACGCGCCTCGACCGCGCCGTGATAGATTGTTCGGCAGGCTGCAGCTGCGGCTACGGCTGCAAAAAAATAACTGCGAACACCGTAACTGCTGCTGAAGAAATAACTGCAGCTGCTGCTGGTGCCTGCTGCAAAACCTCCAACCGAACACTTTGATAGATGATAGATCACCGCCGGCCTGCAAGCTCCAGCGCGCGCCCAGACAGCAGCAGCACCACTTCGCCGGCGGTACGTGCACGAGTGGCTATCGTGTAAAAGTCCTGCAGTCCTGGTAAGTACGTACGAACAGCTATATACATTGATCTGTAGTGTTTGATTATTCTATCTATCATCTTGCAGTATGATCCTGAATTGAATTGGTTAGACTCAATTAAGTTAATTTACTTAGATATATGCGCGGATTCTCTAGTGGAAAGAACTTGTGGCAACATGTAGGTGAGTGTATCCAAGGATTCCATAGCACCCTCCATTGAGTTGTTCTTGCATGTAGTGAATATATAGAATCAAAATATGTACCTGGCACACTGAATTAATTCGTCTTTATTACATTCATCACATTGTAACGTGTCTTTGCCAAAACAATAAACTTTCAACGACATATTATCACATGCAAATAATCAGTATGACCAAACAAACCCAGTACACTTGAAACAGTTGTTGTGTTGTCCTATACAAAAACTAGAAGCACGCATGCATGCACGTATCTGCGAAGGATCCACATACATTTCAATTCCACCTAAGATGCATATATAGGAAACTTAAAACTTTAAGCTTAAAATTACGTGAACCATCCTTAATCACCAAAGTGGCGTATAATCTCAGTTAGCAACTCAATATCATCAAACATGCATGTGCCGCGCCCTCCGTAAGATCATGACCTATAGTTAATAACAACCAAATGCAGAAAAACACTCTCTACACTCCGCTCAGTCTCTCTCTATAGTATAAGCTTATTTATAGTAATGTCTGATCAATTTCTTAGTTGTAGGACAAGTTTCTTGCTTGAGCTCTAACCATTGGACAACTTATCCTCTCATTCCCACAGGCGCTTGTTGTGATGGAGGCGACATCATCTCGAGCTTGGAGCTCGAACCCTCAAAGCCCTTGCTGCCCATCGAGTCGCCTGACATGATCGGTTTTGCTTCATCATAAACGTTGTTGATCGGGTCCATGACATCGATGCCACCCTCCATGGTCGTCATCGACCCCATCTGGAGCTGATGACCGGTGCCGCTCTTCGCTTGCTCTTCGCCGGCCCACATCATCGAGCTGGTGCTAGTGGAGCTGCAATGGTTAGTAGGGCCCTTCTTGCTTGCTGAGCCAGTGCCACTCTCTCCCAGTGTCAAGAAATTATGATCCATTGGCCTCTCCATCTGTTGCAGTAGCTGGTCCATGTGGCTGCTGCTTCCTCCATAGAAGTGCATGTCCTGGTGGAGGGAAGAGAAGCCCATGGAACTGCCAATGTCAAGGACTGCTTGGCTGCCTAGAGATTTGTACCCGGTGGGCCACGTGGCGCAGTCGCTGGACCCGAGTGCTTGGTATGCTTTCTCCAGGATGGACTGCATGTACTTCCCCTGGGCCTCAACCCTCATCTGGAGGTGCTTTTGCACCTGCATCATGCCATGCATGCAAAGTTCACTCCTTTTGTCTTGAAGAAAAATGCATATATGCCAAGTTCACGAGTACCACACACATATGCGAAAGACAAAAGTAGTGTAAGTAAACTTCCTACGAATTTTCTTGAAATATTGGATAGCTCGGACATGTGAACGACAACAATTTGCCATGTCAGCTGCCAAGTATTTGTAAACTTCATAGGAACGTTCATGCATGCATGTAAAGTTCATGAACAACGTGGAGGTGGAGGTACACAGAAAGAAATCCAAAGTTGTGCCAAGTAAACTTCCTAAGCACGTCACATGTAATTTTGCAAAGCATTATACCTCGAGTTCTCCATGGAGCCTTCTCTGGACTTCCATTTGGATCCGTAGTGCCTCATTAACGTTCACGCTGCGGCTACATATCGATAAAAAGGAAATCAGATTGGAGGATTAGAAGATTTATGCGCTATTATCAGAATTTTAAGATAACGAAGATCGGTTGCAACAAATAAGGACGCCGGATCTTGTGGAAAAAAATCAGCTTACTCGTTCATGCTTCTTCCCATCACGCCTGAAGAAGAGGCCACATTTCGTTGCATCTCCATTGCTGAATGAAGTTTATTGACCGAGGTTAGAATTTATATTTTTGAGCTAATATATACAGAAATCTTATGAACAACTGTATGCATGCTACAGGCTATAAACTTCCAAGTGCAGGTTAAGTCACATGCATAAATCTAAAACTAGAATAACAAAGATCACGAAACATAATAAGTTTCAGACTATCAGATCAGTAAGGTTTAGCTTTTAATGAAAGGATAGAAAAGACATGCACATAGGTAAATAGAGATGAGCTTAGCTAAGAATACAAGACATTGTACAAGTTTTGCTGAGGATAAATAAAGCATATACAGTATTTGTTTAGGTAGATGTTATCTTTACCACCCTTACTTGAATGATCACCGAACTCTTTTTGCTGCTTTCCTAGCCTGAATTTCTGAGAAAAATTAAGGCAAGAAAAATCAGAGAGAGATCAACACCCCAAAACGAACTCTAATCTTCACCTCGAATAGGAGCAGCTACAAACAACAAATGTACCTGAAGGTGGCTCTTGAGGTGGTAAAGGGTGAGGCCCTTAACTCCCATAACCCTCATGATAGTCTTGGGCGTTGCTTCTACAGGGGAAAAAAAAAAAGAGGAAGAGGAAGCGATCAAAAACAAAAACTCATACGAATTGCGAAGAAACTGAAGTGTATGCTACAGTGTTACGTACTGTCTGGCCCCCCGAGTTGGGCGACGGCATCAACGAAGCGGTCATGGAGCTCAGCGGTCCACCGGAGGCGGGGCTTGGGGTCGGTGGTGAGGACGAGGCCGCCGGAGTCTCCTTGCACGCACATAGGCCTATCATTTGAGGTCGAAGTGCTTGGCTTCTTGGAATTGGAGGGGAACATTCTATTCTCTCGTAGCTCCCTTCTTTCCCTCTTAAACCTTTAATTCTCTCTCTAGATGTCGAGGTAATTCTCTCCTTTCCCTCTGATCTGATCTGCTAGTAGGACTGGACGCAGAGATTCATGAGCATGGAATTGGTTCGCTTCGCACGCAGAACAAGGAGGGTACAGTAGAGGTGTTTCTATTCTTGCAGTCTTCCTCTCTTCTTCAATTCCTTGATACTCTCTCTCTCTCTCTCTCTCTCTCTCTCTCTCTCTCTCTCTCTCTCCGCTTTAGACTTTAGTTTGCTTTGCTTCTTTCTCTTTCTCTCTCTGTATAGGTCTACTAGCAGAAAGCTCGTTGGGTATTATTCTATCCCGGGGAGAAAAGCCACAGCCACCGCCAACTACTCGAAGGCTCGCCAGTCTCCTCGTGGCCCCCCTTTGCAGAACATCGAAGAGAGAGAGAGAGAGAGAGAGAGAGAGAGAGAGAGAGAGAGAGTATTGAAGTTAAAATAACTAGTGCCCTTCTTAGATCATGTTATATGCAGCTCCTTCTCTTAAAAAACAAGTCATATGCAACTTATCATCTCTGCTTGCTCTTCACTGAAGAAGAATGCCAAAAATCCAAATGTTACTTTTTTTAGATGATGTAATTCAGCATTCTGATAGAATTAACTATCCTGATGCATCAAGAAGAGAACTTTAAGTTCATCTTGATCATATCAGTATAACATAGGAGTGCATTGAATCATAATCGATGGGTCAAGTTATCAATGCCTCGAAAAAGAGTACGCACATCATCATGTCAAAATGATGGCGTCCAGATTGTGTGGGAATTTAAAACCATTGCATTTGCATTGAGCCCCGGGACTTGTTATAGCTGCGTAGATATCACACCATAGGAGTACCAGTTACGTAGAACCAGTAGAAGAAAAAGGAACCTGAAGTCACTATCTATATATCATAGTGGATCCACTGCAGCCAAATTTGTGTTGGTGGCAGAGACACATTATAAATCATTTTCTGTGAGGCAGATATGAACAGGTGACATAACATAGTTACAAACGAAAACTAGGAGAAACTATGTGGTTTTTTGCAGCATATTGAGAAGAAACAAAGATAGGCACAATTCTTGCAGTTAAACAGTTATCCCTTGTTAACCCAGGTTTTCAAAAAATCATAGTATTATTGCCCCAGAAAGGAAAATCCAGGAGGCCACAGCGCCGCCACCGTTAGTCCTCGTTCACATCCCTTCCCTTGCCGCTGTCGGAGCCCAAGGCCGGCACAACCCGGTCGACGGCGAGGAGGACTGCGGCGGGGCCCTGTTCAGCGAAACGACAACTGAATCGCCGGCGGCAATGGACGACGTAACCTCGGCGGCGGCAGGCAGCGGTTCGCCGGCTGTTGCTGGTTCCGAGCGGAGGCTCGCCTGGTCTTGGGTGGATCGAAGCCGAAACCCAATGCAGTGGCAGAGAGGCAACGGGAAGATAATATGTTGATGATAATTGTAGTTGGGATTGCATCGTTTGAAGATCACAGGCAATCATGGTTCCTCAAGTGAAAGATCAGTTTCATCAGAGGTATTGTTGCCTATCCATGGAGAATACGGATGCTCGTTTAATTTCTCCAATCTTCAAAAACTGCGTCAGTATTATGTGTACATCCTTGGCCTGTCTGCATTTGGGTAATGGATCAGATCAATATTTCTTTCATTTTGTTCAGTACCTGATATCATTTTGGTGGTCAACAATCCGATGATTTGGAGGTAGCATTTATTTATGAAGTTTGTGGCAGCATTGACCTGTGGTGGCTAGATCGCTTAGTTCGAGAGAGGCCATCAAAGCAATGGGTGTAGCTGTTTGCTAACTTCATATACCTTCTTCTAGTCAGTGGTACCGCATCTGGAAGCCTTGGTCTTGAGCAAAGATGTTTCAACGTCAGGGAAGATGCAGCGAAAGTGTCGCGTGGAGCGCGGGGAGGTGTTTCACCTCCGCACAGTCTGACATTCATTCTTGTTCATGAAGTGTAGCGAAAGCATCGCGTGTGCGCGCGGGGAGGCGTCTAGTCTCCGCACGACCTTGTCAACCAGAGTTCGGATGTAAGTGATGAAGTGTTGTTTAAGTGGCGATAATAGTTTCCTGCAGAGAAGTCACTTCTATTGAGGATGAAGACATAGCCATAACAACAATGAATGATTGACATCATAGGATTTTAGAGGTGCTGAGCTAGATGATAGGAGTTTGTGTTTTGTTTTTTAGGTGTTTCAAGGCTGATTTGTATCGGGTTATCTTGGTGTAGTCATGTAAAGGCTAGATGTACCTTCGTTGTACAGAGGCCGGAACATTATTTCACCTCAAAATAAAAAGTTTCCTTTATCTAAAAAATTGCCCCAGAAATTTCAATATTGCTACTCCCAACAGGAGTTTCACTTTTATTAAGGTGCCATTGTCAATATCTTCTTATGATATGGTAAGGAACTAATGAGGAGAGAGATGAAGGGGATTACAACTAAATGAAGCCATCTGTGCATTGTTTCTAATATACCTTCTCTCTTGCATGTACTCCTTACAAATATAAAAAATGAAACAATTCGGTGTATGATGTTTCAACGATCAAATAAATGTCTTGTCCTTTTCTAAAATAAATAAATATGTTGCTACTTATGTGACATACATGAAAAAAAAACTGAAACAAACCATTGAGGCTAGCCTTAGTATTTTGGACCATGCATGGGACTCGTATGAATATCGGCATCTTAATTGACCATGCATGCACATATGACATACCCATAAGAAAAAAAAAAATCCCAAAGCATCCTGCCAGGTCAAAATTATAGTGGGCCCAGATTATGAGAGGAAAGTAGGGAGAATGAGTAGCTTGGAACACTATAAAGCAGCTAGCAAGCAGCTACCCCACCAATCGACCCCCCTAAACATTCTGCCACGAAGGGGGGGAGGCATGGCATGTTCTTTAACCCCGAAGGAATAGATGCTTTCTTTTTCAACAATTAACCAAAGACACTTCTCAAGAACACAACACATTTGGATCATTGATCAGCGGTAAGCATAAAAGTTACTTGACTACGTACTATATTTTGTATATATACGTACATCAAGGTTTCATTTATCAAGGGACGATATACCAAGTATAATAACAATTCTCCGAGCTGCGTGTTTTTAATTAAGTCAAGTATACAAAAGTGCACACATGCATGATGTTTCCAGATCGATAGGTACATGCAATATGTGTAGCAAAACGTATGGAGCTGTACTAATGGCTGCTACATGAACGAGAGAGATTCGCTACGAAAGGTCCACGTGCAAGCAGAGCGCAGGAAGACGGCGTATGCGTGACTAAATATGCCTTGCAAAGTTGTGTTTTACTTTTAGCTCTCATGCATCAAGCTCAGAAATCATATCCACTATGGATGGTAGCTTGCATTTCAAGCGCATCGTCTTTGGAAGATGCCGATGCTGTCTGCGATAAGACATGCGAAATTGTTTGCAAACTTGATAGACATACATATTTATATCAATAAGAATCGCCTTGCCCTTGGCTCACGCAAAACCAATATGCAACTCTGTTTCTTTTTTTTCCGAGAGTGTCTGCTAGTCTTCTTTTTTTTTTTCAGAGCGTGACGTGCTAGCTAGTCTCACCGACGGAGCTTCTCTACAGCTCTAGGGGTTGTTCTTTGTCAAGCTCAATCACTGGCTATAGTCTATTTGAAACGAACCTATTTTGTGGTATACTGTACCAAATATGATTTCACCGACATGCCCATGGTTTGTCTGTACGTTCTTCGTTGATGCAATACGTACCATGCATGGATCAGCTTGAGAGGTCATCTTTGCGTGAAATGATTCAGAACACAAAGTGCAAAGTCCATCTCTGCCAACCTTTTGTTAGGATTACACATGGCCCATTGGCTCCTCTAATAAGTACGTAATCATGGCGCGGCCAATCTCACAGATTTGATGTCCAAATTATTTACGCGTGAACTCACTTGAGCTGCTCGTCGGCGTCTATCTCTTTGCAAAAGCTGCGGCTTTGTGCCAAATTACAAACCATTTTAGCGGGTCCCTGCCTGTTCTTGGCGCGCGGTTATGCATTTCGCAAGCGGCGTAATAATAACAAACAAAACGCGGTTTCTTTTCGTCTGGTTCTGTTCGTGTTGGTTTCAGATTTCACCCGAGATGTGAGGAAGAGACCGAGAAAAGGTGAGGTGGTGCCCTTTCTCTTTTCTTCCGGTGTTCGGAAGCATGCCAGATTGCCAGGCGGTGCGGCGAGCGCTTTCAGCGTGGAGGCCTCCGGTTTGATGATGCGGAGTGGGTTGACGAGAGACACGCCAGGATCTGGGCGGAGACGCGCGGTGCAACCGACGGCTCCAAGGTTTCGACACCGCGGAGGGGGCGAGGCGGCGAGCTGCTTAGGCTGCGCTGGTGTCGGCGTTCGCGTGGCCTGGCGTGGCGTGGCGGGCAACTCCACAGTAACAGGCCAAAAGCACGCTGGCTCGAGGCCTCCGTGGCATCGATGTCACATGATTTTAACAACTCATCACTTGTATACTATTTGAGCCGCATAAAAATATAATAGAAAACCAAATGATCGCCTATATTCTTACTAAAGAAGTTTGTGTTTATTTTTATTTTTTTGACTTGGGCTTTTTATATTGTCATAGGTTTGATAGCAATATAAATGATAAGCTGGTACATTTGAGTGACATGGCCGTCACACCATGTAGGTGGATTAACGCTAATTAGATAGATTTGAACCGCAAGTAAACTATTTAGCAAGTTCAAAGATGTGATTATTCAAATTAAGAGTCGGGGGACCTAGATTGCACCCATGAACAAGCTAAAGGTCCGGCCATGCACTTCAGCCTAGCAAGCGCACGGGTTTAATGAACTAGTATGATTAAAAACTAGGAGTATTACCTGGCAGTGCTAGCGATGAATAATGGGACAAGGACCGGTAAGGCCATGAAAGAACGAGTTGTTATGTGACTTCTTTTATTGTTATTATTTTGCTGAGAAGAGTTCAGCCTGTTCGGCAGCTTTGCAGCCGCCTGTAGCAGCCGCTACAGTGTTCGCAGTTATTTTTTCAGCATTTTCTATAATATTTCTTTTTATTTTTACCAGCAGTAGCTACAGTAAACAGCCGCAGCGCAGCCTGCCGAACAGACTCGTTGTTGTTTGACTTGGAAATATTTTTTTTTTAGCAATAAAAAATATTGTTATTTGGTTGGTTGTGTTACATTGTGTTCATTAATATGTTTTTTTTTAGGGAAGTGTTCATTAATATGTGCAATGGTCTATCTGGCCCTGACTGCATACAGAGGGACCTCCTATGCGTACCTCGCTCTATTTTTAAGCGTCACGTAGCGCGGCCCAGGCGGCCCAGCAACCGCCGCCGCGCGCCCAGCCGTCGCCGCCGCCGCCGCGCGCCCGCTACTTCGCTTCGAGATCTACCCCGCAGCGCGTTGCTGCTCCGCGGCAACCCCGACACAACTACTCCGGCGGCCGGAACAACTTCGTCGACGGTCGGAACAACTTCTCCGGCGGCCAGAACAATTTCACCGACGGCCGAAACAACTTCTCCGGCGGCCAGAACAATTTCACCGACGGCCGAAACAACTTCTGTGAAGGTCAGAACAACGCGGCCGGCGACGGCGGAGCGGGAGAGGCAGCGTCGACGGCGAAGCGCACGGGGGCGACGGCGGCGCGGCGCGAGACACGCGGGAGTGACGGAGGAAGGAGAAAGAGTTTCGACCGTTGGATTTAGGTCTAGCACGAATCTTAAAGCACGCTACAACTGGGCTATGGGTAGCGCGCGCTAATTATAAGAAATCCGGCATACAGACCGGCAAGCCCATGTTGTATGCTCCTCCACTTATTAAGGCCCAGACAAATAGGAGAGTAGGCCCAAGGAATTCTCGTTTTCTCAGAGGCAAGCGGATCTGCCGCGAGCCCGCGAGGCACAACTCTTATGGCATGCCGGCGTTGGCGCCATAACTGCAGAAGTGGTAAGCCAAGTCCAGATCCGTGGCGAGACGTGACGATGGCGAGCAACCGCTGCTCCCTCCTCCCCCTCCTCCTCTGCTGGTCCATCGTCGCCGTCTCCTCCGAAAGGACGGAGGACCCCTGCGCCGGCCGCCGCATCCACGTCCGCCGCCTCCCCGCGCGGTTCAACGCGGAGCTCCTCCAGCACTGCGGCACCGCGTTCCCGCTGTCCGACGCTGCCGACCCGAACCGGTCCTGCGCCTCGCTCGCCAACCACGGCCTCGGCCGGCGCACCCACAACCGCAGCCGGTCCTGGTACCGCACCGACGGTCGCTTCCTGGAGCCCCTGTTCCACCACCGCATCCTGGAGCGCGACTGCCTCGTCGCCCACCCGGCCCGCGCCGACGCCGTCTTCGTCCCTTACTACGGCGCGCTCGACGCCCTCCCCTACGTCCTCGACCCGGCGCTGCTCAACCACTCGGCGCTCCACGGCCTCCCGCTCGCGCACTTCCTCGCGACCGACCAGCCGCAGGTGCTGGCGCGGCGCCACGGCCACGACCACTTCCTCGTCCTCGCGGGGCCCGCCTGGGACTACGCGCAGCCGCTCGACACGGAGCCCAGGTTGTGGGGCACCACGTCGCTGCTCGCCCTCCCCGAGCTCCACAACTTCACCGTCCTGACGCTGGAGTCGCGCGCGTGGCCCTGGCAGGAGCACGCCGTCCCGCACCCGACGTCCTTCCACCCGCCGTCGCTGCCGCGCCTTCGCGCGTGGCTCGCCCGGGCCCGCCGCTCCAGGCGCACGTCCCTCATGCTCTTCGCCGGCGGCGTCTCGAGGCCGTCGCGGCCCAACATCCGGGGCTCCATCCTCGCCGAGTGCGCCAACCGCACGGACGCCGTGTGCACGCTCGTCGACTGCTCGGGCGGCGCGTGCGCGCTCGACCCGGGCGCGTACATGCGCCCCATGCTCAGGGCCAGGTTCTGCCTGCAGCCGCCCGGGGACACGCCCACGCGGCGCTCCACGTTCGACGCCGTCGTCGCCGGGTGCGTGCCCGTGTTCTTCGAGCACGCGGCCGCGAGGATGCAGTACGGATGGCACCTGCCCCGCGGGGAGTACGACCGGTTCTCCGTCACCATACCCAAGGAGTCCGTGGTGCTCGGCGGCGTCAGCATCGTGGACGTGCTCGCGGCTGTGCCCGAGGCGGAGGTGGCCAGGATGCGGACGCGCCTGCTGGAGTTGGCGCCCAGGATCGTGTACCGGCGCCACGGGAGCACGGCGGAGCTCAGGGAGGCGGCCAAGGACGCCGTCGACCTCGCCGTGGAGGGTGTGCTGCGGAGGATACGGAGGCGGGTGCGCGCGCTCGAGGAGGGCCGGCCGGACGCCATCTACGCGCTCGACGACGACGACGACACCGACTTGCTCTAGCGACGCCACCATTTCATCCGCTTCTGCTCTGGTTCCCCAAAGTATTTTCCAGTTCCTTTCATCAGCCCACCTGTTCGCAGGCAATATTGTGAGACTGAAACACCTAACAAACATCTGTATTCTTCATCAACCGTTGCCAATATTGTACAAACCATTCGAAACGAATTTGCCTGCAGTAAAGGCGCTCTGCACTCCTGTTCTTCATCATCCAACTGAAATCTTGACTATCGCAAGTAGATAAGCTAAGTATCATTAATTGCTTTAAGTAACAGGTGGTGCTTGATCTGTTCGATTGGCAATTCTAGCTTCAGTGTAGCCATATCCGATGTCAAATTAGTGGATATTGTCAGGTGCACTGGGTATATAGCAAAACTTTGGTGAACATAAAGTTTTAAATGTCACCGGGCAATCGTTCTTCTTACTAGCTTCGTCATACTTCTGCTTCCTCCACTCTTCAACTTTGGCATGGCCGGACTGCTCTAATCATCTCACTCGTGGTCAAACTGATTGGATCGACATGGTCACGTCATCACACTGAAATTAAAGACTGAAAGGCAGCGATGAGGATTACATGCTTGTGTTTAATAAATCAGTGAGTGACTGAGCGTGTCTCCTGGGCGTTCCTGTAGGTTCCATTTCTGAGTACAAGGGTCTCACATGTTCCATCATTTCTGCATAGGACGCCGACAACCCAATGGCTTTGGAGTTGAACTAATGGAAACGATATGACCTGGATACAAACATTACAGCAGCAGCTGGTTCAGAAAATCTGAGTCTTGCCGGGCAGACCGGCCATAAGCTAAGAGCAACTCAAATGGGAGACCCTAAACCAGGCCCCTGTTTGTTGAGTAGGGCTCTCTTTTTGTTTTACGGTTCTGATTTTTACCATCTACTCCAATAGAAGCCTCTAATCCTCGGCCCCTAGTTAAATGGGACCCACCCGTCATACTCTCAACTTCTTTTATTCTTTTATCTCTCTCTTCTATCTCTTCCTCGGTCTCTCTCTCACCGCGCATCTCTCCCTCTTCTCTCGATCTCTCTCGCCTGCCTCTCTCTCCGGCGGCAGTGCCGGCTTCGCCCCTCACTCTCCCTTTAGATCTCCACGTCCACTTCCCGTGCCCGCGAGCTGCCTGCCCTCCCGGCCCCTTCCCCTGCCCGCGAGCAGCCTGCTCCTCCACTCCGGCCTCGTCTCCCCTGGAGCCGGGGGCGAACGGATCCACACGCGGCGCCGGCTCCCTCAGCCGCGCCGTCCCGCCCTGCTCCCTCGGGTCGCGGCGAGCTGCCCCGGGATGGAGGATTTGGGGCGGCGGCGCCCGAATTTGGGTTGAGGGAGAGGAGGGCCTTGCGTCGAGCTTCTCTGCAAGGGGCGGCTGTCGTCCGGCACGAGGTGGCCGGAAGACGGGGGCCTTGGCGGGAAGGCGTCCAGAGCGCGGGAGCGGAGTAGGGCTGGCCTCCGGACCCGTAGGAGAAGGGGCCGAGAGGGAAATTCTGGGGGCCTCCCTCGAGTACGGGCTGGAGTAGGGGCTCCGTTGGAGTGAGTTTTTTTGCTTTGAGCCCCTACATGTTGAGTTGGGGCTCAAATAGGGTCTTCCATTGGAGTTGCTCTAACGGGTAACGAGCAAAGTTTTCTTTTCTGTGCTGAAGACTGATGATGATCCACTCCCTTCCATATTTCGCTGCCTCCGTGCACCCTTTCACCATCCCAAGCAGGCGGTGACTCGTCACTTCACGATGCCGCCTGCCACCCTCCTACGTCCAGCCAAGACTTGCGCGTCCAAAATGTCACTCACCACCATTTGCGTTACACTAAAGCTCTCTGTGGTAGCTTAAAAAAAAAACTCCCTGTGGCAAGTAAAAGGAGGGTTTGTGACTAATGTGATTTTTCAAAGTATGCCAACAAGAAAGAAAAAAAATATTGTCACACTCTTAAGTTTTCTATGTGTATTTATTTCTAAAATATCTATAAAAATGTTTAAAGAAGAAATATTTTTTTGAAAGGATTCCCTTTTTATTGTGAAATTCTATCAAACTCTTAGAGAACCCCTTGCAAAAAAAAAAAAAAAAAAAAAAAAACTCTTGGGGATTTTTTGGTGCTTCCAAATAACTTCTACTATACTAGTTCAAAGCCGTTTCTATAAATCTCAAATACGATAATTCATCAAACTTTAACAAATGGGATTCCATCTCAAAAAACACCAACAAATGGAATAGGATCATAGGAACTTCGAGGCTAAAGAGTTTCAGCCGTAGATGTTGAGCTATTAGGGAGGGATTCAGGAGGACCCATCCAATCCAACGGCTGTACACCACACAGGCACACACGGCATCACAACAGAGCAGCCCACCATTCCCCTCGCCGAGCTGAGCCCAACCCTAAACCCATCCCCACCGCCACCATGCGAGGCATCGGCGCCGCCGCCCGCCGGGGTGCGCACCTCCCCTCCTCCTACGCGGTTGCCTTCTCCTCCTTCTCCGGCATTGGCGGAGGCGGAGGCGGTGCGGGACGCGGGCGCGGGAGTGGTGCGCCGCCGTTCGGGCAGCTTCGCGCTCCCGGGCGACCCATTCCTGACGAGGACGCCGCGGATCCCTTCTCCGCGCCCGCTTCAGTTGGACGCGGCCGCGGCCGTGGTGAGCCCGTGGCTCCCTCCTCGTCCACGATCCCGTCCTTCTCCGCGTTCTCTGGCGCTGGCCGCGGCCGCGGATCGCCGCTGCCCCCACCGCCCGCCCCCGAGGACGGCCCCAAACAGCCAACCTTCACCAAGCGGTCCGACGACGCCTCCCTGGCCCCCGATCCGGAGCAACCGAGCCCCGACGCCTTCTCGTCCGCGCAGGCACGCTCGATCCCGTCAGCTGGCGCCGGCCGCGGCGTGCCTCGGCTTCAGCAACCGCCGGCGGATAAGGCCCCCGAGGAGAATCGCTTCATCCGGCGCCGCGACGCGCAGAAGGCTGCTGCGTCTTCATCTGCTCCCAGCACGCAACCGAAGCTATCGGCAGCGGATGCCGTGAAGCGCGCATTGGAGCTCCTGGGTGGCGGCGAAGGTGCAGGTGCAGGTGAAGGTGGGCACGGCGGCGGGGGTCGTGGCGGCCGTGGTGGCCGCGGCTACCGCGGTGGAAGGGGCGGAAGGGGTCGCGGGCGCAGCGACCGAGGGCGTGATGAGGCGGACGACCGTCACATGATCTACTTAGGGGATGATGCTGATGGTGAGAAACTTGAGAAGCGGCTGGGTGAAGACAAGATGAAGATTTGGGAGGAAGCGTTTGAGGAAGCTGCAGATAATGTGCTGCCGGATCCGGAGGAGGATGCATACATGGATGCTTGTCACACCAACAACATGGTGCGTGTGGCACTGCGGTAGAGATTGCAGAATTGTCAAATCTGGATGGATGTGCATATGTGGCTTCTGATTGCTTTTATTTCTTTGAATTTATGTTTGCAGATTGAGTTTGAGCCAGAGTACCATGTGAATTTCGATAATCCTGATGTTGATGAAAAACCTCCAATGTCATTGGAGGAAATGCTCCAGAAGATTAAGCCATTCATAGTTGCATATGAGGGCATCCAAAACCAGGAAGAATGGGAGGTATTTTTTTTTTTTAGTCGACCCAGTATACAAATATAGAACAACATAAGCCACAGCCAGAAAATTACTCCCTGTCTCAGTATACAAATGTATGCCGTTGTGGTACATGTGTATTCACTGTTCTCTAAATTATATGTTAACTAAAATTCTCTCGGTTCTCTATATTATACTAGTAGTTTGCTGCTGAAATATAATCACATAAAGTTTGAAACCTGACAAGCTGGTATGAAGACTGATTTTGTAAGCATATCAGGTTACATTACAGCTTTCAGTTCACTATTTGAAAGTTCTTAAATTCTCTATGGGAAGTTTACACGACATTCACTATGGTTTTTGTTGGTATCTTTGACTGACCAATACAACCTACTGTATCACTCAGGAAGCTGTGAAAGATGTAATGGCGAGAGCACCTCATATGAAAGAGCTCATAGATATGTACAGCGGACCTGATGTTGTGACTGCAAAACAACAAGAGGAGGAGCTGCAAAGAGTTGCCAGCACTCTTCCTGAAAACATCCCTTCTTCAGTAAATCGGTTCACTGACAAAATTCTACTCTCTCTTAAGGTTTGCCTTTTTATTACTACTTATGCTTTAAACATTTTTCATAGTGTCGATTGTTTGATTTTGTATATTTCAACTTTAGCAAGTCTTTTTCGGAATCTGCAGTGTGTCCCAAGCAACATGATTTATTCTGACATGACAGTCCTATGAAATTATGATATGACCATATATAGTCAAGTTGCTTTCAAGAGGATAGCTGCTTACTGTTGCTATACCTAAAGTTAACTACGTAAAGAATCATTTCCCTTAACCTTTTATGCAGCTGTTTGGTTGACTGCTGGCACCCTGGCCCGTACATCATACAATAGTTTTTTTAAAAAACTAACTTAGCGACATTTGTGGTTAATAATTTGGTGCCCACACTTTTTTGCGGCAAGGCAAACTTGACTAAGGTTAGTTGTGGCGGCATTAGCTATGATGAACATAGCTGGCCCTAAATATTCCAGTAGTAAAAGCTGTATTCTATAAAGATTACTAAGGTACCCTTGTTCTAGAACTCGTATAGGTTTTTCATGACACGCTGTTATACATAGAATTTGATAGGTTTTGCAATGGCAAATGGTTTGTCCTGTCTTTGAATTGTGCCACCGTGTTTAGTACTTTAGTGTAGAGGAATTGTTTTTGTTCTGCTGGCTAGCCTGCTCTTTTTCTTCTTCCTTCTAGAAAAGATTTATATTACGTTTACGTATCATAGTGAATCACTTTGTGTTGCGCCTCTTTCTATGTGTTGCAGAATAATCCAGGTTGGGGTTTTGACAAGAAGTGTCAGTTCATGGACAAGTTTGCCCGTGAAGTCTCAGAGCTTTACAAGTAGAAAACTCTCCTATACTCTGTTGTAACATCTTATTTAGCCCCCAAGGGTATTTAGTGGGTTCTTCTTTGTTTGAGGGAAGGTTAAGATGCAATCTTCAATCCATACTTTTTTTTTAAAAAAAAAAATCTTTTGCTGGGATGCTAATTAGATAAATAAAATTGCCGATAAACGTGGATATTCCTTTTGTGAGACTTTCCTGATTAATTTGATTGTAGAACCATCGCCACCATTTTGTTATGGCGCATGGAACCCCCAATCATTCTCGTTTCTAGGTACCTATTACCTAAGGTGTATTAATCAACAGATGAATGCTGCTCACTGATCGTATTGATCATGGCTGGACTGTTTTCTTGAAATTGTGAATTTGGATTATTGTAACCCAGCTCATTGCCTACAATGTAATGAGCTGAAGTTTGGGAAAGAAAGCACCCAATCCACAGTAAGCAGTTGTACTTATCGTGTATTAGTTTCTGTCAGAGGCACTTGGTGTTTTGATAAAGAAAGCAGCCCATTATCATATGGCTTGTCTTCTGTACACGGCAGCATGAATTTTCCTTTCCTAAATACTCCTTGTGTATTGGCTCCCGATCCACGAGAGCTCAAATACCTACCTAGCTAATTCACTACAGCTCATCTCTGTGTGGTACAAACTGTTGTTTTTGTTTCTGCTATACAAAATGAAGTAAGAAACATCAAAAGCACAAGTCTCTGCCGAATATGGTTGAAAGTTGGAACATAGAGAATAGCCTGATCCTGAATTTGTGGCACATCTTTGGAGGGAACTTTCGCCAGGTTCTCAATGCAAACTTTCCACGGCAATCCAGGGGTTTCAAGTGACCATTCAGTGCCTGAAATGCGTCTCGATATCAGGATTCAGGGTTGTGCACGCATCATCAGAGTGTTTGTGCTGAATTTGGTTGGAGAGTAAATTTACCTAAATGCTTCTGCGTCATGCTGTCGAAGCGGCTGGTTCTCGTTGTTCTGGCTGTCGAGCGGCATGTACTGCGACATGATAGACATGATCTCCGAGTCCATGTACGACTGAACAACAAAAGAGAAAAAAAAACGTATCAGCCAATTTTCATCCATATTGATCTTTTTCATCACATACTTCAGTGTGTTCTGCTGAACCATGGGTCTCAGATGGGGTAGCAGTACTTACCCTGAGCCTGTACTTGTAGAAGACGTAGCCGGCGATCCCCACGCCCGCGACGCACGACACGACCAAGATGGTGATGAACCATCCCAGCTTCGACATGTTGTTAGCTGCATGACAATTCCAGAAAAAAAAGTTTGTCACTGTCGAACGAGAAATTTGCACGCAGTGTCTCTCTGCAACTCCGCGTTACCTATGCAGACGTCCTCGCCTCGTATGTAAAGTTGGTTGCCCTTGCACTTGCACTCGTAGTTGCCCCACGTGTTCTTGCAGTGGCAGTCCGGGCAGGTGCAGGCCAGCTTCTCCTTGCACTCATCGAGATCTGACGGAGCACGCGTGGAACATAATCATCTCTCTATCAGTTCAGTGATCAAACTTGGTATGGCTCAGGTTCAGTATGAGAAGAATTAGAGAGATCTTTACCTACGCATTTGTGGCCGTCGCCCTGGAACCCTTGCGGGCACCGGCACCCCGTCAATGCGGTTTCCTTTGATCATCAGTGCAGCAGAAGGTTAGCTGAGTTCCATCAATGGCGAAATCATGTACGTAGCTGGTGAAAGAAAGAAAAACGCGGTTACCGAGCAGGCGGAGAACGTCTGGTGCCCTCGCGTCTCCGACCAGCACCCGCCGTTGTTGAGAGCGCACCTGCCCGGGCCAACGGCTTTGCAGTCGGTGTAGCCGTCGCCCTCGTAGCGGACGCCGTTCACCACGGGGCACTCGCACACCCGGCCTCTGTACGTGTCCTGTATCCGCGCCATGCCGGTGAACACAAACACATCAGTCACCGCAAATGCCGTCGGCGACGGAACTCGGAGAAGATATACAGTGAACTAGACGTACCCGGCAGGCCGTCACGTTCGTGGACTCGTCTCGCCAGCACCCGCCGTTCCTGCGCAGGCACTCGTTCGTCTCGATGTCTGCGGTTCGAAGAGAAAATATAAAAGTTCGTCAGGTTTCATAGCAATAGCCATGTCTATAAGGTTCGCTGTTGACAGAACACTTCCAGAAATCTAAGAGGTATACCATGGCTGAGGCAAACGCGGGGCTCCGTGCCTTCCTTGAAGCCGGCGCACACGGCCTTCAGCACCGCCGTCCGCTCCAGTTTCCCTGCGCACAAGCATATAGCACCACTCTCGTCAAACAGATTTCAAAAGAATTCGAGTTTCACATCGATGAAGCAGGTGCGGCAGCCAACCTCTGTACTGAACGTTGTTGATGACGAGAGTAGGGAGGATGGTCACATCGCCTCGCGACCCTGTACCGATCTGTAACATTGCAGAGGTCTGTCAGATCCGGACCTAAAGTTTCAGTTCCAAAAGGACATTGTGAACGATCCTTGTGACGAACAAACCTGGTCTTCCTGCTCCTTGGACAGGACGGCGTTATCGGTGTCAGCCTCGGGATCCCCCATGCACTCCAGCACCTTGTCGAGAGGCAGCCCTGGTTCCATTCCGCCACGTTAGCAAGTTCTATCAACAATAATCTGACATGCTTATTGTGAGCTACCAGCTGCTAAAAAAAGAAACAAGTAGCAACTGACCGAGCGCGGTGACGACGTCCTCGGCGCACGCCTTGCTGTACTTCTTCTCCTTCATGGAGCACCTGATCTTGTAGTCCATGACGTAGTCCCACCACGTCCACGGGTGGCCACTCTCGTTGGCGACGCGGTGCACGCACAGCTGCCGCAGGTTCTCCACCACCACGTCCTTGCCCTCGTACCCGGCCCCGAAGTCCTGCTCCGGGTCGGGCGCGCAGTACCTGCCGCGGTTGATGCACTGCGACCTGCACTGCTGCGACTGCCGGAACGGCTCGGGGCAGTACCAGGTGATGTAGTGCGGCGTGAATCGCGCGTATCCCCCGCGCTCCAGGAGCTGCGCGTGGCCGCGGAACCCGCGCACGAACGCCATCTGCTCGTCGCAGCGGGCGCCGCACTCGTCGTTGCTGTTGGTCCACAGCTCGTACTCCACGCGCTCGTCCGGGTGCGGCATCGACTCGCGCCAGTCCAGCTTCACCACCACCTCCTCACTACTGCCGGATCCTTCCTCCGCCGACACCTTCTCGAACATCTTCTTCAGCGACTCGCCGAACGCGCGGTTCACCAGCGCCGACGGGATGTTGATCTTGTCCAGGTACTCCGTGCCCGGCGACGCCTCCGGGCTGTCCATCGTCAGAAGCTGCTCGTCCACGCTGTCCGCGATCAGAAGCGCCGCCGCGCCAGCGCGCTGCGCGTTCCACGCCTTGAGCGCGAAGTAGCACTCTGCACCGAAGCGGCAAACTCGTCAGACGGACGCCGGGGAAGCCGCCGCCCAGGGGTGGTCGCTGTTTCGAATAGCGACCACCCCCCAAGATTGCCGATTGAGCTACCACAGGCGTCGAAAAATTCCAAAAAAATTCAAGGATACTGGGAAGAGATCTAATCTAAATAGTACAAAGTTTCATAGCCTACAATGATCTCTAGCGCGTGAAATAAAAAAAGAGAAATTGTTGCTGGGGTGGTCTGTAGATGAAATACTGACAATCGCCCGCTCACCGATTGACGGTGCAACAGGCGCGTATAGAATCTGGTAATAACTCATGCGTATGAAAAGAGATTACTCGCGTCAGTATGCAAAATTTCAGGTCCTATAATGATCCGTGTATGGAGAATTTAAAAGGATAAATCTGGCCTGAACAGCTTATGCAGGTTTGCCTGAAGATGTGCGTGCAGGCAGAGCTTTGCCTGCTCTTGTAATGGCTACAACATGGACGGAAAACTAATGTCGCGTAATCTCATTTTTTTTCACTGCCTTAAACTCATGGACATATGATGATGTGATCAAGGTATGAGCTCAAGTGAAGCAATTTTGTAATCTTGAATAGAGTTAGCAACTGACTCCTGACGAAAGAAGGGCGCTAGGACAATAGGATATCTCTGACGAACGCTTTGCTTTGAAAGCAAAATTTGGACTGGGAAGCTGTTTCCTTTCACTTCAAGGCATCGAGACAGCTCCGCACCTACTAGTTGGTGCCTTGTTGGTGGAATATCACAGGATCAACTGAGTTGAAATCCTCGGATCAAATGAGACTCTAGCTTCAGAACTCAGAAATGCAGTGCATGGATATGTTCAGAGTTGTCAGATAAAACCGGCAGTTGCTTGAACCTCTGATGCAAGGATAGGAGCAGTTTGATGATAAATCGCCTGGAATAAATGATACCCAGTTTACAGTACTCAACAGAAATGAGACCAAGATGAGTTCAATAAGGGATCTGGAGATTCAGCTCAAGTCATTGTTGCACATGATTGATGGTAGGTGACAACTGAACTGAACTACTGTCTCATGCTTGGGTAGTGGGCTTCCAACTGAACTGAACTACTGTCTCATGCTTGGGTAGTGGGCTTCCAACCCTGCTTGCTGAACTGAATTTTCAAGTACTAAAATAACATGATTGCAATCTCTCTGAAAACCTAGTCGCACACCAATCGGCATCAAATGGTTAAAAATACTGTATCGGCCTTCAGTTACTTAGTGACTAACTATTCTACCTTATACTATCTAACCATTGCTTTCCTCGATAATATCAGTAATTTGACATACTGGCATAACAACTGAGCAACTACTGACAACGGACACGTACTAAGATACTACCGTGAATAATGAGCAAAGCTTCAGTTTTGTCAAACAAAAAAAAAACATCAACAATTCGTATTTTCAGAGGCTGCATGTAAGACATCTCCAGGACACTCTAATTTGAAAATTTTTGAGAGGAAAGAAGATACCTCCACGGTCCAGCAGGAGGATGACCGGGCGGCGGGACTTGGACTTGAACTTGGTGTCGAACTCGACGCAGCCGGTGGCCTTCTTGTCCGGGTAGATCACGACGCCGGTGAGCGTGCCGCCATAGTCGGGCACGCCGAAGTTGCCGATGGCCGCGTCGTGGTGGCCCCGGATGTGCTCCGGCGCGAGCACCCTCACGCTGCTCTTCTCTACCACGAACCGGCCCTGCACCGCCATGACCAGCATCAACAACGACGTCGCGGCCATAACCACATGGCCGCCGGCGAGCCATGACGCGCGCCCCTCCATTGTCTGCGATCAGTCACCGCCCCCTCCTCTCCCTGGCGCCGAGAGGAGGAGGGAGGAAGGCTTCAACGAGGAAGGTAACGAGTTGAGTTTGGTGGCAAGTGAGAGGTTAGGTGGTTGCAGGAGAAGGATATAGAAGTACTACTATATTGCAAGTGATCGGTGCGACTGTGCAAGAGGAATCGACCGATGAGAGCGAGAGATGGAAAAGACTTGGAAGGTGAGATGACGAGGGGGGAGAAGGTTGCTTGGATTGTACTAAAATGGTGTTTGTTCAGGGGCATTGGTGTCAACCTTTGTGACGTACAAGAGAAGGCTACAGAGAGAGGAGGAAGAAGGGACCTGAGAGGGAGCAGCCAACTGCTAGCAGATCAGCAGGTGTGGGGTTATACATTTCAGTAGGAGCATGAAAGGTACATTTTTCCTGTTCTGAGAAAATACGAGGCTGTGAATAAATCAAATATGCGACCACAGGAAAAGGGAGAGGAAGTTGTGGTTTGTAATCGCTTGGACACTTTTGCCCTTGATATTTTTATTCTCTTTTTGAGACTGATCCTGATATTTTTTTCTCTCTCAATATGTTAGCTTTATATATATGGGTTGCCATGCCATGGTCACATCATACATGCTCCTACCATCTTGTAACGTTCTGAGGCTTCGCCACAGCAGAATATATGCGATATTTTGGATGTAATACTAACACCTATCCAGACAAAACTATCAGCACGAGGAGTGCATCATACACAAACACTTCAGTTGTTCCTTCCTTGTTACATACGTGCTGTACAGACGTGCACGTTGCTTGCAAGAAAGATCTATCATGGAGAGCGAGGGAAGCTGGTGCTGCTGCTTTATGCGTGCCATGAAAGGGAAATGAAAATGTTTTTGAATGGCTAAACCGAAAGGGGATTGCGAGAAAGTGGCAAGTCGTGGTCGTTTTGGTAAATTGATTATTGATCGGTTGAGTCCTGGTCAGTTGTTAGTCAGTCTTCTCTTGGTGCAGAGCACGGCAGGGCTGGAAGTCTTGACCGACCGCGTGTTGAGTCTTCTACGGTGAAGACCTAGGAGTCGACAGTTCGACGTGCTTCATGGTTCATGTTACGCCTGCCCCCTGCCGGGCTGCCGGCCCTGAAACGCTGAAGACTCAACTGACCGGAAACAACGGAAAAGTGTACCGTGTCTCAGTAAACTCGTTCAGTTATTTCCCAGAGTATGCTCCCGCCACTTATAGTGTCTTAAACATCAACAGAAGAAAATTGACCATAATAGTAGCCTGTAAAACTTGGAAATTCCATTGTCAGCTCCTTAATTGAATTTGTAGGCAATTGATAGGCAAAGGAGAGAAGAGATAGATTGAAGATTTGATTGGCAAAGTCACATAAAAATATGTCATGAGCTAATGACCAGTCACATGAAAAAGGGTTGCTTAGTCATGGAATCACTGATATTAAAAGAGGAGTGAATTCATAAAATCATATGTTTAGTGGTCTTCATTTCACAAAACTTCATGTTTTATTGCCCAAATCATATAACCTCAAATATTATGGTACTTCTTTTTTTGCAAGTAAATGTTATTATGGTACCAATGTTTCAGAAAACCCTGCACCAAACCAATTTTTTGAAACAGTACTTGTGGGTCTCAAATATAAATATAGTGTGTCACTTTTGATCTCTGTAGGATTGCAGAGCAAAAGCGTCACACATTTGGTATGAGATCCACACCTAAGATTTGAACTATATTTGTTAGGTCATTAGTCTCACAATACTTGTTGTTGTGTAGAACATGTCACAAAATCAAGATTCTGTCCCTCACAAAAAAAAAATCAAGATTCTGTTGAACAATGAACATAGAAGTTAGACTTTTATATCCTTTCAAACAAAAAGTTTTATATGAAATTTAAGGATGTTTGGAGGCTATACAGGGTTAAATTCAAATCCTATATGCACATGATTTTTTTTTTGACCCGAACGGCAGGGGAGCCATCTACCTTTAGAGCAATCAAATCAATATCTATACTTTATATTTTTTTTTATGACTAAAAAGAGTTGTACATATGTACAGGGTGTTTTACACGGGTTGTAAACCCAAAGAAAGACCCTACCGAAGATATCAAAAGGTACTACTGAGCCAATTATTGACAGCAGTTTTCAACGAGGGCTTGGCTCTAAGCAAGATCTTCTCCATTTCCTTTTTGAAGCTCATTTTCCAAGTATTGAGCAACAGTGTTTTGTTGTCAAAGATGATTCCATTACGATGACATCATATATTCCAGCAGGCTACCATTTACCACTTCCCTACAAATGCAAGAACCAAAAGCATCTCTTGTGTTGATCTCATTTTGGGTTCTTTAACATTGTTCAGTGTATTATACGTGGAAAAAGATAATTGAATGGACTCTTCCTATGCTTTCCCCCAGATCAACACGAGCCATCCAGAAGAGGATTAAACTATGCCGTTATCGTCTCTCTCCCTCCGCCCTCTCTGCCACCACCCGCCGCTCCCGCCAACTTCAAATCATTCGCCGCCGCCGCGGCCTCCTCACTCTCGCCTTCACCTGCCGTCACTCACACGCCGCCGCAGCCGCGCCCTCAACTCCCGGCCACGCGCCTCGGCCACGGACGACATGGCTGCTGCAGCCGCGGCGGCGTCGTCCCCCACGCTGCTCGAGCACATGGGCCGCACCGGCGCGGCCGCCGATCTCACGGTCCTCGTGGCCCACATCCAGAGCGCGTGCAAGCGCATCGCCGCGCTCGTAGCGTCGCCAGGCAACGCCGACCTGTCGCGGGGGAAAGCAGGGAGCAGCGCGGTGGCGGCCGGGCGGGACGCGCCCAAGCCGCTCGATGAATTGTCGGTTCGTGCTTGGCTTCTCGTGTCCTAAGTTAGTAGTCTGTAGTTGTACTAGCATTTAGCTTAATCCTCTTCATGCCATGACCAAATTGGAGTTGTGCCTGGCAACTGAAACTAAGAAGTTACTATTTAATTCTTCTATTATCGGCCAAAATCTCGATATTTCCGAGGTCTAAGTAACTCTGCTTTTTACCAAAGAAGTCCTGACAGCCCGATGAGTCATCTAACCCAAAATAATTGAAACTTTGCCGGCACAAATTTAGGGCACGAATGGGGACCTGAAGTCCTGAACCATTGCTGCGAGTGCATAGATTTTCAATTGCAGAAGAAGTCACATATGCAAGTGTTTTCGTACTAGATTATTTTCTTGAAATCTTTTGTTCTACATACTCACCGGAACCAGCTTCTTGTTGTTAAACATCCTTTCTGTTTGCTTGAATGCAGAATGAGATTATATTGTCATCTCTCCGAAGTTCTGGAAAAGTTGCGGCAGTGGCATCCGAAGAAAATGATCTGCCTCTTTGGATGTCCGATGACGGTCCATACGTTGTTGTTACGGATCCACTTGATGGTTCTCGCAACATTGAGGTCTCCATACCGACTGGAACAATATTTGGCATATACAATAGGATGGTAGAACTTGACCATCTCCCTGTGGAGGAGAGAGCTCAGCTCAATTCGCTGCAAAGTGGAACTCGCTTGATTGCTGCTGGGTATGTCCTGTACTCATCTGCCACCATCTTGTGTATTAGCTTCAGTGCAGGTACCCATGCATTCACATTGGATCACTCAATTGGAGAGTTCATTCTGACACATCCGTCCATGCAAATACCCCCTAGAGGTAACTAAGATATATCAGTATTCAGTTGTTCACTTCATTCCAAACTCTTCACTTAACATTGAGGAAGTTTTACCAAATCTGTCTTTTGAACTCTCAACATGAATAATTACTACAGAAGTATTTCTTGACTGAATAATGAACCACATAAAGTCTGTACTATGCTAATCTGATTCCAACCTGAATCTTTTAGCATTATATGTGCTCAAAATCTGCAACTACATATTATGCCAGGACAGATATATTCGGTGAATGACGCGCGATACTTTGACTGGCCCGAGGGCCTAAGGAAGTACATTGACACAATCAGACAAGGCAAAGGACAACATCCAAAGAAGTACTCAGCTCGTTACGTGTGTTCGTTGGTTGCTGATTTCCACCGGACACTCATATATGGTGGAGTTGCCATGAATCCAAGGGATCACCTTCGATTGGTTTATGAGGCAAATCCTCTCAGTTTCCTTTCTGAACAGGCTGGGGGCAGAGGGTCAGATGGCAAGAACAGAATTCTCTCAATTCAGCCTGTGAAGCTGCACCAGAGGTTGCCATTGTTCTTGGGGAGCATGGAGGACATGCTTGAGTTGGAAAGTTATGGAGATGTCCAGCAGAAGGTTAATCCTGGGTATGAAGTTTAACAATATATAGTAAAAAGCTTCAGATTTTCAGAGGTTGTATTGTACGACTAGGTAAAGCACGCATGTCAATCATGTCTTTTCGAGACCAGTTTTCTCATTCTTTTTTTTTTTGTCTTTTCCCCTTTTTAAAGCAAGAAAGGACTTGTATTTCTCTGTGCGGTAAGTAATGTGATTTTTTTTTTGGCATTTTACAACCTTACACCCTACTTTTGAGTTATATATAGCTCCTACAACATTTCTTGGCATTTCCTCCTGTCTCCTGCGCTTATGTCTGAACACATCTCAATTAGTCGGCTTTGTAGTAACAGTATCATCATGCTCTGCAAATGCTGAACATAGTCAGCGTGAAGTCACCATGCAGACTAAGGTGTACTACATAAGCACGGAGGTAAGAAGCTACAATGATTATGAAACATCCTGCAAATTATGATACACAACCATCCTTCCAATCACCATTTCAAAAATAGTAGTAGACTGGTGAGTAGTGGCTGCATCACCCTGACACAACAAACATGATAATACAGACCACAGGACCATAACATGCATCACAATTGGGCAAAATCACACCATAGATCAGCAAACAGGACTATGATGACTGATCCCTCGCAACAATCCATACAATATTTAAACCTTTGTGGAAAGTGGGAGGATCACAATGTAGCTAGATTGTGGCGATGTACAAAATTACAGCAGATATGTCTAAAGCCATTTCAACTATCACTGCTCCAATGCAAGTTGCTTGTGCCGGTCTAGATCGTTGAGGTAACTTGAGCGTGTGTAGTCTTCTGAATCGCAAGCATCAAACATAAGAGGCTTAACAATTTTAGGCTTTCGCGTTACTTCAAGTGACTCCCTGTCTCCCTTCAAGAAACAGACCACCTAAAGCCAACAAATCAGGGGTCAGTTTACTCAATTCACACTTCCATGTGGCAGATAAGCTGCTGTCACTCACCGATTTCATGCTAGGCCGTGAGTTTGAGCTGTGGTGAATGCACATGGATGCTACAGCTAGAATGTGTACCAGCTCTTCCGGGTCATATTCATTGCCAAGGGAAGGGTCTAGCAGCTCTTTTACGTTGTTAGAGTCAAGAAGAGGTTTTGCCTTCACAGATGATGAACAATTTGTGAGTTCAAGGATTTGGAAGCATGCAATATTTATGACATCAACAATAAAATCTAAAGAACTGATTTCAATGTATACAAGATGTATTAGTAGTTTGCTAAATGTTTACCCATATCACCAGGCTCCGTCTGCAGGAGTCCACCGCTTTGCGCCCTGTAACTAGTTCAAGCAGCAAAACTCCATACGCGAATACATCAGTCTTCTCATTTATGATCCCATGCATAAAGTATTCTGGGGCCATATACCTAAGAGGGTGTAAAATCAAGTTAAAACTGCAAGCATATTTTTGGTCTTATGGGTAATATGAAAGCATGATCAGGAACCAAACAGGCTCACCCGAAGGTGCCTTCAATGGGAAACACAACATGATGGGTCAATTTGTCAGGAAGCCACTTCGCAAGCCCAAAATCTGATATCTGTGCATTGAAAGAGCCAATTGTAACTCCTGGCAACTCTAGTAATCATCATGATGGAAGGATTTTGGTAACAGACTAATAATAGACACACAATACCTGAGGTTGGTAGTCTTCAGTCAAAAGGATATTAGAAGCCTTGATGTCTCTGTGAATTATGCGCCTATGGCAACCTTCGTGTAGATAAAGCAGCCCTTCAGCAATTCCAAGTGCAATGTTGAACCTGATTTTCCACTTCAGGGGTTCCTTTGCACCTGATGAGTGAACTCCAAGTTATCACTGGACTAAGGGCACCACGGTACAGTTAATAGATTTGACAATTTTTTATATTAAAGGGCACCGCGATTTACGACCATGCATGTGTGGAAGGGAACTAAAGGAAGCGTTTGTAAAATTTATAAAATAGCATGCAAAAATGGGCCACGACCTATTGGATATGGGAAGTGGCGTTTCAGATGATAATGAAGTTATGTTCTCATCCAGTTCTTAACGTGAAGTTTATTGTGTGTTTTCGAAATGAAAGCATAAAACGTTGCAAGCATAAAACGTTGCAAGCATATAACAGAATGCCCAACAATTCCATTCAATACCACTTAATAGGTGTTCTTGGAGAGGAATATACCATGCAGAACAGAAGCTAGGCTTCCATGAGGTGAGAACTGAAGAACCAAGTGTAAACCCCCTTCCACACTGAACCCCAAAAGCTGTGCCGCATTTGGGTGGTTAACATGAGCTATTATTCCCAGCTCAGAAAGGAAATCGCTAACTCTGTCCTCTTTGTTACCGCCTTTTGTTAACCTCTTCACCGCCACAAATTGCCCATCAGCAAGCTGTCCTTTGTACACCTCAGCATGCCCTCCTTTTCCAATCAAATTTTCTGGTGATATCAATCATTAAGCGAAAATGTTCAGAGGATACTTAAGGCAGATAAAGATGATAAGTTCATGCCCAGAGCAATGCTTGTTTTAGGTTGGGGTAAGAAATAATGCTCAAGGGATTAAATTTCCATGTTAACAAGTCATATTGCCATGATACTGTAGCTACTGCAATATAGATCTAGAAGAAACAGACATGTGGAAGAAAAAACTTGGATTGAGTAGTATATTACAGTTCATAACTTTTCCAACTAATAACCAGTAATAACTCATCATTAACCTAAAGAACAGTTCATCATTAGTACCTCAGAACACTATCGTGATGTCATTTCTCAGTGAAATCATTTCACTGCCAATGAAAATCATTAGCTTAATGTTAAAGCTACATCCCACCCCACAAGTGCTGCAATGATAGTAACAGAGCCTAATCATCTAATCACAGAAATAAAGAAGTGTCGACATGTTACCTGAGCTGAATCTGTCAGTTGCAGCACAAAGCTCATCGTATTCAAAGTTTCTCCATGATGGCCTCCACTTCCCAATCTCAGGCAGGATCTCGGGAGCAATGGCACTACATTCCATTTGATTCTTACCACTCCGCATCCTCTCTAGATACCCTTTAAGCCCTCGGCTCTTGGTTCTCTGAGGGAATGTGACTGCTCTATCCATGGATTTCTTTCTCCTAAGTATTAGGCCTCTGATCAGATTCCTCCACTGCACATTGTGGTTTGATTCTGTTGATTGCTCAACAGAGGAGCTGTCATCGGAGTCTATGCTGCCGGATACTGAGATATCTAGCACAGCACGGGGAGAATTCCGATCGGCACAATCACTATTGCCATCGTTACTGCTTTTGGAACTCATTTCAGGCATTTCATCGGTGCACCCACTGTTGTCATAGTTACAGCTTCTGGAGCCCATTTCAGGCACTTCATTGACACACTCCCTGTTGTCAATGTTACTGATCTTGGAGCCCATTTCAGGCACTTCCTCAGTGCAGTCACTGTTATTTTCTGTGTTCATCTTGGAGCCCATTTCTGGCACTTCGTTGCAAGCGCCATCAGATTCAGCACATTGGCCGTTGCTGTCGCTCCCATGCCCATCATTGAGATCTTCACTCGATACGGTGCCTTCAATTACGGACCCTCCATTGTAGCAATCCTCATTGGTTATTTCATCGGAAGCTTTCTTAGCGTTCTCTTGGCCCTCTCCTGAAGATATAGGACAGGTTGTCATAAGTTTGTTTTATTCCACAAAATGAGTGGTAGTATTCATGAACAAAACCGAGTGGTACCAAATTATAATACAAGAACAGGACAAAGTGCAACGCAAGTCACAACAAGAAACAAAACACAATGATACACAAATTGTCCGGCTTGCCATGAAAAGCACGTGCTGCCTGTTGAGAATATCTGAGGTATTCTAATGCGAAAAAATAAACGAAGCACCCAAAAAAATTGACATCTGCACCACCCCTGCCCCCTTCCAAAACTGATGTTTTGTTTCTTTCTATCACAACCACAAGGCTGAAGATGGATGGGTTGAAAAAAAAAACAGCATAAATGTCCATTTCAGAGACTCTGGTAGGGTGGAATTGGGCAGAATTTGACTATCCACCAGTCTTCCATACAAAAAGGAAACAAAAGACTTCCCACCTCAATATTTTACAGTCCCAAATTAGACCAGAACCCCGAAACTGACATCATCAATCATCTTCATTCAAAATGACTGTTCAAACTTCAAACTTGTGCCATACCTTGAAACGAGAAACTACTGATTCGGTTCAACGAGCACCGAAACAAAATCAAGAATTCCCAAAAACAAAATCAGAAAGAAATGATACAGGCAGAGGCTCAAGCTCTGAGCCACGGAAATGGGGAAATACATGAAGCACCACAGCTCACCTTCCTTATCTGAAGAACAAAGAAGATCCGCTGGCCTCTCTTCTTCAGCTGCCTCTGCGGGCCCAAGCAGAAAATACACCATTAGTTTCACCATGGATGACACCGGTTCTTGCAATTTCTCTCTCCCGCAATCAAATCGATGGAAGAATGCAGAGACAAAAAATAGAAAAGAGCGAACTTTGTATCTACAGAGCAGCAGAATCTTTCAGAGAGAGGGAGAGAGAACCGAAGAAGGATACCTTCCTTGGGAGCCATATATCCTCTTCCTCCTCCTTCACCGCCTCCTCCTGCCAGCAACAACTTCCTTCGCTTTCAACCGCAATCAAACTCGTCAAGGACGGTTCCTCCTGATGCTTCCTCCTTGCATTGAAGCACCAACAACTGAACAGAGAAGGAGAAGCAAGCGAGCAGGGATGGAGACAGGCGTACTTGGAGCTCGCACGGCAACCAAGAAAATTGGAGGACGGACAGGGGCAAAGAAATATGGGAGGGAGATGGCAGCGAGGCAGAGAGGGTGGCGGGGTCTTTTGAAAACTTGCTGTGCTTTCCTTTGCGATGCAGGCTTGCGGCTATTCCTCGCTTCTCTCAAAAGAAGAGCACATATACAGGCAGCTAATTGCAGGTCTAGAGAGAGAGAGAGCAGGCAGGGGAGGAGAGAGTCTGGGCTATGAGCACTGCTGCACTGAGGCCGGTCTGGTAGCACTGCAACTTTATGTAGGGAGACCACTTTAGACCAGCGGGGGACCTACAAGCCGAGAATAGGGAGAAAAATATTGGCAAAACCTTGTAATGGAACGGTTCTTGTGGAGAAGAAGGGAATTGGGGATATATATCAGGAGTTGGTGGTGGGAAAAAAATAATGGATTTTGACGTGCATGTGTATGTGTCTTCCATTCCATCTACTCAACCCCAGTAGAAAATCTCGGTTGAATGGATTGGATGGTGATGTTTGGTTTTTGGTGCGGTTTGTAAATTTGAATTTATTCTTGTCGGATACGGAGGTACTATTGCAGTTGAAGGGTGAAATATCTTTCCCATGGCGCCTTTCCAACTGCAGCCGTTTGTTTTCGGAATGTTCGGGTATTCTGGTTCAATTTTGCACATTAGGCCTTTGAAGTTCGGATATTTTTTGTTGGATACACAATTGCGGCACATGCATTGAAATGGACAATGTGAAATGCAGTACTAGCCTACTGCAGTTGTTGGCCTACAAATTTTATGGATCATGCTTTGCTTCAAAATGTGGTGCATTTAAAGTTGAGTTGAAAAGGTTGCCTTCCTTTCTCCCAAAAGATAGCAATGCCCCATTGCCAATTAAAGTTCACGGACATGTTGAGAATAAATGAATTTTAGAGTATGGCGCAGGAGACATCAACCATATTCCTATTTCCTACAGCACCTACTAGTAGTAATGCAAAGTGACCACAGCATTTGTGTCCCAACTTTCAAACATAATATCATTAATTCATTGACCATAAGATCCCATGTTACCCCTTTTTTTTAAGTTTGGTCCTCGGTTATAAGGGTACTTTTGTGGTAGATATTGTAGCATATTAGCCATAGGAAAACAAATATTTTGTTTGGTCCCCAAAAAAATAATATTTTGTTCAAGAAGAATTGGTATGTATAGTTTTAATTTTTCTAATAGCTAATGCCTAATGTCAATGTAGTACACTAGGGAAATTCAGTTCGAGCAAACTGTGTTTTCATGTCCCCAACTTGCGTTATGGATGGCCAAGTTGGAAGCACTGCTGCTGCATGGGCTGCTCTTTGGACTTTGGGAAGTTCGAATTCCACACTCCAAAGCACACGAGGATGGAGCAACATTCCGTCCGCCCAGTCTCCCACACCAACACGTTGGGACAGAGAAATCGCGCATCCTATGCTGCAAGGACGGGTACCGGTACGCTACGAACCCCAGCCATAACGGCATGAATCCGTGATTCCGTATCAACTTTGGATACGAGCAGAAGATTCATCTGCGCTTGGCGGCAGCAGCAGAGCACCAACGCATACACGTGGATGCATTCATTCCCACCCCAGTTGCCACACCATATTCGGTTTTAAAAACGGATCACTCATTGCACCCCAAGTGTCCTCCTGTACAAAAAAGTTTCGAATTTGCTGGCTTCATTGTGTCTTCACATGACATTCATGTGAAGGAAAGTTTCACTTTGATCAGTCCGGCTAATTGGGATCGGTACCGTGTAAATTACATGTGGGTGAATAATGAACATTGGCTTAGAAAAGAAAAATACTATTTAACATGGAGATTTGTTTACCGAATGCGGTCACCTGTAACAGCCAGAAACTACGAAAGTCCTTGAAGTGTGCACCACTCTGCCACCGCTGCAAGTCATGGCTTATCCAAAGGTCAGTATGCTAGCAGCAGCAGTTGCGGACACGGGCTAGTTTACGCCACACATGTACTCTGATGCCACTCTAGCTAAAAGACACTTTTTTAAGCTGCCACGTGTGCGGTGAACACGACATAGATTCCATTTATTTTTCAGGACAAAAAAGAGTTGATCGTCCCTGTGACTCTGTGAGTGACACAAGCTGCGCCGGGAGCAAGATGGATTAGGCGGGCGGCGGTCCACTTAATTTACCCGGGAACTGCACCATTACCTAATACGAACCCCGGAAGTGCGATTCGCAGAGTTGATAGACATTCCCTTTGCTGCGCCAAGTGTGCATGGTGCTCTCGTAATGAGACGACGCCATCGCCATGGGAAGGAAAGGCGGGAGTGGGTGGACCGAACCCTCCTCCTCCTCTCCCGTTAATTCCGTTGCTGACTCGCGGCGAGCCGGCGACTCCATCATCGTCGCTCGCTCGTCAGCCCGAGCTGACGAATCTCTCGTCGAGCATGCAGGAATCTCTGCTCTGCTCCACCCGCATCGCATCGTCTTTTCCTAGTACCGACCAGAAAGAAATTATTTGGAGCGACAGGCGTACGTGTCGACAGGGTTTATGACCGGACAAAGATTGTTAGTGTGAAGGGCCACGATTTGCCGGGGGTCCTGCCGGACAACGCAGCGATTATTCTCCAGGTTACGCGCTGATCCAGCACCTTCGTGAACGTGCGGCGGCCGGAGGGCGAACATGTCTGTCTCGCTGGGTTTATTATGCCATTTAATTTTGAGAAAAATCGGATGCCATGCCAAACCCAGTCGAATATACAAACACTGCCAGTTCGGAACACGCGTCTCACGTACAGCCTGGTCCTAAAACACGATGCCATGAACTCTCTTCTCTGCTTGGCTGGCCTGTCCGAGCAACCCCATGAAAGCCGAGCCCTCTGTTTTCCCTGTGTCTGTTGGCGACAGCGTCCGTGCAGCACAGCCAAGAAAGGCGAAGGGTCAACAAGATCCGCAGGCCGAAAGAAATGCCACGGGAGCTTGGTGGCCACGGTCCGTACAGCACAACCATGGTACTGTAGTATAACATGATCCGCAGGGCACAACCGCCCCGGTTAAGGTGGCCACGATTGAAGTGGTTGTTAGCGTCAGTGCGCCGGTCAAACGCCGCCGATCGAGCACGGCACGCACCCGAGCCGTTGGGCTAGCTGCACAGGGATAGACTTTTCGGCAGTGGATAAGGATTAAGGAGTTGGTTAAAGTCACGCTCTGCTGCCTAAACCCGAGATCCTGACTTGACGCAATATGGAAACATGCTTCACTTGGGGAAGTGCTTTTGTTCAGTGGTCTCGTTGGAGTGGTAGCACTCGCGGCTGACTTCACGCACAGGAGCAGCTGCACTGTAGCAGTGCGGCAAGCAAAGCAGCAGCACTAGTGATCAGTGGCTACTAGTCTTTGCGGCGAGCGAGGATGAGCAGGTGAACGACTCCACGCAAGTTGCTGTGTTCAGGCGTGCCCGTGCCAAAACCTCCGGCGTTGGAACGCATGAATTCTGCGCGAATCTATACGACTCTCACGGTTGCACGCAGATAAAGCTGTCGCGGATATCGGTCATTTTCTCGGGTTCACTCTAATCCAAATTACTCCGTGAAGCACTCCAAGAACCTGCCTGACTATGGAGATTTTTGTGCGTCACCACGTACCTCCGTCCTGGTCCTGCCGTACCTACTGTTGTGTCTGTCAGCCAAATAACTGATGCCGTGACGCGTCCATCTTTGCGTGATCACAGGCGCGATTGCCTGACTGCTGAGTGCTGACTCCTCTCCCCTCTCGAGATCTCCTCGTCCGGCCTCCGGGGTCCAGGAAAACGTGGCCGGCGTCGCCGTCGCCGATCCGGCCGACTCGGTCAGCAAGCCCACGCACGGCCGCACGCGTGCGCACATGCGGACGGTTGAAACGGGGCGTGAAACCGACCGGAACCTACCGACTTTACTTCCCGGCCGGGCACGCGAGGCGTCGCGATAGTGCCCCGACATTTTCGGCGACGGCGCCGGCAGCGGCGGCCACGCACGATCCGCGTCACTCACCGAGGTCCGTCCGGCGCCCCGTGCAGCGCGTGTCGCGGGCTTGGAAATTGTGATGCGTGTGTGGCGGCGGGGCCTTTTTCAATTAGAGAGACGGGCCTGGGCTTGGTCTGGAAGAGAGCCCAAGTATTGAGCAGCCCATACCACACTTAGCACCTGATGCCGGGCCGTTTGGCTGGATCCAACCCAGCTGGCCCAAAGTGCTTTCGATCTAGGGTTTTTTTATTAATAACATTATTTTTAAATAAATTTAAAAAAATAACATGCCGTTTCGAAAATTTGTAAAACTAGCATCCCAATCGCCCAATGAGTGGGCGATTAGGATAAATCGCCCATTCAAAGGGCGACTTGATCAAAAAATGCGTAAGCGGGGCCCAGTCGCCAAACCAGGAGGCGACTAGTTCCCTGTCGCCCATCCAGGAGGCGACAGGGCCCAGTCGCCCAACCACCGGGCGATTGGGTCCCAGTCGCCCGACCAGAAGGCGACAGGACCTACTCGCCCGTTTGGTGGGCGACTAGGGTATTTATTTATTTTTTTGCATAATTTTTTGTTTCGATTGCAATTATATTTCATAAAATACAATTAAACGAAATGAAAATTTTGTGCAAATGATAAATACATGCAACTCATTTTTTGCCACCTAATCTTACGAAAATGTTCGATCCCACCGCCGAGACATATTACTGAAGTTAATGTCCATACTGTAGGGGTTGGATGATGGCTGTGGGCGAGGTGGCGCTGAGAAGTCGCTGTTGGAGGGTCGTTCTCGCAAAACAGATTCACTAAATGCCTCGTCGTCAGGGTCTTCGAGTGGAGGCGGAGGTCTTGAGGGTGGCATGGGCATGAAATCGTCGTCTTCATCGTCGTTGGCGTTTGGTTGCACGCGCGTTGCCGGAGCGCGTCTTCTTGCAGTGTTTCTTCGACGGGATGTTGGTGTGTTAGATGGCTCCGAAACACTACGGTTGGATGAGGTATGTCGCCTTCTACGTGAACCTGGCATGCAACCTCCACCGAAGAACATAAATAGATAGAAGAAGTTTGGGATAGGGTTGTCGATCAATTCTTTGTCTTCCGGAAATGCCTAACAGAAGAGAAGCAGTCGAATGAGCAAAAGAAATAGAAACCGATAACATAAAAATAAAAAAAAATTGAGTGTACCTGAATGTGGGAGGCATATTGATCGGGGAGCATCATTATCTTGAATCTAGTGCTAGAGAAACCTAACACTGACGGGTGGTTTGCCAGCTCGCAAACCCTATGATACAACTGCCTTTGATCTTCTAAGAGGGCCCTAAGGTCATTTGTGGTGAGATGTTGCGGCGCCATAGTGTGTGAGGTCTTAGGGATTGTTGCATTTAACCTCGAGACAGCTTGTGCTAGATTGTTCTCCCTGAAAGGATCATCCCGGTGTTCACGCACGGCACGCCAGATTGCGTCCAGTGCTCTCTCGGTGTATTGTGGTGTCCATGGAAAGCCTCCACTAGATGGTCCTGCCATGGATGGTGTTGTTGAAGCGTGGAAGAAGAGTGGATGCCGCTGTGATGCAAGAGAGGTTGCTGTGAATGAAAGAGTGAGTAGAGGATAAGGTTTTGTAGGAGTGGTTCCTGAAATTGAAAGCACGAGTGGGAGGCCGTAGTAGAGATTCCGGCTATAATGTAGCTCCATTATTTTGATGGGAGTCGGATGCATGCATCAAAAGCGTCACATTGAGCAGACATACATGCATGGGGACATTGGATGCTCCTGGGATTCTTTGGCTGTTTTGCAAAGCGGGGACCTTTGATGGGAGTTTGACGGGGCTGTGATGCATGCACCGAGAGCATTAATTGAGGGGACATGGCTTGAACCGTGCAATAATAGAAGGAAAAGAACCTGGCTTGAATATTCATACTGGTAGACATACGCGGCCGTAGTAGACATGAAAGACAATAATATAAGACATATAGTACTAGTACTAGACATGAACATGTAGCATGACATAACATAGAATCTATACGAGCTACAGACAAAAGGTGACACAACACTAAATCCTACCACGCTTAGGGGCGACACCCCTAAGTGTGCCTGGCTTGGCTGCCCTGCGTCCCGCCCTCACGTGATCGGCATAGTACGTCAGCGGCTCAGGAGGAACGACGTGGCGTGTAGGACGGCCCTGAGGGAGTGGTGTCTCGTAGCCGCCCTGCGAGACCTGTGTCGCTGGAGGAGCTCCAGATAGCTGTGAATCAGGAACTATATTGGGCTCGTTCTGGACCGGAGCAAAGTAGCTGTCGAAGTCGAACGCTAGTGTAGGAGAACGTCGGTGGCTCCGCTCGTCCTCCTCGGCGTACTGATAGTCAATCGGCGCCATATGTGGTACATATGACGACGGCCCTGCAACATCAGTGGCCTGTGTCCACGATGTGTACTGTGTACCTGTGCACAAATATATAGTAATAATAGTAAGAAATGCATCAATACGTAGTTATAATAGTAAGAAATGCATCAATATAGTTTTGATGAGGAACAGAATTGCAATGAATTAATTTACAAAGTCGAACGGTATTAGTACCTGGTGCGGAGAACGTCGGTCGAGGCGGAGGCCCCGGTGCCATCCTGTGCGTGAACGTCGTCTGCTGAGGAGGCGGCTGCGCTGGACAAGAAGAGGGTCCCGACTGCGAAGGGTGTGGGACGGCATCCGTGTTCCGACTACAGGGCGTGCACGAGGTGAGCTTCACGAGGTCAGTAGCGGCATCATAGATCCGCCTCATCGCAAGGGCGATCTCCTGGGAGGTGAGCTGAATGCCCTGCCTCAGGCGCTGTAGAGTTGATCCCGACTCAACAGCAATCTTCTGTCCTATGTCGGCCTACAACATAAACAACAGTTGTTATGTTAGACTCGTTATTTACCTAGTATTGTAAACAAGGTTAGAAATTTCGTTACTTAGTTATAATATTAAACTGGCGAAACTAATTATCTATAAAACTATAAATTTAATAATTATTTTAATGTAAATAACACTTGTATTGTAAACAAGGTTAGAAATATCGTACCGCAAGCGACCAAGTCTGATCCCTGTGGGTCGGGTACGTGTCGGCCAACTCCGCTGTGTGGCTCGGTACCGTAATCGGTGTGTACGTCACCCTCGTCCGAGTTCGGGGGACGTACCAGCGAAGGTACTCCTCGTAGGCCTCCAGGGTGAAAGGCCTCGCCTCCTGAACTACCTCCTCCAAAGCATGGGCCCACTGAACCACCCACGGCTCCAGACGTGGCTCCCAAACGGTGCCAGTCAACTGCCCCTTCCGCGTCCATCTAGAGAACGAGACACATATAAGAGGAAAGTAAAGAATTAAAAATATTAAACATGTTAGCGGAGCAGTAACTTACAAGTAAGCTGACGGTGGTACAAGTGGATGGACGTCCACGGGGAAGTTCTGGTGAAGACCGAACTGGCGCATCACTCGGTGGGGTGCGTACTCCTCCACGAAGATGTCGAACACCAACGCCTTCCTCGTGAGCCAGTACTGGCTGTCTCTCGTGCACAAAGACGACAGTCCACCGGGTGCTCGGGCCGCTACTTGGTGTGCACTGTACGGCGTCCAACGCACGTCCTCGTCTGCTCGGATGCAGTCAAACGACCAGACGTACTGTGGGTACGCCCTGTGCACCTGGACGTTAGCCCAAGTGGGCTGCATAGAAACAATAGTTAGAAAATATATTGCAACAAATGGAAGAAATAAAGAGGAAAAAAGTTTATGTAATTGCAAACTTACCCGATGTCGGCACCACAGCGTACCCATCGTAGGGCCGTCCTCGTCGCTGTCACCGTAAGCTAAAGCTTCGTAGCTCTGTAAATCCATGTGAGGACGACCGATGCTGAACCGCTCGTAGGACCACAACTGAAGGAGCAGGGGGCAACCAGTCAGGATCGCCATGGGGTCCGTCTTTGTGCAAGCATCACAAAGGCCCCTGTACGTCGCAGCCAACACAGCTGACGCCCAACTGTACTGTGGGATATCCTCCAGTGGCTGATCCCCTATCTGGCGAGCGAAGTGGATCAGTTGCTTGCCCACAGAGTTGCCGTGAGAACTCGTGAACATAATCCATCCGAACAACCAAAGCAGGTAGGCCTCCAAGTGCCTCGACACAGTGGCGTCGTCCGCCTGGGGGTGAATCGAGTCAGCCTGTGCATAACCAACAACAAAGTATGTTACAGGGCAAGCGTTTTTATATTGTATATATACTCAAAATGTACACTGCAATGAATGTGATCACCTGAAACTGTAGAAGCCAGTTCTTCGGTGGCCCGTGGTGCTGGTCAGCTGGAATGGGACGGTACACTGGAGACCCTTCTCGGCGCACAATGCCCTGAAAACGGCCCTCCAGGTCGGCACACCACGTCACTGGCACGTCGGGTGCGGAGACAGCCGCACCAGCAGTAGGTAGGCCAAAGAGGAACGAGACGTCCTCAAGTGTGGGTGCCATCTCACCATGTAACATCCCACCCTAATCTTGATCCAAATCTTCTGTTAGTGCACTTTGATCACAAATGTTAATGATCACTTTGGAGAATTTAATTTTAAAAGCAAATCAATTGAAAATAGTCAAATATGAACTTGAACTAGAGCTTCTAAATTTTGTATACAAGTGGGCCCATTTGAAAATTTCCTTGGCATCCAGGGGTAAAAAGAGATTTTTGGAGAATTTTGTGGATTTTTCTACAAAAGGAAATGGGCTCAAATAAATCAAAGTTCATTTATCCAAAATCTGTCTTAATTGAATTTTAACTCAAAATATAAATATAATTAGGAAAAGTTGTAATAAGGAAAACTGTTCAGATCAGTGAAACCTTCCAGAACTGATTTTATCAGATTTTTTGGAGCACAGTAAAGTTTGGTTTCAATCAATTCAAGTCAGCACGTGCAAATTTTATTTGAAAATTCGAAAAAGTTACTGTAGCGGCAGGTGTCGTCCTCGTCGTCGCTCCTTCCTCCGCTGGCCATCCCGGCGAACTGTGGCCGGCGTCAGCGCGGCACAGCAACGACGACCGATTCAACCCCCCTCCTCGCCCCTTGACTCCAGCTCGCACTCCCTCTCGTTCTCTCCGTCACCTCGCGCACCAGGAGCAAACGCCCTAGCCGCCATTGTCGCCGGCGCCGAAGCTCAAGCTCCCGTCGCCGTCGAGTCACACCAGTCAAGCCCCCAATGCAGAAAAGGTCCGCACGTGACCCCTCAAGCTGAGCCGCAACCTGATAAATGGCCCTGCCAGCATGTTGCATTTTGCATTATAAAATCATCATGTCATATTTTGTCAAAGAAGTTCCATGAACCCTCTTTGACTTTGTGTATATCGTTGCATTCATTTAGGAACCGACGCCGGACTCGAGGACTTGGAGCTCGTGACCGAGGAGGCCGGCGCTGACTTGAACGTGCTCGAGTGTGCTAACCACCAGCCCCAAAACAAGCCCCGGTGCACACCTATATTTTTGCAAAGTTTCCACTTTCTCACATGTATGTGGGTCGTGAAATGTGCATTACGTATAGGACTGGATTGAAAACCTAGTTGCATGTATCTCCAGATATTCCTATGGGTTTGGTTCGGTTAAGTTCTACCACTCGTTAGTTTGCTATGCTTAACAAGGTAGTGTCGTCGGTAGAATATCGAGTGGTATTGAGACCGCTCGGTGTAAGTGGGGTCGGATTTACTTTATGTTCTCACCTGATGATGATAATGAATTTGAGACCGAACGGGGAAGTTCATGTGTAGGTTGAGGTGACAAGGCTCGCCTTGTTCGCCATAGCCCCGTTTGTGTCGATTGAGGGCCGTTCGTTGTGGCCCCGCTGAGCAAGTTTGAACAGTACCGGATACATGCTAGGAGAATGGGAACTAGTAAACTTAGTAGCTCGATGTTATATTGTTGGACGGGGCCCCACCTCTCATTTGGTGATGAAGATGGTATGGTGGTTGCGGGTATGTGTTTGAAGGGAGGGTGCACGGGCTAACCACGGATAGCTAGCGCGGTCATCGCGTTGAGGACGTGTACCCGGGAGAGGTGACACTCGGACCGGCTTTATGATGTCTTGTAAAAGGTTGCCGTGCGTGACTCCTTCGAGTAGCGTACGTCGTGTATTCGGGTTTCGCCTGCAGGTGTAAATCGATTCGAATCGCCGTCCCTCACGGTTATTGAGTACCACTTGTTCACTGTGTCACATCGTAGTAAGAAGTGCACATGATGATGTTATATGTTTTTTGTACTTCAATTAATTGTTTTGCAACCATGTATTGCTTAGTTAGGTTGCTAATATTTATATTAATGCAAGAACCCTTTTAATTTGGCTAAAATATGAAAATAAGGATAAATTATTAGTGCCGTTTTTTGCAATTAAATTTCACCCACCTGGTCAACCCCCTGCATACTAGAAGTCGGTCTTAGGAGGCCATTTTGACGGGTAAGACTTGTTGAGTATTAGTTGCTCAGGGTTTCGTTGTTTAAAATTTTGCTGCAGGTATTCCAAATTGCAATTTCTGCGGTTGTTGTGGTAAAGTAGTGTGGGAGGGTGAACCGCCCAAGGATTGGTCTATTGAGTGGGTTCCCTCCTCTCCCAGCCAGGAGCAAGGTGAGTGAGATCGTGTCTACGGGCCGGACATGATTTCATTGTAGATATGTATCGTCGTGTGTTTCGCTTCCGCTCGCTTTTATGTAATCGAATTTCAAACTCTTTTATGTAATATTAATCGAACTTCGAACTTTATATCCTCTGTTAATTATGGAACCAATGTAATAACTGAACCTAATGTAAAATTATTTTACTTATGCTTATGTGTGTGGTCGTGTGCATACTTGCTTCGCCAAGTATCCCCCGATTAAGATCCTGGTTAGCCAAACCCCTCATTAATTTGAGGTGGGGTGCTACAGCTGGCATCAGAGCTAAGTCGGGTTTGTACCACACTAATGAGCATTATTTTCGAAAACCACGCTTACGGTGAGGTACGGTTTAGTCGGCCCTATATAAGGATGTTAGTGGTTTAAGGTGGCAACTAGTGAGTCTTGCTTGAATAGGTTTGATTGTTTTTCTTTATTTTCTGAAATGTCGGCTAGATGGAAAGGTAAGAATGATGTGAGGCATGGGTCGTTGACCGCATGGCCGTTTTGTTGTTTTGATGGGAGGCATGGATCGTTGATCGCATGACCGTTTTGGTTGTTTTGCTGAGGCATGAGTCATTTGACTTAATGGCCGTTTCGTTGTTTGTGAATCTTCTGCAGGTACTCTAACCACGTTAGAGGTCACACCATTTGTTAGTCTAACATGGTTGAGAGACGATTTTATCACCGAGTCACGAATGCCGATATAATGGCACCCTTTTCTTTTGGTGAGGAACGAATAACCTAGGTTAATAAAAATGGTTGCATTGCATTTGCATTTAGCATGTTCATGAACTTAAGATGCAAAGAAACCTGGTTGTGTTCGTTAATATCGAAATTTTGTAATGAAACGATCGATCCAAATGAATTTGAAAACATTCAAATCAAACCAGTCCAAATCTGCCGCGAGTAAAAATTTCCAGTCAACTTCAACACGCCATAACTCCTCCGTTTCAAATCCGATTGTCCTGTTTAAGCACTCTATGGAAATATATCAGAATTCTCTACAAGTTTGGTATGTAACTTTTTCTGTGATTCGTCCTAGAACCTGACGAAATTTGGTGGTTTGTTAGTCGAGTTCAGTCTGTCCAGAGCAGAATTTCAGCTATAATGATCTGTTTGAGGTGAATGAGTACTTGTTGGAAAGCTCTTGAAGTTATCTACAACTTTCGTAACTACCAAATTTTCTGTTTCTGCCTAGAAACATGTCAGTTTCCGTTTTGGTAATCACTGCCAGTTTTCGACAGAGTTGGGTTACTTTTGTGTTGCAAAATTTTGAAGTCCATGGTTTGGACTCGACAAATTGTAATCGTTGGATATGCTATATGTTAATTTCTTAACATGTTTTACTGCTGGGCATTATGGTTTGACTTTTATCAAACTTGATTCCCCGCAGATGGCGTTCAACGAGATCCTGGCGAAGAACGCCGCTATGGCTGCACGCATCGCCGAGTTGGAGGCTCAGCTTATGGAGTCTGAGCAGCAGCGTATGGCTTTGCAGCGGCAGAATGACCTGCTGAAGGAGACCGTGGATGACTTTCAAGGATTAGTGAAGGACCTTGCTGATGAGAAGGCCCAGATTGCAGCAGAGCATAACGGGAAAGTTAATCACCTTCCGGCGCAGCTGCACGTCGCTCAAGCCAACCTTGCTCATGCACAAGATCAGATTCAGCACGTGCAGGCCGAAGCTGATGCAGCTCACAATGCTTTTGTTGAGCTGATTCAGATTCAAATGGCGCACCACAACCCGCAGCCGCTTGCAATGGATGATCAGAACGTGGTGCAGGGCGCGTCGGGTGTGGACTATGAGCCACCCTCTACCCCTAAGGATGAGGATATGCTTTCCGACGCGGGTAGCAACATGCCACACGAGTAGTAGTCTTCGTAGTAGGCTCTAAAGTAGCTAGCTAGTGTGTATGACTCAGGCTAGTAGTAACTTGTCGGTTGACCGAACTTTTCGAGTCCCGCAGCTTGTTATTTTGGAAAAGCGCTGCAAACGGTGTTGTAATCTAATGGTGACGGTTCGGTGTGTTGCAAGATCTTAGTGTTAGCTTATGGATGTCCCGTGCGGTGTATGGTAGCTGCACACCGCCCTTTTGTGATGTAGTATAGTGGGGAACATCCAATGATCGTGTTGTAAAGTATATGCTGCAAATGGAAGAAAATGCTTGTGTTGAAATGGTTATTTATCGTTGTTTGTCTACGTGGGTTAAATTCTGAATTTATGCCATGTATGCCTTGTAATTTTATTACAGCATTTTATTGATCATTAAATATGTTATTTAATGGTGCAATGATTTATGGCAGATGGCAGACCCTCGTAGCGGACAGGTTCCCCCGGAGGAGGGCGATACTTCGGCTCAACGTGATGGAGCACCACCGCCTCCACCACTACCGGGCAGCATGGAGCACTTACTCTCAACTCAGAATGATCTTCTCCGCCTGCTATTGGGGAACAACGCTCGCCAAGCGGGCCGTAATGGACCACCCCCTGAAACCACATATGCATATTTTTCTGGCTACTCACCCCCCGGTATTCACCGAAGGAAGTGAACCGCTCGAGGCCGACCACTGGCTTCGCACCATCGAGTCCAAGTTTGGGCTCATTCGCTGCACTGAGTACCAGAAGACCCTGTTCGCGGCCCAGCAACTCCGTGGGTCAGCGGGCGCATGGTGGGCGAATTATGTGAAGACTCTTCCAGCTGGCTATCAAGTCCTATGGGCAGAATTTCGTACAACCTTTCGTGAGCACCACATTCCACAAGGTCTCATCGATAGGAAGCTTCGTGAATTCCTGGATCTGAAACAGGGCAACAGCAATGTGCATGAATATTCCAGGAAGTTCAACCATCTGTCCCAATACGCCTCCTACCATGTGGACACCGATGCAAAGAAGAGGGAATGTTTTCGCAGAGGACTGAACACCAAGTTGCGTGATCGGCTGGCACTTCTCTCTAACTGCACCTACAATGAGTTAGTGAGCGCCGCGATCGTGCAAGAGGATGCCACTCGTGCTCATCAGGAAGACAAGAAGAGGAAGCATGTCATTGGTAGTTCCTCCGGTACCGCACCTCCTAATAAGTATCGGTTGGCAATCACCTCTCCAACCGGTCAGCAGTACAGGGCAGCCATACCACACGGTGGAGGGCACCGTGCCTTTGCTAATCAGCGGCAGAGTGCTTCGCAGGGCTCTAACCAGCAGCGTTCTTATGCTTCTCGCCCGTCACAGCAGAATTCCCAAGTGGTGGCATCAAACCCTTACACTTGCTTCAATTGTGGCCGCACCGGTCACTTTTCGAAGGATTGCAGATTCCCGAAGAAGTCACAGGGCAGCAACAGCAACAACAACAGCAGGCAGAGCTCTCAGGCATCTGTTAACAATCCCAAGAGTGGCCGTGTTAACCATATTACGGCCGAGGACATTCAGGATGGAGAACCAGTGCTTGCGGGTACGTTTTCCATTCACAGCCACCCCGTCCTTGTGCTATTTGATTCCGGTGCAACGCATAATTTTATAAGCATGGCATGTGTGGAAAGATTACATCTCACTCCCACCACTCTAAAAGCACCGTATATCATTACATCTCCGGGTGGAAAAATATTTGCCACACAAGGGGTTTTGTCGACACCTCTCTTGTTAGAGGAAATTGCTTTTCCGACACAACTCATAATGCTAGAAAGACTAGGCATAGATGTCATTTTGGGTATGAAGTGGATGAAAAGTCACAGAGCAGTGCTGCATATTGATTCTCGGGAAATTCATCTGGATTCTCCCCTCAACGGTCCTACCATCATACATTTGTCACCCCCACCAAGTTCTACACCACAAGTCCACCTCGCCACCGGAAAATGTCTCGAAGAAATTCCAGTGGTTTGTGAATATCCCGATGTGTTTCCAGAGGAATTACTGGGTTTGCCGCCCAACCGGGATGTGGAATTTCGGATTGATTTGCAGCCGGGAACCGCCCCGATATCCCGACAACCGTACAAGATGGCACCAAATGAGTTGGCGGAATTAAAGAAACAACTACATGATCTTTTGGACAAGGGTTTTATTCGCCCGAGTTCTTCACCCTGGGGTTGTTCCGCACTCTTTGTAAAGAAGAAAGACGAGTCACTGCGGTTATGTGTGGACTACCGACCGCTGAATGCTGTCACCATCAAGAACAAGTATCCTCTCCCGTGGATTGACATTTTGTTTGATCAATTAGTTGGTGCCAAGGTCTTTTCAAAAATTGATCTTCGCTCTGGCTATCATCAAATTAAGATAAGGGCGGAGGATATACCCAAGACATCCTTTTCTACGAGGTATGGTTTATATGAGTACCTTGTTATGTCTTTTGGACTAACAAATGCTCCGGCCTTTTTCATGTACTTGATGAACTCGGTGTTTATGCCGGAATTGGACAAGTTTGTGGTGGTATTCATTGATGACATCCTAATTTATTCCAAGTCAGAAGAAGAACATGCTGAACATCTCCGTATTGTACTCCAGAGGCTCCGTGATCACAAGTTGTATGCAAAATTCAGCAAGTGTAACTTTTGGTTGAGAGAAGTACCTTTCTTGGGCCACATTGTTTCCCATGAAGGTATTTCAGTGGATCCCAGTAAAGTGCAAGAGGTGCCGAATTGGAAGGCTCCTACATGTATCAACGACATCCGTAGTTTTCTCGGGCTTGCGGGATACTATCGGAGGTTCATCCCCAATTTTTCCAAAATTGCAAAGCCTATGACGGAGCTGCTGAAAAAGACAATTAAATTTCAGTGGAGTAATGATTGCGAGAAAGCTTTTCAAACCCTCAAGAAGCATTTAACCACCGCCCCGGTGTTAGCTCAATCCGATGTTACTAAACCATTCGATGTTTATTGTGACGCCTCCGGCACGGGTTTGGGTTGTGTCTTAATGCAAGAAGGCCGTGTCATTGCTTATGCATCTCGACAACTTCGGAGGCATGAACAAAATTACCCCACTCATGATCTAGAATTGGCTGCAGTTGTTCTTGCTCTGAAGATATGGAGACATTATTTATTGGGAAATTTGGTCCACTTATACACTGATCACAAAAGTTTGAAGTATATTTTCACACAACAAGAGCTGAACATGAGGCAAAGAAGATGGCTTGAGTTGATCAAAGACTACGAGTTGGAAATCCATTACCACCCCGGAAAAGCCAATGTTGTTGCCGATGCTTTGAGTCGGAAGTCACATTGCAATAATCTTGTGGTTCGAAAATTGGATCGTACCGTATGTTGCGACCCTAGTGAACCAAGCCTCAGGATTCTCCCCCATGGTGCTTTGTATAATCTCGCTCTCATTCCCACCCTACGGGAGGAGATTATTGCTGCACAAAAGAAAGATAAAGGAATGGAACATATCCGGCGAAGACTAAAAAATGGTGACATCAAATGTTTCCGACGAGATGAGGATGGAGTGTTATGGTTCAATGACCGACTTGTCGTACCCAAAGATATGGGGCTGTGAAAGAAAATTTTAGATGAAGCTCACTTGTCCAAATACTCCATTCATCCCGGTAGCAACAAAATGTATCAAGGTCTGAAAACCAAATTTTGGTGGACGCGCATGAAGCGAGAAGTGGCACGTTATGTGGCTGAATGTGACACTTGCCAGAGAATCAAGGCTGATCATTTGAAGAAGGCCGGTCAGCTGCAACCATTGAGTATTCCGTCATGGAAGTGGGAGGACATCAGTATGGATTTTATTGTTGGATTACCCCTCACTGCTCGAAAGTATGATTCTATTTGGGTTATAGTGGACCGATTGACAAAGTCAGCACATTTCATTCTGGTTAAAACAAATTACTCTGCCAAGATCTATGCCCAGTTGTATATCTCGCGTATATTGTGTTGGCATGGAGTGCCGAAGACAATTATATCCGACAGAGGACCTCAGTTTGTTGCTCGTTTTTGGGAGCAATTACATGCATCATTAAAGACCAAGTTAATCCGAAGCTCCGCTTATCACCCCTAAACCGATGGACAAACTGAGAGGGTAAATCAAATACTCGAGGATATGTTGAGAGCATGTGTTTTATCCGAAGGTGGCAATTGGGATGATCACTTACCATTGGCAGAATTCGCATACAACAATAGCTATCAAGAGAGTATAAAAATGTCTCCATTTGAAGCTCTTTATGGTCGTTCGTGTCGGACTCCTTTGAACTGGTCGGAACCTGGAGAAAGGGTAAATTTTGGACCTGATTTGATTGCCGAGGCTGAAGAGAAAGTGCGGCTCATTCAAGCAAATTTAAAGGCCGCAAAGTCCCGTCAAGCTAGTTACGCCGATAAGAGGCGCCGTCCTTTGGAATTTCGGCAAGGTGACCACGTGTATCTTCGTGTCTCACCCACAAAGGGCGTTCAGCGTTTCGGCGTCAAGGGAAAGCTCGCTCCCTGTTATATTGGCCCGTTCAAGATTATTGAGAAATGTGGACCCGTCGCCTACCGATTGGAACTACCCGACAAATTATCTGGAGTTCACAATATTTTCCATGTATCTCAACTCAAGAAATGTTTGAAGCCCCCTATTGACGTGGTGCTCGAAGATGTCGAAGGACAACAGGATGATCTCACCTATTCCGAGCATCCCGTCAAGGTGATTGATCAAAAAGACCGCGTAACGCGCAACAAGACCATCACCTTTTATAAAGTTCAGTGGGGCAATCACTCGGACGAGGAAGCCACATGGGAACAAGAGGAATTTCTTAACTCCAAGTTTCCGGATTTTCTCGCTTCGCAATTGAGGTAACGCAAGCGAATCTTTTACAACCCCCCTCTTTTCCACACTTATTGCAAATCTCGGGATGAGATTTTCTTAAGGGGGGAGGGCTGTAACATCCCACCCTAATCTTGATCCAAATCTTCTGTTAGTGCACTTTGATCACAAATGTTAATGATCACTTTGGAGAATTTAATTTTAAAAGCAAATCAATTGAAAATAGTCAAATATGAACTTGAACTAGACCTTCTAAATTTTGTATACAAGTGGGCCCATTTGAAAATTTCCTTGGCATCCAGGGGCAAAAAGAGATTTTTGGAGAATTTTTTGGATTTTTCTACAAAAGGAAATGGGCTCAAATAAATCAAAGTTCATTTATCCAAAATCTGTCTTAATTGAATTTTAACTCAAAATATAAATCGAATTAGGAAAAGTTGTAATAAGGAAAACTGTTCAGCTCAGTGAAACCTTCCAGAACTGATTTTATCAGGTTTTTTGGAGCAGCGTAAAGTTTGGTTTCAATCAATTCAAGTCAGCACGTGCAAATTTTATTTGAAAATTCGAAAAAGTTACTGTAGTGGCAGGTGTCGTCCTCGTCGTCGCTCCTTCCTCCGCTGCCCATCCCGGCGAACTGTGGCCGGCGTCAGCGCAGCACAGCAACGATGACCGATTCACCCCCCCCCCCTCCTCGCCCCTTGACTCCAGCTCGCACTCCCTCTCGTTCTCTCCGTCACCTCGCGCACCAGGAGCAAACGCCCTAGCCGCCATTGTCGCCGGCGCCGAAGCTCAAGCTCCCGTCGCCGTCGAGTCACACCAGCCAAGCCCCCAATGCAGAAAAGGTCCGCACGTGACCCCTCTAGCTGAGCCGCAACACCGCTTCCACCCAGCCGCAGCGAGCCGCGAGATCGAAGCCGGAATTCCCCATGGCCGCCGGGTGACCCCCTCCACGTTCATCGTCGATTTCTCCTCCCTCGGTGAGCGGTTCTTCAATTCATCACGCACAAGTCTTCCTCACTTCTCCACGCACCTCCATGGCTTGAAATATTGGTCAATGTCGCAGCGTGCTCGCCGGAATCAGCTTCTTCCCCGACGCCGTTCACCGGACTACGCCGCCCTCTCCGACGAAGTCCACCTCCCGGCCTTCCTCCACGTGCACACGTACCACGGTGAGCTTCACCCTGACCCCGTGATGCTCATGCGCGCGCTAGTTCACATGTGCGCTGCCTCACCTCGCCGGAACGCCGTGCGCCGCCGCTCGCCGCCGCCGCCATCACCGCCGACCTTCCTCCCGACCGCGCGCACGTGCACACCAACCAGCCCTAGAGTCGCCTCGATGCCCTCTACGCGTTGCCGCTGACCTTCACGTGAAACTCGCCGCCGTTTAGCCGGAACGGCGACCTCGCCGTCACCCTGTCGCGCGCGCACGCCGTTGCCTTGGCACTGCTACAGTGCGCGACCCCTTTTCTTTCTTTTTGTTTTTCCCATAAATCGGTTAAACTTGTAAATTCGATATAAATTCAAATACAACTCCGAAAAATCCGAAATAAAATTTGTTGGTTTCCTTATGAGCAGACCTATCCAGTGGTACAACATAAACATCTGAAATCGTCTTAGTTAAGTTTATAAAATTCAGAGAAGAGAATCAGGAAATCATTTTTTATAAAAAGATCTCTAAATGCAAAAATTCTGAATTTTGGCATACACACTCCTAATAGGTTCACTGAACATCCCACCAAGTGGTATCTTGAAATGAACCTTATTTTAGGAGTAATTTCAGTTTCAAGTTTGTGGAAAAATCTTTTTATTATTTTATTCCTGCACCTTTTGGCATCAAATTTTGGATATGTTACTGTACCTAGGATTAGGTTGCTAAATAAAAATACAAACTTAATTTTAGATCTTCCAGAGTCCTTTTTAAAGAATTTAGAACAAGATCCCTTATTTGCACGTAAGGAATTTCATAAATCCAAAATAATTTGTGTAAATCACTTGGGACCAGAATGCAAAAACCTGATAAATGGCCCTGCCAGCATGCTGCATTTTGCATTATAAAATCATCATGTCATATTTTGTCAAGGAAGTTTCATGTACCCTCTTTGACTTTGTGTATATCGTTGCATTCATTTAGGAATCGACGCCGGACTCGAGGACTTGGAGCTCGTGACCGAGGAGGCCGGCGCTGACTTGAACGTGCTCGAGTGTGCTAACCACCAGCCCCAAGGCAAGCCCCGGTGCACACCTATGTTTTTGCAAAGTGTCCACTTTCTCACATGTATGCGGGTCGTGAAATGTGCATTACGTATAGGACTGGATTGAAAACCTAGTTGCATGTATCTCCAGATATTCCTATGGGTTTGGTTCGGTTAAGTTCTACCACTCGTTAGTTTGCTATGCTTAACAAGGTAGTGTCGTCGGTAGAATATCGAGTGGTATTGAGACCGCTCGGTGTAAGTGGGGTCGGATTTACTTTATGTTCTCACCTGATGATGATAATGAATTTGAGACCGAACGGGGAAGTTCATGTGTAGGTTGAGGTGACAAGGCTCGCCTTGTTCGCCATAGCCCCGTTTGTGTCGATTGAGGGCCGTTCGTTGTGGCCCCGCTGAGCAAGTTTGAACAGTACCGGATACATGCTAGGAGAATGGGAACTAGTAAACTTAGTAGCTCGATGTTATATTGTTGGACGGGGCCCCACCTCTCTTTTGGTGATGAAGATGGTATGGTGGTTGCGGGTATGTGTTTGAAGGGAGGGTGCACGGGCTAACCACGGATAGCTAGCGCGGTCATCGCGTGGAGGACGTGTACCCGGGAGAGGTGACACTCGGACCGGCTTTATGATGTCTTGTAAAAGGTTGCCGTGCGTGACTCCTTTGAGTAGCGTACGTCGTGTATTCGGGTTTCGCCTGCAGGTGTAAATCGATTCGAATCGTCGTCCCTCGCGGTTATTGAGTACCACTTGTTCACTGTGTCACATCGTAGTAAGAAGTGCACATGATGATGTTATATGTTTTTTGTACTTCAATTAATTGTTTTGCAACCATGTATTGCTTAGTTAGGTTGCTAATATTTATATTAATGCAAGAACCCTTTTAATTTGGCTAAAATATGAAAATAAGGATCAATTATTAGTGCCGTTTTTGCAATTAAATTTCACCCACCTGGTCAACCCCCTGCATACTAGAAGTCGGTCTTAGGAGGCCATTTTGACGGGTAAGACTTGCTGAGTATTAGTTGCTCAGGGTTTCGTTGTTTAAAATTTTGCTGCAGGTATTCCAAATTGCAATTTCTGCGGTTGTTGTGGTAAAGTAGTGTGGGAGGGTGAACCGCCCAAGGACTGGTCTATTGAGTGGGTTCCCTCCTCTCCCAGCCAGGAGCAAGGTGAGTGAGATCGTGTCTACGGGCCGGACATGATTTCATTGTAGATATGTATCGTCATGTGTTTCGCTTTCGCTCGCTTTTATGTAATCGAATTTTGAACTCTTTTATGTAATATTAATCGAACTTCGAACTTTATATCCTCTGTTAATTATGGAACCAATGTAATAACTGAACTTAATGTAAAATTATTTTACTTATGCTTATGTGTGTGGTCGTGTGCATACTTGCTTCGCCAAGTATCCCCCGATTAAGATCCTGGTTAGCCAAACCCCTCATTAATTTGAGGTGGGGTGCTACACACCACACGGGAGGTGGAACGTGTGTGTCTCAGGCCTCCAGCGATCCACCAAAGCAGCGAGTAAAGAACGGTCAAACCCGAGCCGTCTCGCCGCATCGGCCTGGTCCTCCCCCGCTGTCGCCTCAACAAGCCGACACGGTGGGAGGAGGCCTGCTGCACGTAACCTGCACATTTGAAATTAATTAGCACATAAATTGAGATTATAAAACTGAAAAAGGAAAATGATTCAACATATACCTAGGAATCCAACGCTCGTCCAACCGCAGCAACTCAAGAGGCACCCTGGGTCGCAGAACGGGCAGCTCAGCACCTCTGACGGCACTCAGGTACGACCGGTGTCGTCGGTCCACAACTGCGTCAAGCAGCTCCGGACGCTCTGCGCCGCCCTCCTCCCCGGTCGCGATAGCTGTACACATTTTGATCAGATGATTGCACGTTAGTACACATAATATGTGTTAAAGACAATAATAAAACACTGAAATCACAAGACAATCCAATATACATATTACGAAAGACAATACAACATACATAGTTCTTACAATGCACTGCAGTTTAGTTATTACATCGCATCATTTAAGTACGAACGAATTACATCAAAACAGAAACATTGACAGTCCTTACAACGATAACAACATAGTTCGTACAACGCATGACACCAAAGGGCTACATAAAACGAAATACATGAAAACATATAACAGATTTCAATGAGCACTTCCATCCGATCGTCCCCCTCCACGACGTGCACGAGAACGACGATCGTCTTGTGGATTGCCCAAAGGCCCTGCCTCGCCTTCGGTCTGCACATTATTTCTCGTGCATTTCTTGTACGTATGTCCAGTGTCATTGCACTTTGTACATCAAACCTCCTTTCTCCCTGCCTCTGACTCATCCATGTCGTTACGAATACGGCGGCTCTGCCGACGACCACGCTTCTGCCTCAGTTTATCCGTATCAGGACCACGTAGGTAGTCAGGGCCCGGCTCGCTTGTAAATGTCCCAAATATAGCAAAGCCATAGATCTCAGCATTCCATGTCGTCATGACAGTCTCCTTCAAAAAATACGGCGACACATAAAGTTTTGGTGCCAAGTTTGTAAGCGAGCAAGCTTATATAACATGTGAGCAAGGCCTATTTAGGAGCTTCGGCTTTATGCATGAACATGAGCATGTCTCGTTCCGGATAATGCATTCCTGCACAATCCTGTCTCGGTTGCCACCGCGCCGACCCCTGTCTCTACACGTAATCTCAAAACGATTCTCCCTTGTGCCCATAGGTCGTGCGCGATGGAATTCTGCCTTTTTGATTTTTTTTTCATGTAATCTGTCATGAACGGTGAGAATATCAGCCCACTATCAGCCAGTGCATTAGCAGCAGCTGCATGTCGCTCACGGAAATATCTACAAATTCCGTACAAAATTCCCTCAACAATAGCAACAAGAGGCAGTCCCCTGAGCACACGCATCACCAAGTTGTATACCTCTGCCAAATTTGTGGTCATTATTCCATATCTGGCCCCTTCTGTATCATATAATAATGACCACTTTTCCTTTGGCTCATGCTCAATCCAATCCGAGAAGCATCTGATAGATGACCCGGACCTCCGGACAATATTTCTGGACACATCAGTTGCAAGCCCACAAAGAGGCACTGGCATATCAACAGGTTTCAGGTTCGGCTTCTTCCAGAACTCTTCAGTTTGCTTACTTGTCAACTCATCGAGACGCTGCCACAACGCGTTGAACTTCCTCTGCTGATTCTGATTGCAAAGCCTCTTGAACATATTCATTAGTTGCTTATTCTTGAACTGTCTAAAGAAATTTGCACCCAAGTGTCTCATGCACCACCTGGACTTAAGGTCCGACCACCGAGGCGGAAGGCCACGCTCAGCATTACCATGCTGCATATCCAAAATCGCCCTCATAAGTTCGGGATGACGGTCATGTATTACGCAAACATCAGGTCGTCCTTGCACCACTGCCAGCCGGACACGTTCCAGAAACCAGTACCAACTATCGGTGTTCTCACTCTCCACAAACGCGAATGGCACCGGTAATATTTGGTTGTTCCCATCAACTCCAATAGCAGTCAGTATCTGACCTTTGTACTTCCCTGTCAGGAACGTACCATCCATACACAGAATTGGCCTGCAATGACGGAAAGCAGTTATGCACTGACCCAATGCGAAGAAGGCACGGTGCAGTATCAATTTCCCAGGCTTTTTGGATTGTCGACATCCATGATATCATAATATGTCCCAACATTCCCCTGCTTTTTGGTTTCCAGTAGCTTTGGCAAGTTCTCATAAGATGCTTCATATGAACCAAACTTCTTCTCAATCACCTTCTGCTTCGCTTTACAAGCCTTTGAGTAGCTTATGGTGTACTTGAAATCCTCTTCTATGGTATTGATTATTGATTTTGGCTCGTAGCTTAGGTTCTCCACAATTCTGCTGTACATGTAATCTGCGACGAACTTCGATGTCAGGGCACTGTTACACTTCTCGAACTCTAGAAGCTCACATGTATGGTCCCTCACTATAGAGCATTTCCACATCAAACTCCATTTTTCCTCATAAGCATGCACCCGAAAACGGACACTGTGTGAAAACGCACTTCACATCATATAGTTTCCTCGTCGACCTAGCGACCCAAAAAGACCTCTTCACTGAAAGAGATCAGTACTTCACAGCACTCATGACACTCTCCTTGTCTTTGTACATTGCTCCCTCAGTCACTTCATTCGAATGGAACTCCCATGGCACAGAATATCCTTCAGTAATTGTCAGATTTTGAAATTTCTGACTATTCAAATCAGAAGGGACGGGAATAGCATCCTCATCGTCTGATGAATCAATATCCGGAATATGCTCGTACTCCATGTCGTCCGTCACCATCTCCTCGACAAGGTGCTCGATTCGTTCTCCTTCGTCAGATTCACCCATCGGTTCAATAGGTGCCGAATCATATTCTGCATCCTCAGTGTCCTCAGCAATTTGAAACGTGTCCTCCATATCTTGAGTACCTTCCTCTTCCACGTCTTCCATCTCTGACACCTCCTTCGTGTACGCCTGAGCAAGAAGTACCAGAGGCCATCCACATTCTGTGGCTTTATTCACATATTTTCTCCAAGTTGATGTTGCATCAAGTGGGATTAACTCCCACAAATATCCGTGACGTGCACGGCTGACCATACCCATAACATTCAGACCGTGTTGGTTTTGATCAAGCCGAAACAGCTTCATCAACCAGTTCCGTATTCCTGTCATTGTCTTTTCATTTGGTTTTGGCACTCCTTTACACACTGATTGAAATCCGGACAGATCAACACCATTTTCATTATAACTAATCTGCCCTTCCCCGTAATAAATTTGAAAATATATTTGTCTGACATACCTGCCGAAACAGGACAATCGTTTATTTAACCAATCCTACCAATTATACGACCGCAATTATCTGATAATACTATAAATGTACGCTATTATCTGATAATACTGTAAATACGTACGCTACTATCTGTAATACTATAAATACATACGCTATTATCGGATAATACTATAAATACGTATGCTATTATTATTTAATTTATATGCACTACTAATTTCTATAATAATTCAAACTTACAATCTACATTTATTTGCTACTCTAAATTAAAAAAAACATACATTACAAGATTAAAAAATAATTACTAGCTATCTAAATATAAAAAACTATTGAATCTAAATCCAGCTATCTAAACTTTTTAAATCGAACTATAATACAAAACTACTTAAATCTAACTATAAATACTAATATAAATCTAAATATAAAAACTAATATAAATCTAAATATAAGAATTATTTAAATTTAACAATAATTAAAATTTAGAAAATTACCTTTCTCACTTTCTTCTCCTTCCTTCCTTTTCTTCCTCCTCCCTCTCCTCCTCTTCTTTTTTCTCTTCCCTTCCCTTCCCTCCTTCCCTCTCCTCCTCTCCTCGTCTCCTTTTTCTCTCCCCCGACGCTCTTCTCTTTCTCTCACTCTCCCCCGACGCTCCCTCCCTCTGCCTCAGGCGCGCGGTGGGGCGAGCCGCGGCGCGGCTTAAATAGGCAGAGCCAGTCGCCCGACCGTTGGGCGACTGGGACCCGCAGTCGCCCAACGGTCGGGCGACTGGGCCCCGCAGTCGCCTGACGACGGGGCGAGTGGTTCCTGTCGCCCAACCGTAGGGCGAGTGGGTCCCCGGGCAATAGGGCGACTGGATTGCTGGGACCCGGCTCTGTCGCCCTTTTAATGGGCGATTAGGCCTAATCGCCCATTAAAAGGGCGATTGGGATGCTACTTTTACAAATTTTTGAAACGACATGTTATTTTTTAAAATTTATTTAAAAATAATGTTATTAATAAAAAAAACTTCGATCTTGTACTCGGTTTCTCCTGTGGCGTTGGATCCAGAACGGACGGCCAAAGGCCATCCACCTTCCGAAACCCACAAGACGCGACGCGACGCCCCGCCTTATCCATTGGCGCGCACCTGCACTCTGCTTCCACGGCGGCGAGCCAGTCGAGTCGGGCAGCCATGGCTCCTTCTACCTCCACGTCAACCTCGCCGCTGTCCCGCCTACTCCTCAGCCTCCCCAAGCGCAACGCCGCGAGGCCGCCCCACTCCTCCCTCCCGACTCCCTGCAGCCATGACACGGCCGCCAAGAAGAACCCCGGCGCCCTCGTCCTCCGCCGGCGCGACGCCGTGGCCGCGGTTCTATTTGGCGCCATCCTGTCCCGCGTCCTCCCTGCGGTCGCGGAGGCGGAGAACGGGGAGTGCCCGCTTGAGGTCACCCCCTCCGGCCTAGGCTTCTGCGACCGCGTCGTTGGCACCGGCGCCGCCGCCCAGCAGGGCCAGCTCATCAGGGTCAGTGCGAGGACTGGGCTTCCTTTTCTCTTCCATTCCATGTTTATATGCCCTTCTTGATTTCGTGATTCTCCGATCGGTGACTGCAGGCGCATTACACGGGGAGGCTGGAGGACGGCACGGTGTTCGACAGCAGCTACAAGCGCGGGAAGCCGCTCGTCTTCCGTGTCGGCGTCGGCGAGGTACACATATCAAACGAATCAAATGTGCTGTTCGTCCGTCACTCTCTTTCGAATTCAAATGACTACTCCCTCCGTTTTTAATTATACGATGCCATTGACTTTTTTTTTTAACTTTGACGTATGTGAAAATAATTAGTTACTTACCGTAAAATGTATATTGTTGGATCTATTATTAAAAACACTTTAAGATTAATTTATATATTTAGCTATTCGTATAAATATTTATAAATAAGACGAAGATTCAAAGTAACAAAAAAATTAATAATGTCATATAATTAAAAACAGAAGGAGTCAGTCTGTTACAGTGTCTATTTCCTGATGAAACCACCGCTTCTCCGTTTCGTTCTCTGAAAAACTTTGCATTGGCAGGTGATCAAAGGATGGGATCAGGGGATAGAAGGAGGCGAAGGGATCCCGCCAATGCTCGCAGGTGCCTGAACTGAACTTACGCTTTGCAGAATTCCATCGAGTCGCTCCATTTGACCGGTGGGTGTCCACTGTTTCAGGCGGTAAGCGGACGCTGAAGCTGCCGCCGCAGCTGGCCTACGGCGAGAAGGGAGCAGGGTGCAGAGGATGGGAGCCCACCTCCTGCGTCATCCCGCCCAACTCCACGCTCCTCTTTGATGTCGAGTACGTTGGCAGAGCCATCAGCTGAGGCTTCGGAAAGCCGAAGGGAAAAGGTTGTGGCGTTTATCGCTGTACTAGCTGCCTGCGCATCGAGATGGGCTGATTTCTTCTCGTGTGATTCGTGTCTGCGTGTTGAGCTTGCTTGCCGAATAGCCGACGATACATGTCTGCGTTCTTGTTTTGGATACTGGTTACTAAAACGAGGCATGGTCAGTAAAGTATATTAGTACATGCTGTAATTCCTGTAGAGCGAACGGACTGAAGAAAGAAATGAAATTTGTAAACCCGTTGGTGCTGCGCTGCTGGAAATCGTGAAGCGTATGCGTTAATGCGTATGTGCTGTGCCCGTGTGTACATTTCTGATTGAGTTAGATCATGGGCCTAAAGCACGGCCGCAAAGCCCAGCCCACCAACCGCATCACGCTCGCGTCGTCTCCGCTCTCCAGAACAGGGACGACACGACGGGTGGGAGTGGCCAAACTGCAGCGAGGAGAGGGGCGAGGGCGACGACCGACGACGCAAGGGAGGGAACAAGGTTTGCCGCCGGCGACGGCGCCTCATCGTCCCCTCAGGTGAGGGTCCTAGCGCTTCTGCCGCTGCCTCTTTCTCCCGTTGATTTCCTTGGTTTTCTTTGACTGTTTGAACATACCGAGGGATGAAATTCCATTGGAGGTCCCCGAGGAGGAGTGCTGTTCGTGTCTCTTCAAGGCAATGGAACGAGCAAACATTTGGGGCTTTAGTTGGTAGTGATGCTATAAATCCGCTGGAGGCACCTATATTGTCAAGCCGGTGCTTTCTTTTGGACCTCGTAACAATTGATTCGCTCTTAAATCCGCTGGTCTGGGCGTACACCACAGTACTGTGGGGTCTTTGAGCCTAAATTTGCAATGTTAAGTGTTATCCTGCTGAATTTCCCGATTCGACATGCTGTTAATTTGATGAAGCGCACTGTTAGACTTTTCAGGGTTTCCAATCTTTCTTGGAACCTTCTGAATCTTGGGCACAGTCTAGGAGTTTGCAGTCTTGTGAGGAATACAAGACAAATGGATGATGGTTCGGGACACAAAGGAGAAGGAGACGACCATGTTTTGGTGCTGCAGAAACAAGAATGGATCAAGTATGTCTCTGGTACTGTTCCATCCCCTGTGACTACTTTGGTCAATCAGGAGGAGTTGATTCATGTTTCTTCCTGGTTGTTTGGTGTGGTGTTGATGCAGGACGCAAGATATGCTCAAGAGGAAGCTTGTTCTTGAAGATGATTTCGACTGGAGTTTACCATCGGCTGGCTCATGTTCAGATGATGCTCATGCAAGAGGCAAACTGAAGTATATTGCTGGGGTCGACATAAGCTTCTTGAAGGAAGACCCATCCATGGCATGTGCCGCAGTGGTGGTTTTGGATGCCATTACTTTAGAAGTTGTCCACGAAGAATTTGATGTTGTTCAACTGCAAGTGCCATATATTCCCGGTTTCCTTGCTTTCAGAGAGGTATTGCTCATTTCAAGTAATGTGCAAATTGTTTTCTGTAAGTCGATAAATGTGGCGTGTCCTATTGTTGCCTTTTTTTTTTTTTTTGCCTCTAGGGCCAGAGGAATCTGTTTCGATCAATCCAAATCCCATTCACAATATGGTTTGTCTTGAGAGATTTCTGCTTGTCTTTTGTGCTTGCTAATAACATTGCATATATATAATTTCAACTATAATTCCATGTTACTGTTAAAGTTTATCAGCTTGATCCTGAAGAAGTTCAACTGTGCGCATCTTTAGATGTAGAAGCAGGGATGTTTTATTCCATTTTCTGAACAAAATGCATCCTGGAAAAGTTAACAATGCTGTCTATCGTATCGTTACAGGCTCCAATTCTTCTAGGCCTTTTGGAGAAGCTGAAGAGAAATGCACCTCATTTCTACCCCCAGGTAAAATTTGCCTTTCTGTTACTTGCAGCACGAAATTGAGTGGAAAATTGTATGTGTGCTGCAACTGGAAGTGATATCATTACTTTCAAGAAAGTCAGGGCCACTTATGGGCCATAGGAAATAGATCGTATGTTTCACTGATATAGGCTTGCTGAATATTGAGGCTATCCATTTGAAGAATCCTGTGGTGTTATAGTCTATGAAAACTGTGCGAAAAAATATATCCTATACTGTGCAAAGTGCAAACATTTAGTCTCGATGAGGTCTGATCTATTTTGTTAATGACATGTCTTGTAAGTTTACCTTGGGACAGCATAACGTCTTCTTATTTAGCACACAAACAATTCTTTTATTAACCATCTGTATTTGCCAGTGATTTTTATAAAGTTTACCGTTCTTCTCTAACAGTTGCTCATGGTTGATGGAAATGGACTACTCCATCCACGAGGTAAAACATACGAGGCCCTTTATGCCATTTCTCTCTCTCTCTCTTTTCACACTAGTACTGTTAACTAATTTGTTGTTGATAGCAAATTTGACATTTCCATGTAGAATATGGATTGTAAAATCATCTACTGTGCACATCGTCTTATTGGGTTATGTGAGAACTGTAGTCCATTAGAGTAAGATGATTTATATGCCCCCACGGCACAATAGATGATATTCTAATCTGATAACAAAGACATCAACCTACTTTCGACACAAAGCATCCTCCTTGATTATGCGTATAGGATAATCTGATTATGCGTATATAAGCTATATGAATCTAAAATCAGTATTATGAGCCTGTTTCTCGCTGAATACTGTGAAGTGGACTCCTTCTGACTTCTACGTTCAGCAGGTTTTGGTTTAGCTTGCCATATTGGTGTCCTTGCAGACATTCCAACCATTGGAATTGGGAAAAATGTAGGTTAGCCTGCATGCCTTCCTGTAAATTTTCCAGCCATTCTCACAGCTGTGTGCCTGTGTTGCAGTTTTCCTTCAAATTCAGATTTTTTGGTGTTCCTCTCTTCTCATAGGACTAAATCTCAATTTTTTTCGTTGCCCCAGCTGCATCATGTTGATGGCCTTAACCAATCAGAAGTCAGAAGACAGCTTGAAGCAGAAGAAAACTGCAACAAGGAACTAATTTCATTGACTGGACAGTCTGGGACAACCTGGGGCGCGGTAAAGATTCTATATCAGACTGATAAACATCTGCTTCATTATCATATTTCGTGTCAATCAGATGTATGATATTTTGTGGCTTTGCCAGAGGAACTGAGCTGTGATTTTTTCACAGGCAATGCGTTCCTGCCCCGGTTCGTCAAAGCCGATCTATGTCTCAGTTGGGCATCGCATTTCACTTGATTCAGCTACTGCAATGGTGAAGTTTTGCTGCAAATACCGCGTTCCTGAGCCTACACGGCAGGTAGGATTTGCTTTTGTTTCTTAAGAAGTATATGCTTTAACATGTGAATGTTGTGTTTTTGGGGCTACTGATTGATGTTTCCTTATATCCTTTAGGCTGACATAAGATCGAAAGTGTTCCTGCAGAAGTACCAAATACCGCAGCAATAACAATACTTGGTTGATTATGAATCTGCTCGTCCTGCTATCAGAGTTCAAATTTCAGAAATTAATGTGTTTTTCGTCATGGCCACATGAAAAAAAATCCCTGTACATCTTTCTTTCACGCATCTGACATAATTGTCACTTGTAAAGTTACTATAGTTTGTGAAATAGATTTTGATGCTATATTTGATCAATCTGAAATTTTTTCTTCGTTTCTGGCCAACAATGAATCAAAGTAATTCGATCTGCAGTGCAGCTCTGCTTTGCGTAGAAAACTTACTGAAGTACCTTTCAGAGGTGCCCCTAAGGTGTAATGGCCCGTGGCCGCCGGCGAGCTACTGCCGGGACGTGAGTTGATCACAGCGCCGCCGCAGAGCGAGACGGGCAGCAAGCAACGCAAACACGCAAGTGTCACGCTTAGTTTTCACTATTTAGAATCATGCGGTTCCGAGTCTTATAACAACTTACAGCACACGACCCAATGGACTACACGAATGCGGGCCTACGGCCCTCAACACAACACAACTACCCACAACCAAGGCATACACGTCTTTTGCCGGCTATAGCCGATTTCCCGCCTTTCATATACCGAATACGCCTTTGACTGGAGTCCGCCACTTGAATACAGGTAACAGTGGAGCATCAGCTGTTACCTGTATACTTAGAGAACCTGTCAATCCAGATTTGTGAATCCTTTCATGTTTAGCCTGCTGGTAAGTAGCACACTGTTTCACAAAACTATCAACATCAGTTTTCATGCCTCTCCAGCAGAATACCCTCTTGACTCTTTGATAAGTGGCATGAGTCCCAGAATGTCCACCCACTGCACTATCATGCAGTGCTGCTATCAACTTGGTTCTTAAACCTGAATTTTCACCAATCCAGATTTGATTGCCTTTTCTGATCAGCCCTTGCTTCAGTGAATATCCATCTTCATTAGGACTCTTAATTGCCAACTGAGGTAAAAGCTGTTGAGCAAATGAATCAGTGACATAAGAGTTGAGCACCTCTAATCCACAAAGGTTTCACTTCAGTTACACTTTGTGCCATAGGAAACCTGTTTTTGATGGTCATAGAATTTAACTTCCTATAATCAACACAAAACCTCCATTTACCATCTTTCTTTTGCACCAATAAGACAGGTGAGGCAAAAGGACTCATACTGTGCTCAATCAATCCAGCAACCAAGAGTTCCTTCACTTGCTTCTCAATCTCATTTTTATGAAATGGTGAGTATTTATAGGGTCTTGTGTTCACTGGCACAGAACCAGGCATCAGGGGAATAGTATGATCATTAGTTCTTGAGGGAGGCAACTGCTTAGGATCCTCAAACGCATCCTTGAATTCTTCCAATAATTCAGGAACAGCAGGGTCTTGCACCTCCTGATCAGTGTCATCACACTTAGTCACCAAAGCCAATGCCCAGATTTCATTGCCCTTTAACCATTTCTCTAACTGCATTACTGAAATTTCTTGCAGTTCTTCTTGCTTTTCCTGCCTTATGCCTTGCAACTTCACCAGAGTGCCATTATACTCAAACTCCATGGTTTTCTCCTCCCAATGACAGTTCATGGGACTATGCAACTTCAACTAATCATATCCCAAGATGGCATCATAAGCCCCCAATGGTAAGATTCTCATATCAGTTTGAAATGTCACCCCATTGGACCACAACTCCACAGCTGGAATAAATGTATTACTCAACATAATATCCCCATTGACCACTTTCACATGAGCAGGCTTGCAAGGTTGAGGTGTTAACCCCAGTTTCTTGACCATAGCAGAGTCAATAAAGCTTGTAGAACTTCCTGAAACTACTAAGATAAGCATACTTTGTTTATGAACCAATGCTCGGAGCCTGATACACTCACCATCATCAGTACCCGAGAGAGCATGCAGTGATAGATGACAGAGATCAGCAGTTACTTCATCTTCCTTTTCCAGTTGTTCCAACACATCATCAGACAGAATTGCACTGAGATCCTCCACTGACAGTGAATTCAACTGTGTATGCTGACGCTTAGGACACTTCGCTTGATGACCATGCTCAAACTTCTCACCACAAGTATAACACAGTTTGTGCAATCTTCTATACGTACTCTCTTAACTGTCTCTCCTTAGAAAGATCAGGGTCAGCCAACACTGTCAGTCTTGGATGTCTGACCAGAGAGCTTAGCAGAGTACTTGCCTCCTGCAGCCTTGTACTTACTTTTCTCCAGAATCCCTTGCTGAATCCTGGCCAATAGTGCTGCTCTGTCCACAGTACGAGGTACCTGTGCTTCCACCATGCCTTGAATCTCTGGTTTCAGCCCCATGACATACTGTGTAACGAACAGAGTTTCATCTAAATCACTGTTGTGCATAGCAGCCGAGTATCGAGATTCCTCAAATTCTGCAGTATTTTCTTCCACTGTACCCTTCTGCTTGATATGTAGCAGGTCATACATGGCACTAGAATACTCATTCACTGTAAAATTTCTCCAGAACAGCACTGCAGAATTCAGTCCAAGTACCTAACCCCTTCTTCAGTTTGTACACCTGCAACCAGCGAGCAGCGTTGCCCTGCATATGCAGAGACGCAGCCGTAGCCCACATTTTCTCCGCAATGTTGAAGATAGAAAAGTAATCCAGGCACTTGTCAAGCCAGATCGTATGATTTTCACCTTGAAATTTGGGGAAGGACAACTTGGATAGAACCGGTGGACGATCATCTCGACCTCCACGGTTGAGGCGATCCGGCGAACGCCTTGCGGGTGACCTCCGAACTGGAGATGGAGATCGTTGTCGGTGCGGCCGCCGCGACCCCGAACGCTCGCGACGCCGATCTGGTGAACGGCGCGCGCGCTCCAGTGGCCGTGTCCCACTCCTCACGGACCGATCTTCCTCGAACCGATCCATGTCTTCCGCCATCCGCTCAAGCGCCATGCGCGCCAGAGTTTTGCCGTTGTCGGCCACTTGCCGCGTCAACTCCTCCTGGTCGCTCACCACCTGCAGCATCGTGTGCTCCGCCAAGTCGAGGGAGGCCCCGAACTGCTGTTGCGTCTTGTCGATGTCGTAGAGGCGCGCTGACAGCCCCGACAGCTCGCGGAATATCCGCTCCCAGCGATCCGACTCCTTCTTCTTCTCAGACTCCATCGCCTCCAGTACGAACCGTGTCTGTGCGGAGGGCTTTGCAGGCGCCGTCGCGATCACCCCCAACCGAACCAACCATTGGTGGATTTACAGGAAGTCGAGCTCCGCGATCAATCGCCTTGCTCAACCTCGACCAACCCCCGCCGGAATTTTACGGCTCAAAGTCGCGGGAATTCCAGATCGCGACGCCGCCGCACACCGCCGCCACACCCCCACGCCAAGGAAAGATAAGGCTCTTGATACCAACTGTAATGGCCCGTGGCTGCCGGCGAGCTACTGCCGGGACGTGAGTCAGCGCCGCCGCAGAGCGAGACGGGCAGCAAGCAACGCAAACACGCAATGTCACGCTTAGTTTTCACTATTCAGAATCATGCCATACCGGCTACAGGTTCCGAGTCTTGTAACAACTTACAGCACACAGCCCAGTGGGCTACACGAATGCGGGTCTACGGCCCTCAACACAACACAACTACCCACAGCCAAGGCATACACGGCTTCTGCCGGCTATAGCCGATTTCCCGCCTTTCATATACCGAATACGCCTTTGACTGGAGTCCGCCACTTGAATACAGGTAACAGTGATCAACCATCAGCTGTTACATAAGGCTCCCGTTACCATGATGAAACAATACATGTGCAACAAGAAGCTTAAAAACTGGCGCAATCTCAATTCTAAGCTATTACCATAGTTGCAACTTCAATCGTGTTTGTGTTCCGTGGTTTCTGGAAGAGTTTCTTGGGCATCTTGAGACAATATTTACTTGTGTTTATGCAACAGAAATGAGTAATCGACAGAAGTTCTTTCAGAGGTTTAGGCGGTAGTAAAGGTAGTTAATAAAGGCATACCACATATACATTCACTGATTCACCCAAACCAGAGAGTTGTCCCTAAAACTTCTAGTACCATGACTCCATAATAAACCCAACAGGTGAAGGTTCCAAGCAACATGAAAGACATGATTTTTTTGGCTCTCGGCCAAGAAGCAACTTCAATCGTGTTTGTGTTCCGTGGTTTCTGGAAGAGTTTCTTGGGCATCTTGAGACAATATTTACTTGTGTTTATGCAACAGAAATGAGTAATCGACAGAAGTTCTTTCAGAGGTTTAGGCGGTAGTAAAGGTAGTTAATAAAGGCATACCACATATACATTCACTGATTCACCCAAACCAGAGAGTTGTCCCTAAAACTTCTAGTACCATGACTCCATAATAAACCCAACAGGTGAAGGTTCCAAGCAACATGACAGACATGATTTTTTTGGCTCTCGGCCAAGAAGGTTAAAAAAATAACAGGACTTTTCAAACAGCTATTAATCAGTCGCCACGACTCTCTATTCAGATTTTGGCAGTAGTGGCGGCATAAATTAATGTACGCTACATATCCAATCACCAAATTTAGCCCTCGAATGGCCCAACGCTACATATATATTGATCGACTGCATGCATGGGGCATCGTTGAGGTTTAACCATATTTGAAACTTAAAGCAGAAAACAGTAGCATTGACGGCGAGATGGCGGCATTCTTTTCCTCTTGCGCCTGCAGGGTCCTCTTCATTGCGGTAATCATCGTCGCTGTCCTTTCTTCCAGTGGTACGCCTAAACTCTATCCAAAGTTCTTTCTTTCGTCACAAATTCTATCAAAGTTGCTTTTATTATAAATCTCGTTACCGTTTTAACATCGAAGTTTTTTTTTTCTGGTTCAGCGGCGGGGAGGTACGTCTGCGAAGGCAAATGCTCGGACATCCCGGACTGCAACAACTGGTGCAGGGCGGTCGGGTACCCCAAGGGTGGCCAGTGCGTGCCGCCGCTCTACCAGTACTGCTGCTGCATCGCATAGCAGTAGCATGGATTGATTCTCTCTCATGTAAAATCGATGGCTCATAGCCAGGATTTTCTAAATAAAATGAAAGTCGATGCATGAACAACCTGGTGCTTATTATCAGAAAGGCATGATCTATTATTATTATCTTAGTATTTGAAGAGAAAAAGGAGCCACCACGTTTGTTCGTTCTTAAGGCCACGAAATTACCACGTTAATCAGAGAAAAAACAAAGATGTGAACCATTGGATTTTATGAAGATTGAACGGCCAAGATTAACCACATAGCCCACGTCATATACAATTTGTAAACAAATAAAATTCGGCATAAAAATAATATACTGAAATACAACTCCGTAAGCCAACGTCGACGTCCAATGCAATTAGGATTAGGAGTCCGTACTATTTTATCTTCCAAATTAGTAAGCGCTTCCTGACGGTGAGGGGTAAAATATCACATCGATCCTGCTGCATCTGTGCTCCGTGTGGCTTCTTTCAGTCTTGCTGATGGTAAGTAGCTACGCAATGCATGCATGCCGACGACGCGTGTGAAGCTGCCCGATCTCTGCGGCTGCAGGCACACCATGCCTGTATGATTTGATTTGGATCGTCCGGTGCAGGCACCAAGTGTCATATTAGCCATGCATGCGGATTGAAATTCTCCATCGTGCCCATGCGTGCTTAGAGAGTGATAGGTAGTTTTACCCGGCGAGCTCCATCGTGTGCGTGTCCGTGTCCGTTCGCCACCATCTATCTAGGAACTAACTGAACACGCCGCGGGGGAAGAGAGACGACGTTGAGACGAGGCTGTGGAAACGCTGCGACCGATCATGATGTTCTTGCCGCTTCTTACAAGGAATAATGGCGAGCATAACGACGAGAATAGCGCAAATGCTGCCAGCGTAATGATGTCTTCCATGTGAGGATGCAAATCTTCTTTTCATATCCACCCTCACACTTAATAATGAGCATGGATGTCTTCAGAGGCTACCAGATGATTTTCAGATAATACTAGATTGAGAGTTACTACGCAGATACAATTACTACTAATAGATCAAGCAGCTAGACAAAATATCAACAATGTTAGAAAAATCAAAATTTGTAGTCTATTATTATTTTTAATATTATTGCTACTCTTTGTAAAATTTCAAATACAATTGCATAACTTACCAGCATATACAGTAAAACTTGGATTATAGGAAAGAAACCTTTAAATTTAGTGACCATATAGAACACTATTTTCTCTTTTCAAAATTGTATTGAGAATAATCTTGCAAGACCAAACTTCAGTGTGGTGAAGCTAAAATAATGCCATTGGTTGTTAACATAGCTTTTCCAATTGATGTCGCCGAAAAGCAGAAACCAAATCTAAGCGATTGCATCTCCACCCTCATATGAGAGATGCCAAACTTTAGAACTCATTATTAAGACGGATCTAATTATTCAAACGAGAATAAGCCATATTTTTATTGGAACAAAGTGAGAAAGAGTACATCTCACTAGCCCTTCACCGTGGACGGATGGAGCACCCACAAAACGGGGAAAGGGCCGGAGAACCTTCTTAAATGGCGGTAACATTGTCTCCGCCTCAACGTTGCCGTCAGGACACATAACTCTTCATGTTGCTGTCGAGAAGGATGCCTCTGTCGTCGCCGTTGTCGTCATTTTCGCCAGACACGTCAAGGAGATTCAACATCACTCAACCTCCTCAAAGAGGAGAATACTAGATTGAGAGTTACTACGCAGATACAACAACTACTACTAGATCAAGCAGCTAGACAAATATCAACAATGTTAGAAAAATCAAAATTTGTAGTCTATTATTATTTTTGATATTATTGCTACTCTTTGTAAAATTTCAAATACAATTGCGTAACTTACCAGCATATACAGTAAAACATGGATTATAGGAAAGAAACCTTTAAATTTAGTGACCATATAGAACACTATTTTCTCTTTTCAAAATTGTATTGAGAGAGTACCTTGTCCAGCAGTTACTGTCGAAAGAGCTGTACATGTGATTGCAAAACCAGAGCAGCATGATGCTTTATTAGCATGGAGTGCCGATATCACATAATGACAGCAATGTAGATGACCAACCAACTGTTGCTCGTCTCGCCGCCGCCTCCGTTCCGGCGGCAGCCTCCTCCACCACACCGAGGCGTGGCGACGGCGAACGCGCGCAGAGGAGGCGAGCACAGAGGAGGCGCGCGAGGCGGCACACGCGCGGCCCCGGCGACGCTGCACGCCCCCGTTCCAGGCAGCGCTCCAGGTCGACGGCGCGCACGTGGAGGAGGCGCGCTCGGCTCTCCTCGGCCGGATCCGGCTGCGACGACCCCTCCTCTGCCAGATCCGGCGGCGACGCCCCCTCCTCGATGAGCTACTCCTCCTCCCGGTCAACGGCGCGCACGAGGGGGCGGGCATGAACGTCGGCGTCGTGTGGAGGACCGACGGTGTTCGAGAAGACCGGATCTGGGGGCATTCGACCCGGATCCAGCAGTGGTGGTCGCGCCGGCGTCCGGTGGCCTTCCCCTCCTCCTCTTGGTCGTGTGGTCCGGTGGGAAGCACCGCCGGATGGATCCGCGCGAGGGGCTCGTCCGCTGGCCCAATCCTGCTTCCTGGCGGTGGAGGCCGGCTTTGGTCGCGATGAAGGCTATGCTGTGCATCGTCACGGCGACGCCTCCCTCTCCCTCCCTTCCCCTGGTCGTGGTCGCTCGGAGGGGGGCTTTGCGCCGGCGGTCTGCGGCAGATCCGCCGCCTCCACGGGCATTCCGCGCAACCGCAGTTATTGAAACAGCAGCTGCCGTACTGCGGCCGGCAGCAATGGCCGCAGCGTGGCTTGCAGTCGCAGCATCTGCAGTGATCCTCGCAGCTGCAGCACGGCGTGTGCGGCACGAACCGCTCAAGCAGCTCGGCGTCTTGGGCTTGGGCAAGTAGCAGCACAAGCTTGAAAAGCATGTGCACAGTTTTGATCTGCAGAAAATTATCACGGTTTCTTGAACATCATTGCTTTGAGAGCGAACCTAAGCTTGCCTATGCTATAATGGCTCAAAGATTTTGCTTAAAGCATCTGTAAGAGATGCCAGATATATAGCCTCAGACCGCTGGATTTGGCGTCGATTTCATCATATCCGGCGGTGTCGAGGGCGGCGCGCCCGGGTAGACGGCGCATCCTTCGCCGATATGACAACGTTGAGGTTGACGCCCTGTCTCTCTGGTCGCACTATCGCACTGTGAGTTGGCTGGTGGCTGGTATCGTGGAACTGCGTGCTGGTTCTCCTCAGCGTGGCATGATGGTCGCTCATGGTTGGGGTCTTGGCATCTTGGTGCGTCGTTGGCCAATATTGGCTTGGTGAAGAAATGTTCGTACGGGACGGATCTCGCGAACTACTCGACGACGGTGGCCGGTCTTCCCTTGTTGCCGGCCAGATCCATGCGGAGGTTGACTGATTGCTGGCAGGGGAGGCTGGATCTGGCCCATCATCTGCTTGGACGACGATGGTCGCCCATCTGCTGCGTCGCAACCTCCGTCGTGAAAATCTGTCCTTGGTGGGCTCGATGGTCAGACACTACTGGAATTCTCCAGTTTCTCTAAGATTCTCTCTGTTTCCCTAGAGGGTTTTTGGTAGTCCTAGGGAAAGACAGTTTCCTTACACTGCATTTTGAAATCGTAGGGAAAGAGTGTCATTCCCTAGAGTTCGCTCAGAAGTGGTAGGGAAAGAACGTATTTTCCTAGGGAAATCAATAGCATGTACAGCTTTTCAAACTCGTCTCTCTCATCTACTCGTCCTTATCTACTCTCACAAACAGCAGCCGCTCACTTTCATCCCCATCCTCTCTCACCTGCCGCACGCTGCAGCCGTGGAGGCAAATGTCCAAGTCGAAGCTGATGCACAACAAGTTAGCTAGCATCGACATGTCCAAGTCCAAGGTTGGCCGCGCGCGCGCACAATGCAGCACAGCTTCAAGCTCTACGTCCGGCTGTAGGCAGAGCACGCGAATCCTAGGTAAGAGAAACCATTCGTCCTTCTCAGGTTCTCTGATTTCCTCTCCACAATTTTCCCCAACTCCCATTTCTATTCTAGCGTGTGCCTTGAAATCTTGCTCAGCTTTTCAATCTCGATTTTTTTTTGCAGCGCAATCTAGATCCGAATCATGGATGGTAAAGCTTGGGTCCTGAAGCTTGGAATCTTGCTCAGCGTCTCAATCTCGAATTTTTTTTGCAGTGGCTTTGAGAAGCTTTGAGCTGCTTGGAGCGAGAAGATGAACAAGGACGAGCGCATCCATGGGCGCCAGGGTGCTGCCGCCGCCCGACGAGAGGATGATTGGGAGCGAGACTCCAAGATGGTGGCCGCCCTCTTCTCCCACGTCAGCTGCCTACTCCGGCGGCCTCCGCAAGGGCGACAGCAGAGCGGCGCCTCCGGCAGCAATGGCAGCTGCGTCTCCGGCAAAGACGGCAAGCGCTGGCAGCGGCTCGATCTGGGGCACCGGCTCGGCTCGGAGAGTAGCTCGGCTCCGGCAGCGGGAACCGAGGGCCTTTTATATTTTATTAATGACCCGGGCAGTTTCCCTACGAACTTGGCGTGTTGGGCGTCGGCTTATTGCCCAACTTATGCCTAGGGTGTGTTTGGTTGTTCGCATGAGGTTTTGTATAGCTGCATCGTATATCTTGGATGGGGGAAAGCAGGCTGAGTGGAACTGTATTTCTGTAGAGAAGAGTGTTTGGTTGGTTGCATCTGTTGATGCAAGCTGAACTGAGTCTGTGATTGGTAGACCGAATCTGAAACTGCAGGAACGGATGCAAGATGCTGAGGAAGATGTTTGGTTGCCCGTATTTGTAAACATCAAACCATAATAAATATTAATTTCATTTTTGTTTACTTAAGGCTATCTCCAACGGTGGGGAGACCCTTTACACAAATTTGATGCTGAAACTACTCTATAGATAGCACCAAAAAAGACCGATCTCCAACGGTAAGACCAAAATCCTTCTTCTTCCTCCTCCCGCAGCTGCCTCCGACGGCATCGCCCCCGCGTCGGCGCCCGCCGCGAGCTCTGCCGCCGCCGCGAGCTCCACCCGCAGCTGGCTCCCCGCGAGGTCCGCCTCAGCAGGAGGTCCCGCAGCTGCCTCCGCCGCAAGCACAGAGGCCCCTCTCCCGCACGAGCCATGAGGCCCCACTCCCGCACAGCTGCCTCCTCCGCACGAGCCCTGCCGCGAGGTCCTCCGTCGCGAGCTCCGCCTCCCCAGCCACGAGCTCCGCCGCCGCGAGCTCGGCCCCGCCGCGAGGTCCTCCGTCACGAGCTCCGCCTCCCCCTGCCGCGAGCTCTGCCGCCGCCCGCACCGGTGCCGGTGGTGGAGACGAGACGGCCGTTCCCTGGCGAGCTAGGACGCCGGGAGACGAGGTCGTGGAGAGCGGAGTCGAGTGCGACCCGCCCGCAGGAGCAGTCGAGTGCGCGCGCGCACCGGCGGAGGGTGAGCGAGCTCCGCCGCCCCCGCTGCCCGCCGCGAGCTCCGCCGCCGTGGGCCCCGCCTCTTGCCCGCGTCGGAAGCATTGGTCGCGGGGGCTCCGTGATGGATTTGTGGGGAGCGAGACCCCCGGCTCCGAAAATGCGACCGTCAATTGGGTGGTCCGTTGGAGACAGATTTTTCAGCTTTCACACCCCATATCGTGTGTAACTCTCAAAATAGGCTATCGGTTGGAGATAGTCTAAACAAATAGCTATGGGCTATGCTCGCCTCACGTCCTGATGGGGACCTACTTTGCTTTCGCTAATTGCAGGCCTCCAGAACGTGTGCGGAGGAGAAAGCGAGGCAGCGAGTAACCCGAGTCCACCTGACGCATGGGCCCTTGCATCCCGTGGCTGCATCCACCGGGCCTGTCCCGAGAGCTACGACCGATTCTCCCGTTTCCGCCGAGCCAGGATGCCGCCGTATTTTTGCATGAGCGGAGTCACGGCTGCACAGTACATGCAGGGAACCAAACTTAAATCTTTTGCAGATTCTACGGCTCCGCCGGGCCAGGATGGCCTCATCAGGGCATCCAAACACACCCTAGCAATAGTGAAATTACTGTTTACGAAAATGAAGAAACCGAGATAAGCAGCAAGTTGGGTGTTTTTTTTCGGCTTATGCACTGTAGCTACAGTGCTGCTACAGTGCATACGCCGGTGGAGAAGCTGGGCGTATAAGGGCGTGTTTGGCGAAAATAGCTTCAGCTTCACCCTGACACAAGTACTGTTCTACACTGTAGCTACAGTAGTAAGCTGGGAAAAGCATCAGAAAACTAGCTTATCCGGCTTCACCATTTTTTGTCAGAACGAACAGTAATTATACTGTAGCTACAGTGGATGAACAGTGTCGAAAATAAGCAGAAGCCGGTGGAATAAGCTGTCCCAAACACACCCTAAGCCCAGCCAAACACGCCTTTAGATTTCCTAGGGAAAGTCGTTTAGCCAAAACCATAGGGGAACTCGTCTTTCCCGTCGAATCGTTCCCTAGAAATCGTTCTCTAAGAAACTCTCTAGGGAAAACCTTTCCCTACCGTTTTTAGCTGTTTCTCTAGTAATTTCTTGCCTAGGAAAACTGGTGAATTCTAGTAGTGAGATTTGGTTGCCGCTCGAGTATGGCCGTTGGACTGTATCCGGCCTCCCACTGCTTGTGTTAGGCTGCCGGCGTGGATCTGACCATCTGCGTCTGGGATTCGGTCGCCCATCACTTGGACCTGGCCGCCGGAACATGTATCTGGCCACTCGGGCCTCGACCGCCGACGCATGGATCCGCCCCCTCTCGCTTATGTGTGGTGTGTGTTGTCTGTTTTGGCACCTTGGTCACTTATTCATTTGGTCGCTTGGTCGTTCGTCGCATCGGCACCGGAGCTTAGTCTGTTCGTGACTGGTCGTGGTGCCGGCAGTGGTTCCATGGGAAGGTCGTTGGTCGCTGAAGGCATATGAGGTTCCTTTGGGTCGTCCTTTCTTCTTTGGTCGTGGTGAAAAATCTGTGGTTAATTTTCAATCGTCTTGTGTGCGGGTCTATCGGAACGGAAGAATGAAGCTGAGTGCAGAGCAGGGCAACGCGCGCGGCCGCGGAACCCTCCCCGCTGCGCCCGGCCTTCGCGGCGGTGGCGGACACCCAACTCTGCCTGGCGTATGCCTTCAACATCTACTCCTACCTCCGTTCCTTAGAGGCGGAGCCGCTGCGAAGTTGTTGATGGAAGGAGTCACGATCCACTTGTCACCGACCGGTTCGATCTCCTTGTCGCCGTCCGTGCGCCTTCCATCCAGTAGGTCATGGTTTCAGGTCGTGTTCGTAAGCTTCTTTATCTATGCAAGGAGCTCATCATTGCAAGGACCTTCACACTAGTCGTAGGTCGCTTTGGTCGTGTTTTCTTGGTGATATTCTCAATTGTCTTCGCATGGCGGCTTTGCCGAGCAATGGAACACAACCTGGGCCTTGGTCGTCGTTTCGTTCCGTGTGTCACTATGGTTGTGGTTTGCCCCGCGCTATCGAGGATTGGTCGTCTCGTTGTCTTTGGTCGCTGGATGCTCTAAAAAGAGCGAGTTTCTTGGTTTCCATGCATTCCAACCGGTTGCTCTCTCTTAGGATTGATGAAGCTCTAGCCTACTTGTCGAGGTCGACTACCCCTCGTCGGCGGAGTGGCCTGCCACCAACGTGTGCAGCCGCATGGACGGCGGCGGCGGGGCTTCCTCCTTTGATGGAACGTCGGAATCGCGTGGTCGCCACGGCCTCTAGGACGGAGCGTCAGATTTGTGTGGTCGTGGCTGTCGTCGCCTGGACGCGGAACTCGTGGTCGTGGTCGCCGACGCAGAACTTGTGGTCGCTTTCGCTTGGTCTCGGATGTTGTCGCCTGGACACGAAACTCGTGGTCGATGTCGCTTGGTCGTGGTCACCATCGCTTTGGTCGTGGTTGCTGTCGCTTGGTCGTGGTCACCGTCGCCTGGACGCGGAACTCGTGGTCACTATCGCTTGGTCATGATCGTTGCCGTCTGGACGCGGAACTAGTGGTCGTGGTCGTCGTCGCTTTGGTTGTGGTCGCTTGGTCGCCGTCACCTGATCATGGTCGTCGTCGCCTGAACGCGGAACTTGTGGTCGTGGTTGCTGTCGCTTGGTCGCCATCGCCGCCGCTTGGACGCGGTACTCAGGGTCGCTATTGCTTGGTCGTGGTCGCCGTCGCCTTGGTCGTGGTTGTTGTCGCCTGGTCATGATCGCTGTCGGAATCGCCTCGTCCATTCCTTGCCTCCGCTCTTCCTTCTCCCCCTTTGTTTGTCGTTTTTTGTGCTAGCGTTGGATTCCACTGATCGTTGTTATTCTAAGTAACGAGTGGTGGTTGTCATAAAGAGGGTCTCCGTTGAGGATTTTTCCCACCCGAACTCGTGACTCACAAAGAACTTGGTCTGGGTTTCTGCCTGTTTCACTGAACTGGTTGCCTTCTCTTCTCTTTCACTACACCCGAAATGCGTTGCCCCCGTCGGAGGTCATCATCGCTCGGATTTCGAACAAGTGGTCTTGGTCGCCATTGCCGTCACCTGGATGTGGAACGCGTAGTAGTGGTCGCCGCGTGGATGCGAAACACGAGGCCGTGGTCGTGGTCGCTTCCGTCTAGACCTGGAACACGGGGTCGGGGTCGTCTAGACGTGAAACACGTGGTCATGGTCGTCTAGACGTGGCACACGTGGTCGTGGTCGCCGTCGTTTGGACGTGGTACACGTGGTCGTGGTTGTTGCCTGGCTGTGGTTGGGAACTTCCGTATAGGCTTCTCAAGGGTCGTGAAGCTGTGGTAGGTTGTCTCGTTGAGGCTACTTGTGCTACTTAGCGGTGGACTCTCCTATTTACTATTCAATGTAACGAGCGGTGGGGGTGATCAAGGGGTCTCCGTTGAGGATTCTTCCCACCCGAAGCCGTGACTTACAAAGAACGTGATTAAGGGGTCTCCGTTGAGGATCTTTCCAATCTTGGTTTATGGAGGCTGTGGAAGAAATGGAACAACACGGTCTTCGAATTCCAAATGCTCCAACTGGTCGCATTGTCGATGGTAAAAGAGTTGTTTGTACGTGCTGTTTTGCGTCGATGGTAAAAGAGACGCAAAGTTACTGTGTGAGCTCCCTGATTGATTGGAGGCTCAGGTCGCGCAAGAGAGTCCTGAAGTTAATACGCCCAGGCTTCGACACCATTCTCATTTTGGTCGCTTCGAGGATATGGAAAGAGAAGAACAACAGGGTGTTTGAAAGACGTGCCCTTCGGCCGGTCGCTTTATCGCAAGAGATCATCGATGAAGCTAATCTATGGGCCACGGCGGGGTTCTCCGAGTTACGAAAGCTGCTCCTACCTAGACAGGCCTAGTGGTTGTTGTTTTCTAGTTCCTTTTTTTGGTTGGGAGCCTGTTCCCCTTGTAGCTATCATTAGTGAGGATCTTTGACATCCTGTCTTTTGTTTCACTTTCGTCGTGTATCGTTGGTCTGTATATACTTCGTGGTTGGATTTTGCTGAGTCCCCTAGGGGGCTTAGCCCCGACCACGCGGTAACAACTTCTTCTTCTTCTTAATGAAATACGTGCTTCAAAAAAAAATTGTATTGAGAATAATCTTACAAGACCAAACTTCAGTGTGGTGAAGCTAAAATAATACAATTGGTTGTTAACATAGCTTTTCCAATTGATGTCGCCGAAAAACAGAAACCAAATCTAAGCGATTGCATCTCCACCCTCATATGAGAGATGCCAAACTTTAGAACTCATTATTAAGACGGATCTAATTATTCAAACAAGAATAAGCCATATTTTTATTGGAACAAAGTGAGGAAGAGTACATCTCACTAGCCCTTCACCGCGGACGGATGGAGCACCCACAAAACGGGGAAGGGGCCGGAGAACCTTCTTAAATGGCGGTAACATTGTCTCCGCCTCAACGTTGCCGTCAGGACACATAACTCTTCATGTTGCTGTCGAGAAGGATGCCTCTGTCGTCGCCGTTGTCATCATTTTCGCCAGACACGTCAAGGAGATTCAACATCACTCAACCTCCTCAAAGAGGAGATTCAATATCCAAAATCCGAATATCAAATAATACAACATGGGTAGACTCAAACTACTAGCACAACTAGAGAGACGAGACCCCAGTCTGCTCTCTCTAGAGAGAGAGAGAGAGAGAGAGAGAGAGAGAGAGAGAGAGAGAGAGAGAGAGAGAGAGAGGCCCAAGCGATTTATGTTGACGGTGGCGTGCCCTAGGGATAACAAAGTAGGAGGTGGCGGCTGCTAGAGTTTCAAGCCCGTTAAAATGACACTTCACGACAAGTGTAGAAGTTGACAATTATATGCTCACAGAAATAAAACTCAATACTGAAAATATGTCACTGTTGCATACTTCATGCAGCGAAGCACTAATCCTTTGTGGCTTATACTTATCTTGGGAGAGCGCACTCAAGATTTCTCATGGAAGGTACTATCCGACAAGAGGGAGGGAGGAGCAAAGAGCCAAAAATAGTGTGTTTCTATGAGAATGCGGATGACCAACCCGATTAAGTTGGGATAAATATGTTGACAATTTATACTCTAATAAAGTGAGATTGTCCATCTTTCCTCTTGATCCCGTTTAAATTAATTAAGTTTTGAATCACCATGTATTATGGATCAATATTAATTTTAGCAACAATGGATAACATATTTCTTCTCTTGGTTTTGCCCTACCGTAAAAAAAAAATAAAGCCACAAGGAAACTGTATTGTAGCGTGGCTAGCCGCGTTATTAACGCGGGTCACCTTGCTAGTTTCATATGAAAGTATGAAACAGTCCGTATAATAATCGAACGGATCTTTACCCTTCAGACACACACAACACATGCAGATTGTTGAACAAGCGGTGCGTCGAAGACTAGCCGATGGATGAGCTCTTTGCCGAGTCCGTCGTCGCAGGAGCCTTTCCATGATGAAGCCATATCTGTGCAAAAAGAAGCTTAAAAACAAGTGCAGTCTCAATTGTTGAGGCTTTCGCCATAGGCTGTGCTCCGTGATTTCTGGAATCTTGTGCATATGAGCCAATATATGCTTAGTTTTCTGTAACAGAAATCGACACGTCGTTTCAGAGATGTCAGGCACGAGCAAAGGTAGTTATTAATGTATACCACATATCCATTCACCCAAATCAGCGATTTCCCTAGAACTTTTAGGTGGTGTTTGACAAATGAAAAATGAGAAGTGGGTTTATGATTAGGAAATAGTTTATGAGGAAATGAAAGGTTGAGATATAATAAAATACGTGGATGAAGGGTCTAGATTTCTCTCCTCATTTCCCAATCCATATCTCAATTCTCATTTCCCACTATCCAAACACCCCCTTACTTCCAGCATCCATGGTTTAGGAGAATGAAGTTTTCGTCGAAAAAAAATGGAGAATGAAGTTTATACAGAGTATAAACTCAATCTGTGACGGTTTCAGCCTTCCAGGCGACATGAGTCACATGACTCATGACTGAGACATGATTCCTGTGCCTCAGCCAAAAACCGGGAGACAAGGGACTTTTTTTTAGCAGTAATAATCAGTCGCCAGGACTCGCCTTCGATATTTTGGCAATTGTAACTGTAGTAATTAATGTATGCTACATATTCAGTCAGCAAATTTAGGCCGCGAATAGCTACATATATTCCCTGATCGAATGCAATGTGGCATCGCTGAAATTAACCATTTCCGAAAACAGTAGCATTGTCTTCGAGATGGCTGCATTATTTTCCCCTTGCGCCTGCCGCATCCTTTTCATTGCTGTAGTCATTGTCGCTGTCCTTTCCTCACATGGTATGCCTAAACTGTGCCCAAAGTTCTTTTGTTTCAGAAGTTTCCTAGAAATCTCGTTTCCATTCTAACACGGAGTTTTACTGGTTCAGCGACAGCGAGGTTCGCCTGCCAAGGCAAGTGCTCGGACTTCCCGGACTGCAACATCTGGTGCCTGACGGTCGGGAATTACCCCCAGGGCGGCCGGTGCCTGCCGCCGCTGAACCGGGAGTGCTGCTGCATCACATAGCAGTAGCATGGATTGATGATGGTCACCTGTGCTGTAAAATCGATGGCTCGTCATAAGCCAGGATTTTTCTGAATAAAACGGAATTCGATTCATCGAACTACTTCGTGCTTATTACTAGGACTCACCGGTTTCTTTATGATTGCTGAATATGCGGTGCGTCGAACTCTACCAGCTGATCGATGAGCTCTTTGCGAGTCCGTCGTCGCAGGAGCCTCTGCCTAGCGCGTCTCCTTTATGCCATCTTTATGCAATCTGAAATTATTCTTTGTTGCTGGCCATACAAAATTGAATCAAAGTAATTTGATTTGCAGTGTAGCTATGCTTTGCATCGAAAACTTACTGACCTTTCAGAGGTGACCCTCTCCCGTTACCATGGTGAAGCAATACATGTGCACCAAGAAGCGTGGAATGTAATTTCTTGAAGCTAACACAATAGTTGCAAATTCAGAAGTCTCTGGTTTGTGGACTAGAACACAAGTGTTTCTTGTGCATCTGAGCCAATATTTACTTGGTTTTATGTAAGAGAAATGAGTAATCAGCACCAGTCCTTTCAGAGGTTTAGGCAGTAGTAAAAGTAGTTATATATTATATAAGAGTATAGAGTACCACATATCCATTCACCAAAATCAGAGTTGTCCCTATAACTTTTAGTAACATGAATCCATTATAAACCTAATTTTTGGTATGAAGGAGAATGGAGTTTATAAAAGTGTAAACTCAATTTGTGAAGGTTCCAAGACACATCACACAGACATGGTTCTTGTGCTCCTCGGTCAAAACGAGAGGGGGGGAAAAAGAACAGAACTTTCGTAACAGTAATAGTTAGTCGCCACGACCCGCCTTTCTGATTTTGGCACTAGTTAATTTTTTAGCAAAGATTTTGGCAATAGTAGTAGTAATTAATGTATGCTACATATCTAATCACCAAACGCTGCATATGTATGTGCTCTGATCGACTGCGATATGGCGTCGGAGAAATCGACCATTTCTGAAACTCAAATCAGGACTGACGGCGAGATGGCTGCATTCTTTGCCTCTTGCGCCTGCAGGGTCCTTTTCATTGCTCTAGTCATCGCCGCTGTCCTTTCCTGTAATGGTACGCCTAAACTCTGCCCAAATGAGTTCTTTTTCGTCACAAATTCTAGTATCAGAGTTAGTACATGGAAAATCTCGTTTCCGTTGTAACACCGGTGTCTTTGTGGTTCAGCGGCGGCGAGGTACGTGTGCCGAGGCAAGTGCTCGGTCTTCCTGGACTGCTACACCGTGTGCACGACGGTCTGGAATTACCCCAGGGGCGGCCAGTGCATGCCGCCGCTCTACCAGGACTGCTGCTGCATCGAGGATTAATCCCCTCTCCATCAGTACTGCCTCCAATGCAAAATCGATGGCCCGTAAGCCAGAATTTTCTGAATAAAACGGAACTCGACTCGATGCATAGAACAACCTCATGCTTATTACCAGAAAGCAGAGTTTCATACGAAACAGTCCGTATAATAATTATCGAACGGGGGTCTTCGTTCTTCAGAACATATACGGTACATGCATATTGCGGAACATGCGGTGCGTCGACCTCGGTGAGCTCTCTGGGCTCGTCGTCGCAGTATTATCTGCCTAGTGGTGCGTCTTCTTGATGGACTCCTTGACGTCCTGGCCGGCCTCCTTGGCCCGGTCCTTGACGTCGCGCCCCGCGTCCTTCACCTCCTCCGCCGCCGCGTCCTTCACCTTCCCGCCGACGTCCGCTTTCGCCGCCGTGCAGCGCACGTGGCCATCGCCCTTAGCACTACTCCGGACGTCCTCCTCTGACCCCGTCGCAGGAGCCGCGTCGCCGTTGTTGGTCACAGACGCGAGCGCGGCACGGAACACCTGAACACACACACACACGACAAGGAACACACACAGGGTCAGTCACAAGAAAGTTCGGTGTGCCGTGAGGCATCAAACGGTTCGGGAAAGAGATACTAGGTGCGTGCGAGACGAACGCTTGCTGCGGCCTTTGCGTTGGTCGCCGGGGACGATCTGGCGGTGGCGGCGCCACGGCAGACGAGCGACCACCCGAGCATGGATGAAGCCATGGAGATGGAGGTAGCCGGAACAATTCTTGGTTCGCTTTACCAAGCATGTGAGTTGCGATAGACTGAAGTGCTCGACTCCGTGCTTCGCCGCTTGTACTCTACGCGCGCCGACGTGTGATACTGATACGCCATGTTACACGTGCATCGCAGCGCGCGCTGAAGTGTACAGGTGTGAGCTTCCAAGCACGTGCGCCGCTTAACGCGGGGCGGCAGGACGCAGCTGGATTAGGCCTAGAAAAAGGGAAATTGTTTTTTTTTTTTGATCGAGGACAAGAAAAAGGGAAATTGTTTGTTACAAGGAGATTGCCATATTTCGGTGCTGAATCCATCGTTTACTGCACAAGGTAGCCTGGCACTCGTGTTGGCCCAACTTGGGTGTTCCCGGGCAATGTTAGCCTGGCATGGTCTTCTCGAGACGCCGCTCGCCGGCGATGCGGTGCCACGGTGCCAGCCATGTGGGAACCGACACCTACGGGCTACGGCCACACTTAACTCGACGAGACCAGGTCGCCGATGCGGCACCCCACCGACCACGGTGTTTTCCGGGGCGCCGGATCCTGGACTCCAGCGGATGTCGCTGACTACCCGCGCTGGCCACCGGCACGTCCACACTGCTCCATGAGACATATACTACCACAGGACCAAGTCAACCGTCATGCACCCATTTCCAACAGCACCATGCGATGCAGCCGCCGTTGAGACCGGCCGGCTGATAAACAATCCATCGGGACGTTGACGAAAGCAGAGCACTCACAGGCTGGCACACGCACGCACGACACCACCTCCTTTTTTTTTTCCGAGCAAAGACACCACCTCCTTTCATGGCGTCCACCGTCCAATACTCGCACGTACGCGGTACAACACTGCTCCCTGCTGTGCACCAACAATCATGAAAAATAGGGAAAATAAAAAGATAAGGAAATTGGCAAGCAGGACACAGGGATTTGGTACGTGAAAACAGGGAGGCGATCCATGATCAAATCAAGAAACCGCGTCTGCCCGCCGCAGTGGTTGGCTGGCGATGGCATGGCACGACCCGCGCGAGACGTCTTGTTGTCGTATACAGCTCCTGCGGCAGCGAGCGAAAGGCCCCAGTTTTTTTTTCTCCGCCGCGCGCGCCACCACTACCTACCGGGACGGGAGCGGCAGGAGGAGATGCGGGGAGGACGGAGACAAGGGAAACCGCGTCTCGCACAGCGGCAAATGGGTGGTCGGTCGGTCCGACATGGTGGCGACCTCTCGCAGCGGCCACACCGCAGATTTAAATTTCCACCATTTTCTCCGTTCTCTGACCGAGGTCAGAGTCAAACCTTGAACAAAGAAACAAACAAAACAAGATTCGGCGCCTAATCTTCTTCACCTCTCACTCTCAGTACGTTCCCAGTTCTACTGATCCGATCATCGTCTTCGTAACGCCTCCGCCACGGTAGTGAATGACCGGTATTAACACAGCTCCAATCTCTTCATAACTGGCAACGATTGCGTCGAGTTCTCGCAATGGCGACTCGCTCCGCGCGAACGACCAAACAGCCATTGGTCCGAAGCTTCCAAACCGAACCGGATACTGCGCACGGATATACTACAACCCGTTCGTTCCGGTCGGGGAGGCCGGCCATGTGGAGGGGGCTCGCTCGCCATGTGGCGTCTTGGATATGATTCAGATTTTCCGGTTGCCGATTCGCAACACCCACACCAATCACGTTGGTTGCGCCCGCCAATCGCCTCGACGATTAGGAAAAACGCAACTTGATCTTCGCCGATTGATTAGTCTGGAGAGCACCTGGGATCAGGGACATGCGGGCCTGTGCTGCCCCTTGTTTCGCGACTTGGAATGGAGCCTCTTCTTTCTTTCTGTTGGCAAGGAGCCAAGGATGGAGTGGCGCCACTAGTTCTAATTGGGTTTGAATGATAATGGTTAGGTTATCGTGCGCGGGGCGGAATTAGGTCCAACAACTAGGAGACAACCTGCCCCTTGTTGCAAGGATGGTAGCCCTAACTGACCGGCATCATGTACGTCCTCTTCCTCCAACTTGGAAAGCCAAGATCTCGTTAAAAAAAAGTGTAAGCCGATATAAGGATACTACAAATGGTGATTTTGGCGGACTCATATTGCAAAAATTAATTTTATATTTAGTTTAGGACATTGTTAAAATAATATTGGCTTTGTCTACAAAACACGACCTCCATTGCAATAGTAATTTCCACCACGAGAGTTTAGATATGATGTTTGTGCTCTACTTTAGTTCCAACTCGGTTACCTTGGCTGAGTATACCGATTTGCTCTTGAATCCATCCTAGCAATCACTTTCGCAACCATTGGCCAGAAGGAAAAAAGCTAAAATTTCAATAAAAAACAAATAATTAGAATTAAAACCCTGGAATAATAAGACATCGATCAGTTCAAATATTCTGTTTGTTTTTCTTACTGGCAAATAAGGAAGAGTTGAAATTAAGCCTAAGAAATAATTCTTTCAACCGAATCAAATAGGAATACAAAACTTCTGAATTTAGTGCAATCTTCATGAGATAAAATTCACTGCAACTTACCAGAATACTACAAAGACGATTCAACTTTTACAATGAACTTTATTTTACTTTTAAAATGTAAAACTATATTTTTTCAGAGTGGCATTGTGGACTACAACGAACAGCCTCCTAATCCTTCAAATTAAAATCCACCACCGAACCTCGGTCCAGACCACTGTCAGTATCTAATCCCTCTAATCATGTTCATCAACCCAAAGCCCCCAGCCACAAAGCAACAACGAAAAAAGAACGGAGGAAAAAAGGCCTCAACTCCCAATTCCTCCGCGTTTATGCTGTACGCGGCGTTTATTAATCGAAAGCAGCTTCCTTTTACTCATTCCAACCCTCTGGCACAGCTAATCCTCCGCCTTCTCGCCTTTCTCCTCGCCGTCTCTCCGACGCCCCGCGGAAAATAAAAGCAGAGCAGTGGAGTAAAACCACGCGAGGGAGAGGGACAGGTGGGCAACGCGCATCAGGGAGCGCACCAGAAGCTGCGGCAGCGAATTCAAGCGGCGTGCCGGCGAGGCCACCAGCTCCAGCGGTCGAAGAGGAGAGAGTGGCCCAATTTTGCCAGGCGAAGCGCAGCTGGTCGGTGCGGCTGAAGTTCCTTGGCGCGGCGGTCCCGGTTGGTGCCGGGGGCCGAAGTGTTGTTGGGGGCGGGTGGATCTGGCCGGAGACCGGCGATGGGAAGGAGGGAGTAGGGCCGGATTGGAGGGAAAGGCGCGATCTTTGGGGTTCCCATGGGCGGATGCTTCTCGCTGGAGGAGGAGCGGCGGCTCCCGAGCAGGCCAGGTTCGTGCCCTTTTGCTCTTGGTTTGTGTGGTGCCTATGATGTAGTTTGCTATATTTGGGAGGTGCATAGAGCTGAAGGGTCACAGTTTGGCCTGGTTAGCTTCGTAATTTGGTGAAGGAATAGCCATTCAAAAAGGGATATTGATGGGGATGTTGATTGGTGTGATGGGTCGCTCGATTGTAGTTTGCTGACATCTAATAGTGATCGGAAATGCCATGCATGGTCCTTTGGGCGCAAAAACTTTTACTCAATGCACAAGTATTTGAGGCCCTCTTCTCGTAGGCTCCCTTCACTTATGTTTGAACGAAGTTTGCATGGTAAGTTTTGCTATTTGTCTCGCCCCGTTAAGGAATTGATAGACAGATAGGCAGCTTACGAAATGCTGCCTGTGGCAAGGTCCCTGACAAGCCAGGAAAAGAGTAACCCAAATGTAGCCCAAGTTGCAGTGTGGTTCTTATATCAGCTTCGAAATGTTCTTACGTAATTTCTTTTTATGCAACGACAGAGCTTGAACAGTCCACTAAACTGAGCTGCTATGAGTAGACAGAAATTCTTGAAAAGTTGGTTAACAATGAAGCCAGATTAATCCCCAAGAACTAATGGATGACATGAGAAATTCAGTAGTAGATAGTTGCACTGACATATTCAAGAGTTTTAATAGAAGTTGCTTTATCCAGGGGGGAAATGGGTGCTAGTAAAGTGGTGAGAACTTGCGCCCATGGATGCTTCCCTTAAACTGTCTTTAAAATGATTCTGAAGTCCAATTCAAATAATCTTTTCCATGTTATGCTCATACCCACATCCTTAGCAATGCATTTTCAGTTTGGCAGTTGAACATGGGGAAATAATCAAGAGCTTCTCAGTCTGTATATCAGCTTTAAAAGATACATTATTATCAGTAAAAGATATGGAACATGGTATGCCTGTTAAGTCCAACAAGTATTTAGTAGTGAGGATATCTAGTTTGTTGTCCTTAAACAGGTGAAACTTTGTAGTGGTAAGGGCATCAAACTTTATTATCTGTCTCATATGATAATGTATTCTTACTAGGATACATTGAACTTGTAAAAGAAGTCTGAGCTAGGAATTAACCTTTAAAATGTTTTTGTCTCCTGTAATTCTTCACTGCCATTGCTCAGTGCAGTTTTTTCAACTGTTCTAACTTCAGTTTTAGTGCACTCGAGTATTGTTTATGATTGTTGTATTCAAAGTCCTCTGTCAGATCTTTTTCTTCTTTGCATAATGCATGCAATTCATGGGGTTAATGTGAATTATACTGGGACTAAAGTACTACCCCCTCTGAATTTTTTTCTTGACGTTTAGACAAGGATCCTAGTGCAAATTTGAACTAAAGAGGCTGTCTGAAGGTCTATATAAAAAAGGTCGGAGCGAGTACATCATAGTTCTCAACTTTGTGAGATCTGCTTTGACCATATGTTTCATTCTCTCCTGATGGTTATACTTTTTAATATTTGTATCAGCTGAAGCTGCTGGGCCTGATGGATTGAGGAAGTGCAAATCTGATTCTAAAGCGATAGCAAGTGCTCTTGCACCTCCAAAAGATGTGGAACACTTGCAAGTAGAAGGATATGGAAATGTTAATATTTTCACTTATAACGAATTGAGAGCAGCAACAAAAAACTTCCGACCGGACCAAATTCTTGGAGAGGGTGGATTTGGAGTTGTGTACAAAGGTGTAATTGATGAAAATGTTAGAGCAGGATTTCCATCCAGACAGGTTGCTGTGAAAGAACTTAACCCAGAGGGATTCCAGGGAGACAAGGAATGGTTGGTAAGTCTCACTGCTTTGCTGTTTCTAAATCTGATTATTATTGTATACATTAGAAGAATCAGTTTAAGAATAATTTTCTTCATGAGGCTTAGTTGATTGGAGATTGAAGATACAATTTAAGAATATTTTTCTTTGTTATATTATTGAACTATTGTTTTCCATGCTTACCTTCTAAAAAATAACTTTTAAAGAAGAGATAGAATGCTTTTATTTGCAAACTCGCTTGAAATAAACCAGTATACTATTTGCAATCAATGGAGGACTTATAGTATTCTGATCTGTTTTCAGGCAGAAGTCAACTATCTTGGGCAACTTAGTCATCCGAATCTGGTCGAACTAATTGGCTATTGTTGTGAGGGTTCGCATAGACTGCTTGTCTACGAGTACATGGCTTGCGGCAGCCTTGAAAAACACCTTTTTCGACGTAAGCTTTTTTTTTTTTTGATACTTATTTTCGACGTAAGCTTTGTCTGATTATTTGCACTTGCCTAGTCATTTGTTTGATGTGAATTGTCATCATCCAGCTAGCACTTTGATACATACTTCCTCCGGTTGCTTGAGTTGAGCATGACATTCCAAACGCCAGCTCTGCTCATTTTTGAACTAAGCTGGCTGTCGGAATGTCAAGCTCAAGCAACTGGAGGTAGTATTAGTAAGTGAATAGCATTACTCACTGTACAAGCATTATTACATATGCTAGTACTGTACATGTCAAGTCTAATTTTCTCTGTCAATATATATTGATCTATTGAAAGAACATATTTGATGTGATCATCATAATTGATATTTTAATGCAAGCAATTGCATGAAAAATATTCCAGCAAGCTTCATGTATTTAGGGTTCTTGAAGGCCAATTATATATGTATTTTTTCTGATTTGAAAAGGGAGGTTCTCATTGTATTCATTTCTTGCTTGTAAGGTAACAGGTGTTTGTCTTAATATGCCTTGGTCAACACGGATGAAGATTGCGTTGGGTGCCGCAAGAGGGCTTGAATACCTTCACGGAGCTGAGAGATCTATAATCTATCGAGATTTCAAGACGTCAAACATCTTGTTAGATGCGGTTCGTGTTTCATCTATTATATTTAAATGCGTTAATATATTATCCTGTTTCAACCACTTTTTGTAAGGCTGTTTCTATATCAAACTTCTCATATGATTTTGTTATACAAAAAATTGCACTGCTGAACAATGCACTGTGATGTATTATGTCTGTGTCTATACATTGAGATGTCAATGTCTAGAATTATATTATACAGAGTGCCCTTCAAGTTCAACTATATTTTGTTTACCTCCAAAATGCAGCCATGTTTGTTTATGTCAAATAAAGAAAACAGTTAATCACTGTTACCTTGATCATCTTGTAGAAGCACTTCAGATGTTTTATATCAAACAATATCTCTGATAGCACATCAATACCACTCTTTATCGTTGCAGGATTACAATGCTAAACTGTCAGACTTTGGTCTTGCAAGAACTGGACCTAGTGGAGACCAAACACATGTGTCAACTCGAGTTATGGGAACCTATGGCTATGCAGCTCCAGAATATGTCATGACTGGTAAACAAGGATTTCCATACATTAGAATACAATTCCGCTTTGTTATGAGGAAATGAACAAGCATGTTCCCAAGAATGAATAGACACTGCATTTTACTTCGTTCAAATATGTTAATCATCAATATACCTGCTGCAGGCCATCTGACCACACGAAGTGATGTTTACGGCTTTGGTGTTGTGCTTCTTGAGATGATTATTGGAAGGAGGGCTGTTGACAAGAGCCGGCCGACTCGTGAGCATAACCTAGTTGAGTGGGCACGCCCCCTTCTCGTCCATAATCGGAAGCTGTTCAGGATCATTGATCCAAGAATGGAAGGGCAGTACTCCACCAAGGCTGCCATTGAGGTGGCAAGCCTTGCATACCGCTGTTTGAGCCAGAATCCTAAAGGACGACCAACCATGAGCCAGGTTGTCGAGACCTTTGAGGCAGTGCAGAAGATGCCTGAATGTCAAGATGTTCTCCTCCAGGACTGTATCACAGGTGCTGTAACACTCTATGAGGTCCCGAAGGAACCCGCAGAGAGTGTTGAGCCGGAGAAGGCCAAGGTGGAGCCGGTAGTAAAATCTGACGCTGTGCCTCCTGTGAACGGAAAGCCGGTTCCCACGAGCAGGAGGACACGTCCAGGAAATGGCCGTAGTAAGAGTGAGACGGCTTTGGAGTCCAAGTTGTACATCCCTTCACCGGACTCTGACGGAGCTGGCCTGGAGGTGCTAGCATCTCCTTCCAGAAATGGAACTATCCAGGATCCTCCTGATGAGGATTTGTACAAGATATAACAGGGAGTAGTTTTCTTATGACGATTGAGCCTTCATTACTAGCTTTTTGCATTGCCGTCCATGTTCTCAAGATCAGTCAGCGACGATTAACTTTCTCTGATGGCACCACAGTAGGTTTCTTGTTCTTCCGATTAGCAATTGTACGTAGATGAGAGTTGTGGAAAGCATGTAATGTTAATGCCTGCCATGACGACGTTGTAAAAAACTGCGACAGTTTTCTGAGAAATTTCCACACCAAAATGGAAGTGGAGAAATGCGTTTTGATAGTCTTGGCGTTGCCATTTTGTTGAGTTACCTGTAAAGATGCTTGTTTTTCCTTGTAAACTTGAATAGTTCTACCGGAGATCAACACCAGGATGGAATCTGATAGATCAGTCGGTAACTCAGTATGTGCGTATGTTGTGCTGTATCATGGAATCCAGTTATCATGTATACATTTTATAAATCGGAGTAGGAGTGCTTGTTTTTGGCGGATCAAATCCAGCGTTACTGAATACTGCGAGACATTTCGACCTGCTTCCAGGGCAACAATTTTAACTTTTTTTTTTTTGAAAAACAATAGTGTGGTTAAATTTTGTTTCTAAATGCCGTAAGGTCATATTATAATGCACAATGTTTTGCAAATATTTGCCTTCTTTTTTATCTTTTTTGTTTTGCAAACATAACACACCAGAAGTTAGTGCTCGAATTATCCGTTTTCCTTTTGCATATTTGGGCCTGCAAGGGGTATTCTGGCCTTTCGAAAACAAAACGCAGTGTCATGTAAGCAAATTTGCGGAAGCAACACTATCAAAATTTTTTACATCGGCACATGCTCGCGAAGTTCCGTCCCCTCATGGCAACGGCGGTGAAGGGGAAGATGCCGCCGGCCGTGGCGGCATCCACGGCGGCGGCGGCGGCGGCTGCTGAGCGAGAGGAACACGTGCACTACAAGCACACCGATGCGTGCAAGCACCTCCGGTGGACAGCCAAGTAACCGCCCTCCCCTGCGCCACCCTACGCACCTCCCTTTCTCATCTACTACTGGTTAGGGATTTGATGCTGAACCCTGGTGCTTTCTTGTTTGCTGGGCTGAGCAGGGAGAGCTATGAGTACATGTACGCGCGGCCGTGGAGCAGGGTAGTCGACTTCTATGCCGAGCTTGTACGCACCGGTGCCGGTGCTGCGGGCCTAGCCAAGCTGTTTGGGAAAGATGAGGTGAGAAGGAACAAACATTACACCCCCTATGGTAGCCAGGTTGGGATTTTCTGATATGCTTGGTGGAAGGGCAAAAAAGAAAAATGTTGATTCTTCTGTTGTGTCAAATTGTAAGAGCATTTAGGAAATAGAATTTCTTGTTGAGACAAACTGAAGTCTTAAGGCCCAAAATTATTAAACGGCTGAAAAATGAATATGTGGCCTGACGCATTGCATTTTGCATAAGCCAACACAGCTAATTCAGAAGCGCTATCGACTAGTCTAGCTAACATTTTTTGTTACTATTGACAAATCATTCACGCCTTTTAATAATTTGAATTTTGAAGAAACTCATTTGGATATTACTTCCTCAGAGTGATTACACCCTTGATACTACCCAAGAAGCTTGTCTAACATCATCCGAAAAGCAATCACCAACTATATCCTCCAAAGATCGGGGAGGAAGGTGGGAAAGAGTAACCTTTAAGATTGTTCTTTCATATCATGGAGGGTCATTTGATGGTTGGCAGAAGCAGCCTGGTCTTAATACTGTTCAGGGGTAATTTTGTTCAACCTATTAATCTTCACTTCGTTTACATTTAAGAGAATAAAGTATATGGGTTGTTTTTTACTTTGTCTGTTTGCAGTTTAGTGGAAAAACAGCTTGGAAAATTTGTTGATGAGAGAAAAGCAAAACAGCTTGAATCAAGATCGTTGCCAGTAGAAGGCTGTGCAGTTGTTGCTGGGCGCACCGACAAAGGGGTGACTGCTCTTCAACAAGTTTGCTCATTTTGTTAGTTAACTTGAGAACACACATACTATTTTTTTGAACTTTGTTATGCAGCATTTCACAATGCCTTAAACCATATACTTATGTGTAAATTCTGTTTGAACTGTGGTATACTTGACTTTGATGAAAGAAATATCTGTTCATTCCCATAAGAAGATGATACAAATCATTTTCTTGGGATGGACCTTACCTTAAAAAATTATCAACTGCAACAATTTGTACATACCAAAATTGCCACCTCTTTCTTATCCAAGAAACATAATGTAGAATTTTGGCAGTGCACGCCATAACTTTGTTTTAAGATGCACGGAATATTCTTATTATTCAGAGTGTTAATAAAGATGCATACCATGCATTTCATTAGGTCTTACAGAACTAGTTAGCATATGTAAAGGAAACATTCTCACACAGTGCGGTACAGCAATTTTATTGGTTCTTCTGATGACTGACCTGGTATATTTATTGTTAATCTTAGATACATGGAGAAGGGACGTAAAGTCTGGTGATATAAAAGATGCAATAAGCGAGGCTGCTCCTGATAAACTGAAACCATTGCATGTTTCAGAGGTATCTTTTGTTCCTTTTTGCAGAATATAGCATTGCACTCGACATTTATGATGCTGCTAGTGGGGACTGTATTTGTTATTGGCTATCTGTGCTCAATAATTTATTTTTCGGTTTGAGACATGGTTATTGTGCATGAAGTTTTGAAATTTTCAAGACCACTCATATATGATGTTATCCTGGGTATTAACTGATGACAAAATTTGCAGGTCTCACGTGAATTTCATCCCAATTTTGCAGCCAAATGGAGGAGATACCTGTATATTTTTCCTCTTGATGAGGACGATAAATTAATATTAGGGGAAGATCAGACCCCTCAAATACTAGAGAGTTCCGAGCAGAGCATTATACCTCAGAGCTTTGATGTGGCCAAGGTTGACGAAATTGTTAGGCAACTTAGTGGTAAAACACTGTCCTACAGGATGTTTGCACGTGATACACAAGCTTCACGAAGCATGTAAGTTTCATCAAATCATAAGTTCATAAAACCTGGTGACATGGTTTTGTTGCAGACTAAACTCTAGCATCTTTGATTTTCTAAATGTGTGAACATAGTAACCTTCTTGAAATTGTCTAGCATACTCTTAAATCTTAATTACTGCTTGTAGATTGAGGGGAACATTATATGCCCCTTCTATTTGGATTCCAAGTCTTTAGTTTTTTACTTGTTATTAAAACGTGTCTGTTTGATTGATGCTTTATTATTTTTTTCAGCGGCCCACCTACGGAATGTTTCATGTTCCATTCTCGTGCTGCAGTGGCCAAATTATATTCCTCTACTGAGGTGAGATCAGTACGGGTCATTTTGTCTAATTATCAAATACTACATGGTTTGCAGTTAGCTACCTAGAACTGTATTCAAAAGAAAGAAGCATGTATCTTCTGCAGATTCTGATTTACTTTGCACATATTATCAATGCCTAAAACTCTTGTATTACTGGTAAGTTGTGGCACCGCGTGTTGTTGAAGTAATACATAGAATTTTCAGCGTTGCTTCCTGTAACATGAGTACAAGTTGTTTGCTGCATGTCATCATAGCTAGTTTCAAGGATTGCATATATTCGTGTTGTTGATCCCAGTATGGTTGCTTTGACTATTGGCTCATTGTTTTTCCTTGTTATTCGACAGAGTGAAATGTATTATTTTAATTTTGATTTGCCCATTGCTGTTGTAGAATTGCAAAGAGGGCATGAGGGTCATGTGCGTTGAGCTAGTTGCGAACAGGTTTCTACGCAAGGTAATACAACAAGCTGTTGTCATGTGACCTAACCTTGCCCCTGTCATCATGTGATTGCGAATTCTGACTTTCGCACAATGTACAGATGGTTAGGGTTCTTGTTGCTACTGCCATAAGAGAGGCTGGTGCTGGTGCTGGCGAGGACGCTTTGCTGAAACTCATGGAAGCAACTGACCGACGGGCAACAGCGCCTCCGGCACCCCCAGAGGGCCTCTGCCTTGTAGACGTTGGTTATGAAGAATTCGACAAGCAGAGGTGTTTCATTGTTGATTAAGTAAAAGAGCATGCTTACATTAAAGCGAAACGCAAGATAAATTATTCTGGAACTGAAGAGCCTCGATTTTGATTGTGGTCTGCATGGGCCATGAGTAGTTCTTGTGCATGCCAAACATGGTCACGTTTTACATTATTCACCAACCGGAATTTAGTGGCATGGCTTTTTAGAGGTAGCAGCAATTCTGCCCCCTTCTTTATTGTGTAATATTAGGATTAAATGAACTGAAACCATACTATTTGATCGAAGGAGCATGATCAGATTTTAGTATTGCTAAATGATATAGATCATCCTTGTTTGCTACTTCGGCGCCATTTTCACTCAAAGGCTGTCGGCAGAAATCTGGTATAGCCGGGGATGGATGGGGTGCGTAACCGATGGCAGAGATGGCTGTTCCGGAGAATTTGTGAAAATATTGTGTTCCTGCAACCATCAGATGACTGATTTGCACAAATGCTTCCCGGCCTGCTGCAGCCTGGTGTTCTCCGGATAATAAGACAACAAATTGGGAAGGGCGTCGCGTCCTATAAGTACCCGGATGCCTCGTTGATACCAGATACCGTGATGGGTTCTCATCATCATCATCATCATGTATAAAGTCCGGTGCGGTGCGCGAGTCGTCGGCGGGACGAAGCTCATCGCAACGGCACGACGAGCCCCGTAGTCATGGCCGGCGAGGTCACCACGGCATTGCTCCTCCTCGCGCTCATGGCGGCAGTGGTCGTCGCGTCCGGGTCCGAGGGCGACGCGCTACTGGGCTTCCGAGCGACGCTGCGGGGCCCAAACGGCGGCCCGCCGGCGCCGCTGAACGGGTGGGTGACCACGCCCGGGCCCTGCTCCGGCGGCAACTCGCTGTGGTACGGCGTCAGGTGCAGCGAGGCCACCGGCCGCGTGCTGGTCCTTGAGCTGGAATACCTCGGCCTGCAGGGCCCCGCGCCGAACCTCAGCGTGCTCGCCGCGCTCCCTGGCCTGCGCTCGCTCAGCCTCGCCAACAACAATCTCACGAGAGCGTTCCCCGACGTGTCCGCGCTCCCCGGCCTCAGGATGCTTTACCTGCACGGGAACAGGCTCGCCGGCCGGATCCCCGACGACGCGCTCGCGCCTCTGCGGCGGGGGCTCCAGAAGCTGTACCTCTCCGGGAACGCGTTCACGGGGCCGATACCGAGCTCCGTCACGTTGTCGCCCAGGCTGCTGGAGCTGCAGCTCTCCAACAACGGCTTCGAGGGCGCCCTGCCGGACTTCGGCCAGACGGACCTCAAGCTCGTCGACTTCTCCAACAACAACCTCTCGGGGCAGATTCCCCCAGCGCTCCGCCGCTTCGATGCCAATGCGTTCCGAGGTGATAGCGTCATGCATGGGTTTTTGTTTCGCTCTCTTTTCTTACACAATCGCTAAGGGGTGTCATCAGCTATTACTATAATTTCTTGAATTTGTTCATGGTAGCTTCATGTGTAGTGTGTGTGTAAATAATGTCTAATCAAAACGTGTCCTGTGAATTTCAGGCAACAACGGACTCTGCGGCCCACCACTCAGTGTTTCGTGTCCCACGGCGCCTGCACCACCTTGCCCACCGCCGGCAGCACCGCAATCGCCATGACCGGTTAGAGTGAAGAGTCGACCACTTCTTAAAAAAAAAAAACAGCATGTTATGTGACCTGAACAATATATGTTCCTTGGTTCTTAATACATCGTGGAGACGAGGATGCACTGCTCTGGAAAAATAAGAACAATTTAATCTGTACCGCGTTTTGCGAAAATAAAACTTTATTAAACCTTGAAGACCAAAGAACAAACTGTGAACAACTATTTGTAAAACTGATTAACACCTGAACAAGCTATCAAACGAGCCGAACTATCTAGTACTCGTATTTATAGTATGACTAACAAACGATGCAAAAGTCTACTTCTCGAAGGCCCAGGAGTTCTCACTGCGGATCTTCTCCTCCTCCTCGGGGTCGAAGTCGTTCTGGATCCCGAATATCGTCCTGATCTCCTCCGGTTGCTTATCCTTGATCCTGTCAGCGATTGTCTGGGAGGCGAGGTCCAGCAGCTTCTTCACGTTGAGGTAGTTTGAGGCCAGCAGGATTTCGAACAGCACCTCCATCTCGACGTCGATGAACTCCTTGTCGAAAATCTTCAGGTCCTCCGGCTCCTTCTTGCCCGACGTCGCGGCTGCCGAGGAAGAGGAGGAGGCGGAGGCATCGTTGGAACTAGATGCGGCGGCGGCGGCGGCGTCGGAGGAATTTCCGGCCGCCTCGGAACTCACGGCCGCGGCGGCGGCGGCGTGCTTGTTGCAGTACTCGAGCACCTTGCCGAGGATACTGGCGGAGACGTTGGGCAGCGGGATGCCGCCTTCCGCACAGCCGTCCTCGATCATGTTGCTGATGGTCTCCGACAGGCTCGCCGCCGCCTCCGACACCTCGAAGCTCTCGTTATCCGAGCTGATGAGCGTGATCATGCTTACCCCCTTCACGTCGTTGCCCTCCTCCACCGCCGCCGCCGTCGTGCCCTTCCCGTCGCTGACGTTCTCCACCGCAGCCATCGCAGTCTCTACGTACGTTGTCGCCGGAAACGCGATGGAGGTGCTCTCTAGCTTATCAGATTGAATTGTATTGGAGCGATTGTTGGTTATGGGTTGATTTATATACAGGGGATACGACGAGGTGATACCGGAGTCGGAGGAGGATAAGCTGATCTCTTCCGACGTGGAACTGGAAACGGACTCTCTAAGTTAACGCGTTGATCTACTCTATTTGCCATCATCAATGGATTATATATATAGACATATAATAATTCTCCTAATTTATTTCTTAAAACACAACAGGACACTCGTCCCTTTGAACACACGCACACATACCTTATTTTTATGATGAACACCTATGAGAGATTGGGCTGCCTGATCTTCATCGACAAAATTAGTAATGACGTCATGGAATCTATGAGAATGCCGCGTACCGGTGAATGAATAATGAGAGACTTCCTTCTATGCCATTGAAAATTTACTTGTTTCCTTATTTGCCATGGAATTTTTTGAAGTTCCTTATCACCTTAAATTTTGATGCCTCTAATGCCACTATTTATCAGTTTTTCTTTGTTTATATCATGAAACATGTCAGTTTTTGGTATATTGCCACTGGAGGTGATGGAGGATGGTGACACATGACTTTTTTTATGTTTTATGTGAGAATATTGTTGCATTATGTTGTTGATATGTGCACTGTTGCCTGCATATTGTCTTCGTTTATTTGGATTTTATGGTCTTCCTCAAATAACATGTGTGTTATTCTAGGGGCAATGCCATCATTACATGTTTCATTTGGCACCATTTAGATGACCAAATTAACAAAAAATGGCACTGTAGGCATCAAAATTAAAGGTTGATGGCAAATAAGGAACTTCAAAAGTTTCCATGGCAAATAAGGAAACAAGTAAATTTTCGATGGCATAGAAGGAATTCTCTCATGAATAATTAGTCACAAAAAAGCAACGTCGGTGATAAATCGGAAACTTGAATCTGGAGGGATTACTTCCACCACAAGTGACCCACATGGTATTTGGTAACCATCTGAAATACGCACTTAGTTTTCTAATTTAGTTTAGAGATATATAGGCTTCACGTTTTGTAGATAATTTATGATATTTGATAGAGATTCTGCCTACTCGCGATCATGTTGTACCCCCTAACTATGTAGATACCAGATTTGCGCTGCTGATTTGCTATGGGCATGGTTCCAGCAGGTTATGGGACGAGATGAGAAAGACGAAGATTGTTGGCACGGTGTTGATCCGACTATAATAAACACATGTGAAATACATGAACGAAACTACGTGAACGGATGTGGAGGATAACTAAATTCCTTTAGAAATAAGATTTTCTGAACGCGCACTGGAATTAAACAGATTTATATGAAATTCCCGTGTTCAAGAAGAGGAACAAGCTAGTAAACCAATAACTAACTGAAATTCTGGATTGCAAATAAGTAACATCTACTGCTCCGGGAAGGCCCAGCAGTTCTCCTTGCGTATCTCCTCGTACTCCTCGGGCGTGAAGTCATTCTTGATCCCGAACGTCTGCCTGATCTCCTCCGGCGTCTTGCCCTTGATCATGTCGGCCACCTTCTGGCAGGCGAGGTCCAGCAGCCCCTTGACCTCCAGGTAGTTGGCGGCCAGCAGGAGGTCGTACAGCGTGCTCTGGTCCACGTCGATGAACGCCTTGTCGAAGGTCTTCAGGTCCTCCTCCTCCTGCTGCTTCTGCGGTGGCGCCGCGGCGTTCGTCGACGAGGAGCTTCCGGCGTCGGAAGAACTCGCCGCGGCGGCGGCGTTGTTGTTCGCGGAACCGCCTGCAGGAGCAGCATCCTCGGAGCTCGCGGCGGCGGCGGCGTGCTTGTTGCAGTACTCGAGCGCCTTGGCGAGGATTGCGGCGGTGACGTTGGGGAGCGGGATGCCGCCGTCGGCGCAGCCGTCCTCGATCATGTGGCGGATCGTCTGCGACATGTTCGCCGCCGCCGCCGGGACCTCGAACCGCTCGTTGTCCGAGCTGATGAGCGTGATCGTCGTCACGCCCTGCGCTTCGCTGCCGACGTCGTCGCCGGACTCCACCGAAGCCGCCATCGATGTTGTTAACCTGTGTCGCCGGAACGCTAGCTAGCTAGTTATGCGATCAAACAAAGTGCGCTCTCGTGAGGATTGATTGGAACGATTGGCGAGTTGCGTACCTACGGATTACCGATTTATATAGGATGGTGATGGACGTATCGATCGGGGTGATCTTGGAGTCGGAGTAAAATTGTACTCCAACGTGGAAGCGGAACTGTACACATCAAACCGAAAGTTAAGTAACCACACGACACGATTCATGGTAGCAGTAGTACATCCAATCCAACTTGATAAACCTTTACTACTAGTACGAAACGTAAGCATACTTGGACGAACACTTTCCTTTTAAAAAATAAAACTTGAACGAACACGATATGACCTAGTTAATGATCGACCAAAACTACTCGAAGGCCCAGGCGTTCTCCCTGCGCAACTCCTCTTCCTCCTCAGGCGTTAAACGGTCGGTGATCCTGAACGTCCGCCTCAGCTGCTCGGGCGTCTTGCCCTTGATCATGTCGGCTATCTTCCGGCAGGCTATGTCGAGTAGCCCCTCGATCTCGAGATAGTGGGCGGCATTGATGATGGAGGGCAGCATGACGACCGGGTCGACGTTCACGAACTCCTTGTCGAATCTCTCCAGCTCCTCCCTCGCCAACGCAGCTGCCGCGGCGTTCGGAGCAGGGTCGCCGGAAGAGATCGAGGCAGGGGCGTGCTTGTTGCAGTACTCGAGCACTTTGGCCAGCGTCCTGCCGTCGACGTTGGGGAGCGTGATGCCGCCGCCGGCGCCGCCCTCGGTCATCATGAGACGATGCACCCTCCCCGATAGAGACGCCGCCGCCTTGTCCATCTCGAAGCGCGCGTTGTCAGAGCTGATAAGCGTGACCATTGCGCCCTTCTTCCCGTCGCCGGACTCCGCTGCAGCCATCGCTGATCTTGCCTCGCCTCGTCGAAGATTTTGTGCTGGCCTTTTTTTCGTATTAGATTGGAACGACGGTGCGTTGCATTATATAGATGGTGTGGTAGTCCAAGCGGCGGACGATAACTCGATCAGAGATTTTTCTTTTCCTTTTCAGATGAATGAAACTCGATCAGAGATGGAAAGAAACAAAGTCCAAATGGGCTGCTCCCACGTACGGTCCAAACTCATGATGTCTCCTCTCACCTCTCGGCCCTCATCAGGCACAGCTATAGTCGCTCAAAAAAAAAAAAATTCAGGCACAAGTTAATTTTCATTATCTTTCTCATGATAGTTTTTCCTACTCTTTTATAAGTTAATTTTCTTTATCTTTCTTATGTCCTTGTGCTGCGTAACATAAAATCAAGACATATGTGTACTAGCCTATTTTGGAAACTTAGACAAGCACATCAGATATTTCATCTTCAATGAAGAGATTGATGTGAATTTTCTAGATGTATCGTTTGGCATGTTGATAGATGAAAAGAAAATATGGATATGGACCATGAGTACTTATTTATAGTTTATTGTCCACAATTAAGCATCATTTTAGCCTTCCATTTCCCTCTCTCATTTTCCAACGCAAGCCCTACCTCCAGTACCATGTACTCTTCACTTATGATATTTAGGGCAACCGTTCAAAAAAAAAAAAGATATTTAGGGCAAGTACATGAGCATTGTCTCATAGACTAGCCATCTCATGGATAACCCGTAACCTCTACAACCTCTACAGTGGTTGTTGCTTCTGTTATCCGGTGTCAGTTTTATAATTTATGGATGAAAGGAGGAATATTTATAAGTTGCATGACAACACAACTCATCTCATACTCCAAAGTCTTAGGATATTAGTAATTTGTCCTAGCGTTTCTATGGGAGACAAAAAATTTGATTTATGCTTCATTGATACTTATTTCCTATAGAAAAACAGAATCTAGATCTCCTCGATCAATGAAAAAATCCAAATTTTGCAAAAAGACATGGAGGACACGGTAGAAGAAGCGGATCACTAGTGCGAGACCACGCCCCATAAGTGGTTTAAATTAGAGTTAATCTTAAGAGAAATCAAGTTCAAGAAAATAAATATAAGCTAGAAAATTACAGAACAGGTTGACTACTAGCTTCTAGCTAATCCATAAGAGCACCAATGTTCACACGACGTCACTTCATGTGCCATTACTATATATACAAACAATGCAAATTTTTGTTCTGACGGTGGAACAATGCTTCGACGTTATCAGCAGCAACTATATATATTTGCTGGTATGGTAGTGGTTGTATATCCCCGTATTTGTTTAGTATATCTCATAAATGCGCACAGCTGTTATTGATAGTACTGAGGGAACAAAGGAATTGCTCGTGGCATACCCGGGAAAAAAAACATATGTATGCCTTTTCTACTTCCATTTTTCACGTAACATATAATGCCCACGCTCCTAGTTCTTGTCGTGCTAATTTTTAACACGACCTCATATAACAACTTCGCAGCAGGCCACATGCCGGCGTCGCTGAAATCGTGGCCGCAACTTGGCCGCGCGACCTGTAACGTACGTGTAACGCGAACGCGATTCAACCAAGCTGTTGCGCGTCTCGTTTTGTCCACTAAAAAAATGCTGTTGCCCTCTCGAATGCCACAACGCTCCTCGGCCAAATTAAATCCATGAACATCTGAACTCACGCAGCAATTGCCCCGAAACTCGTAGGTGGTGAGAGTTCTCATCACGCTGGTCAATTGGTCATGTTCGTGCGCCATATAAAGCCCATGCACGAGCGCGCAGTAATGCCCAGAGCAAGCAAGGCCAGGCATGGAAACCTTCAAGCTCCCCTTGGTCTGCCTTGTCCCCTTCCTTCTCCTTGCAATCGTCGCCAATGCGACCAGCGATGAGCTGCGCATGTTCATTGTCTACGTGCAGCCGCACGAAGACCTCGTGTTCGAGACAGCAGCCGACCGAACGGCGTGGTACGAGGAGTTCCTGCCCGAGGACGGCCGGCTGCGCCACGCGTATCACCACGTCGCGAGCGGCTTCGCGGCCCGGCTGACGCAGCGGGAGCTCGACGAGGTCACACGCTGCAGACGACGCACACGCCGCAGTTCCTGGGCCTGACCGCGGCGGGGAAGAAAGACACGTCCGAGCGCGGCGCCGGCGTCATCATCGGCGTGCTCGACACCGGCATCTTCCCGGACCACCCGTCTTTCAGCGGTCACGGCATGCCGCCGCCGCCGGCCAAGTGGAAGGGCCGCTGCGACTTCAACGGCTCCTCCTCCTGCAACAACAAGCTCATCGGCGCGCGCGACTTCACCAACAAGAACGTCACGGCCGCGCCGCCGGTTGATGATGAAGGGCACGGCACCCACACGGCCAGCACGGCGGCTGGCGCGGTCGTGCCAGGCGCGCAGGTGCTCGGCCAGGCTGCGGGTGTCGCGGCCGGGATGGCTACGCGCGCGCACCTTGCCGTGTACAAGGTCTGTCGTGACGAACGCTGCGCCTTGTCCGACATTCTCGCAGGTATCGACGCTGCCGTGGCCGACGGCTGCGACGTCCTCTCCATATCTATTGCCGGGGGGTCGATACCGTTCCACGAAGACCCCATCGCCGTCGGGACGTTCGGCGCGATCGAGAAGGGCGTGTTCGTCAGCGTGGGGGCTAGCAACTCGGGGCCCAACGCCAGCACGTACTCTACTGAACGAGGCGCCCTGGATGCTCAACGTCGCGGCGAGCACCATGGATCGCTCGATTCGCGCGACGGTGCGGCTGGGGAACGGACTCTTCTTCCACGGCGAGTCGGCGTACCAGCCCGTGACCTCACGTTCCACCTTCTACCAGCTTGTCTACGCGGGCGCGAGCGGGAAACCGTTCGCCGAGCGCCGCGGCAACGGCTCACTGGACGGCGTCGACGTCAGAGGCAAGATCGTGCTCTGTGAATTGTGGTTAGGGCCGCTAAGTGGCCTCTCCGGGATCCCGCAGGGCGCAGTCGTCAAAAGAGCCGGCGGTGCCGGCATGATACTGATGAACACATTTTCCCAAGGCTACACCACGTTCGCGGACGCGCATGTCCTCCCGGCATCGCACGTGGACTACGCCGCCAGCTCGGCTATCATGTCCTACATCAAGTCTACGGCGAACCCCGTCGGGCAGATCCTCTTTGGAGGCACAAAACTCGGCACGTCGCCGGCGCCATCAATCGCCTTCTTCTCATCTCGAGGGCCTAGCCGCCAGAGCCCTGGCATTCTGAAGCCGGACATCACGGGCCCTGGTGTCAACGTGCTCGCCGCATGGCCAGTCCAGGTTGGCCCGCCGTCGGCACCTGTTCTTCCTGGACCAACCTTCAACTTCATCTCCGGCACGTCCATGTCGACGCCTCATCTCAGTGGCATTGCAGCATTCATTAAGAGCCAGCACCCGGATTGGTCTCCGGCAGAGATCAAGTCGGCCATCATGACGACCGCTGACGTCACCGACCGCGCCGGCAACCCCATCCTCGACGAGCAACACATGCCGGCTGACTTCTTTGCCACCGGTGCCGGCCATGTCAACCCAGAGAGGGCCGCAGACCCTGGTCTAGTCTATGACCTGGACCCCAGCGACTACATCGGCTACCTGTGCGGGCTGTACGCCAGTCAAAATGTCTCGTTGATCGCGCGCAGGCGGGTCGATTGCTCAGCCGTCACGGTGAACCCAGAGGGAATGCTGAATTACCCATCCATCTCGGTCACGTTCCAGCAGAGTTGGAACCGGAGTACACCGATTATTGTACAACGCACGGTGAAGAACGTCGGCGAGGTGCCTTCAACGTACTACGCGGCAGTTGACTTACTCGATGACGATGTGATCGTTAGTGTATCTCCACACGAATTGGTTTTCACCGAGGCCAACCAGGAGCAGAGCTTCAAAGTGATCGTGTGGCGGAGGCAAAATGGCAGCAAGGTGGTGCAAGGCGCGCTCCGTTGGGTGTCAGATATGCACACTGTCAGGAGCCCAATCATCATTTCCCTCGACTGATCCTACAACTGTGTGTTTTGATCCATGTGAAAGATTGGATTTGAAGATTTCTGGAACGGGAAACGAAGATGAGACTATTTCAAATATGTTTTGCTTATTCAATGGCACTGGTGCGCCTTAATCTCTCTGGTTTGCGAGCTGAAGCCCTAATCTCGCTGGTTTGAGTCTTAATTGACTTGTAACATTTATCATATCGTTAAGCAACGAGATGTAGGTGCACAAAACGATAGGATCAAATATTGTTTTGATCCGACTTTAAACTTTTCAAATACATGAGCTGAAGCTACTTGAACGGGGTGGAGATAACTAAATTAATTTCCAAAGTTTTATAGAACCTCTAGTAGATAATAATTTCTGATTCCACGCTGAAATGAAACAGATTTATATCTTTCCCTATAAATTTCCTTGAAATTCCCGTGTTCAAAAAGAGGAACAAGTAAACCAATAGCTAACGGAACTGGATTGCAAATAAGTAACATCTACTGCTCCGGGAAGGCCCAGCTGTTCTCCTTGCGTATCTCCTCGTACTCCTCGGGCGTGAAGTCGTTCTTGATCCCGAACGTCTGCCTGATCTCCTCCGGCGTCTTGCCCTTGATCATGTCGGCCACCTTCTGGCAGGCGAGGTCCAGCAGCCCCTTGACCTCCAGGTAGTTGGCGGCCAGCAGGAGGTCGTACAGCGTGCTCTGGTCCACGTCGATGAACGCCTTGTCGAAGGTCTTCAGGTCCTCCTCCTCCTGCTGCTTCTGCGGTGGCGCCGCGGCGTTCGTCGACGAGGAGCTTCCGGCGTCGGAAGAACTCGCCGCGGCGGCGGCGTTGTTGTTCGCGGAACCGCCTGCAGGAGCAGCATCCTCGGAGCTCGCGGCGGCGGCGGCGTGCTTGTTGCAGTACTCGAGCGCCTTGGCGAGGATTGCGGCGGTGACGTTGGGGAGCGGGATGCCGCCGTCGGCGCAGCCGTCCTCGATCATGTGGCGGATCGTCTGCGACATGTTCGCCGCCGCCGCCGGGACCTCGAACCGCTCGTTGTCCGAGCTGATGAGCGTGATCGTCGTCACGCCCTGCGCTTCGCTGCCGACGTCGTCGCCGGACTCCACCGAAGCCGCCATCGATGTTGTTAACCTGTGTCGCCGGAACGCTAGCTAGCTAGTTATGCGATCAAACAAAGTGCGCTCTCGTGAGGATTGATTGGAACGATTGGCGAGTTGCGTACCTACGGATTACCGATTTATATAGGATGGTGATGGACGTATCGATCGGGGTGATCTTGGAGTCGGAGTAAAATTGTACTCCAACGTGGAAGCGGAACTGTTCACACATCAAACCGAAAGTTAAGTAACCACACGACACGATTCATGGTAGCAGTAGTACATCCAATCCAACTTGATAAACCTTTACTACTAGTACGAAACGTAAGCATACTTGGACGAACACTTTCCTTTTAAAAAATAAAAACTTGAACGAACACGATATGACCTAGTTAATGATCGACCAAAACTACTCGAAGGCCCAGGCGTTCTCCCTGCGCAACTCCTCTTCCTCCTCAGGCGTTAAACGGTCGGTGATCCTGAACGTCCGCCTCAGCTGCTCGGGCGTCTTGCCCTTGATCATGTCGGCTATCTTCCGTCAGGCTATGTCGAGTAGCCCCTCGATCTCGAGATAGTGGGCGGCATTGATGATGGAGGGCAGCATGACGACCGGGTCGACGTTCACGAACTCCTTGTCGAATCTCTCCAGCTCCTCCCTCGCCAACGCAGCTGCCGCGGCGTTCGGAGCAGGGTCGCCGGAAGAGATCGAGGCAGGGGCGTGCTTGTTGCAGTACTCGAGCACTTTGGCCAGCGTCCTGCCGTCGACGTTGGGGAGCGTGATGCCGCCGCCGGCGCCGCCCTCGGTCATCATGAGACGATGCACCCTCCCCGATAGAGACGCCGCCGCCTTGTCCAGCTCGAAGCGCGCGTTGTCAGAGCTGATAAGCGTGACCATTGCGCCCTTCTTCCCGTCGCCGGACTCCGCTGCAGCCATCGCTGATCTTGCCTCGCCTCGTCGAAGATTTTGTGCTGGCCTTTTTTTCGTATTAGATTGGAACGACGGTGCGTTGCATTATATAGATGGTGTGGTAGTCCAAGCGGCGGACGATAACTCGATCAGAGATTTTTCTTTTCCTTTTCAGATGAATGAAACTCGATCAGAGATGGAAAGAAACAAAGTCCAAATGGGCTGCTCCCACGTACGGTCCAAACTCATGATGTCTCCTCTCACCTCTCGGCCCTCATCAGGCACAGCTATAGTCGCTCAAAAAAAAAAAATTTCAGGCACAAGTTAATTTTCATTATCTTTCTCATGATAGTTTTTCCTACTCTTTTATAAGTTAATTTTCTTTATCTTTCTTATGTCCTTGTGCTGCGTAACATAAAATCAAGACATATGTGTACTAGCCTATTTTGGAAACTTAGACAAGCACATCAGATATTTCATCTTCAATGAAGAGATTGATGTGAATTTTCTAGATGTATCGTTTGGCATGTTGATAGATGAAAAGAAAATATGGATATGGACCATGAGTACTTATTTATAGTTTATTGTCCACAATTAAGCATCATTTTAGCCTTCCATTTCCCTCTCTCATTTTCCAACGCAAGCCCTACCTCCAGTACCATGTACTCTTCACTTATGATATTTAGGGCAACCGTTCAAAAAAAAAAAGATATTTAGGGCAAGTACATGAGCATTGTCTCATAGACTAGCCATCTCATGGATAACCCGTAACCTCTACAACCTCTACAGTGGTTGTTGCTTCTGTTATCCGGTGTCAGTTTTATAATTTATGGATGAAAGGAGGAATATTTATAAGTTGCATGACAACACAACTCATCTCATACTCCAAAGTCTTAGGATATTAGTAATTTGTCCTAGCGTTACTATGGGAGACAAAAAATTTGATTTATGCTTCATTGATACTTATTTCCTATAGAAAAACAGAATCTAGATCTCCTCGATCAATGAAAAAATCCAAATTTTGCAAAAAGACATGGAGGACACGGTAGAAGAAGCGGATCACTAGTGCGAGACCACGCCCCATAAGTGGTTTAAATTAGAGTTAATCTTAAGAGAAATCAAGTTCAAGAAAATAAATATAAGCTAGAAAATTACAGAACAGGTTGACTACTAGCTTCTAGCTAATCCATAAGAGCACCAATGTTCACACGACGTCACTTCATGTGCCATTACTATATATACAAACAATGCAAATTTTTGTTCTGACGGTGGAACAATGCTTGGACGTTATCAGCAGCAACTATATATATTTGCTGGTATGGTAGTGGTTGTATATCCCCGTATTTGTTTAGTATATCTCATAAATGCGCACAGCTGTTATTGATAGTACTGAGGGAACAAAGGAATTGCTCGTGGCATACCCGGGAAAAAAAACATATGTATGCCTTTTCTACTTCCATTTTTCATGTAACATATAATGCCCACGCTCCTAGTTCTTGTCGTGCTAATTTTTAACACGACCTCATATAACAACTTCGCAGCAGGCCACATGCCGGCGTCGCTGAAATCGTGGCCGCAACTTGGCCGCGCGACCTGTAACGTACGTGTAACGCGAACGCGATTCAACCAAGCTGTTGCGCGTCTCGTTTTGTCCACTAAAAAAATGCTGTTGCCCTCTCGAATGCCACAACGCTCCTCGGCCAAATTAAATCCATGAACATCTGAACTCACGCAGCAATTGCCCCGAAACTCGTAGGTGGTGAGAGTTCTCATCACGCTGGTCAATTGGTCATGTTCGTGCGCCATATAAAGCCCATGCACGAGCGCGCAGTAATGCCCAGAGCAAGCAAGGCCAGGCATGGAAACCTTCAAGCTCCCCTTGGTCTGCCTTGTCCCCTTCCTTCTCCTTGCAATCGTCGCCAATGCGACCAGCGATGAGCTGCGCATGTTCATTGTCTACGTGCAGCCGCACGAAGACCTCGTGTTCGAGACAGCAGCCGACCGAACGGCGTGGTACGAGGAGTTCCTGCCCGAGGACGGCCGGCTGCGCCACGCGTATCACCACGTCGCGAGCGGCTTCGCGGCCCGGCTGACGCAGCGGGAGCTCGACGAGGTCACACGCTGCAGACGACGCACACGCCGCAGTTCCTGGGCCTGACCGCGGCGGGGAAGAAAGACACGTCCGAGCGCGGCGCCGGCGTCATCATCGGCGTGCTCGACACCGGCATCTTCCCGGACCACCCGTCTTTCAGCGGTCACGGCATGCCGCCGCCGCCGGCCAAGTGGAAGGGCCGCTGCGACTTCAACGGCTCCTCCTCCTGCAACAACAAGCTCATCGGCGCGCGCGACTTCACCAACAAGAACGTCACGGCCGCGCCGCCGGTTGATGATGAAGGGCACGGCACCCACACGGCCAGCACGGCGGCTGGCGCGGTCGTGCCAGGCGCGCAGGTGCTCGGCCAGGCTGCGGGTGTCGCGGCCGGGATGGCTACGCGCGCGCACCTTGCCGTGTACAAGGTCTGTCGTGACGAACGCTGCGCCTTGTCCGACATTCTCGCAGGTATCGACGCTGCCGTGGCCGACGGCTGCGACGTCCTCTCCATATCTATTGCCGGGGGGTCGATACCGTTCCACGAAGACCCCATCGCCGTCGGGACGTTCGGCGCGATCGAGAAGGGCGTGTTCGTCAGCGTGGGGGCTAGCAACTCGGGGCCCAACGCCAGCACGTACTCTACTGAACGAGGCGCCCTGGATGCTCAACGTCGCGGCGAGCACCATGGATCGCTCGATTCGCGCGACGGTGCGGCTGGGGAACGGACTCTTCTTCCACGGCGAGTCGGCGTACCAGCCCGTGACCTCACGTTCCACCTTCTACCAGCTTGTCTACGCGGGCGCGAGCGGGAAACCGTTCGCCGAGCGCCGCGGCAACGGCTCACTGGACGGCGTCGACGTCAGAGGCAAGATCGTGCTCTGTGAATTGTGGTTAGGGCCGCTAAGTGGCCTCTCCGGGATCCCGCAGGGCGCAGTCGTCAAAAGAGCCGGCGGTGCCGGCATGATACTGATGAACACATTTTCCCAAGGCTACACCACGTTCGCGGACGCGCATGTCCTCCCGGCATCGCACGTGGACTACGCCGCCAGCTCGGCTATCATGTCCTACATCAAGTCTACGGCGAACCCCGTCGGGCAGATCCTCTTTGGAGGCACAAAACTCGGCACGTCGCCGGCGCCATCAATCGCCTTCTTCTCATCTCGAGGGCCTAGCCGCCAGAGCCCTGGCATTCTGAAGCCGGACATCACGGGCCCTGGTGTCAACGTGCTCGCCGCATGGCCAGTCCAGGTTGGCCCGCCGTCGGCACCTGTTCTTCCTGGACCAACCTTCAACTTCATCTCCGGCACGTCCATGTCGACGCCTCATCTCAGTGGCATTGCAGCATTCATTAAGAGCCAGCACCCGGATTGGTCTCCGGCAGAGATCAAGTCGGCCATCATGACGACCGCTGACGTCACCGACCGCGCCGGCAACCCCATCCTCGACGAGCAACACATGCCGGCTGACTTCTTTGCCACCGGTGCCGGCCATGTCAACCCAGAGAGGGCCGCAGACCCTGGTCTAGTCTATGACCTGGACCCCAGCGACTACATCGGCTACCTGTGCGGGCTGTACGCCAGTCAAAATGTCTCGTTGATCGCGCGCAGGCGGGTCGATTGCTCAGCCGTCACGGTGAACCCAGAGGGAATGCTGAATTACCCATCCATCTCGGTCACGTTCCAGCAGAGTTGGAACCGGAGTACACCGATTATTGTACAACGCACGGTGAAGAACGTCGGCGAGGTGCCTTCAACGTACTACGCGGCAGTTGACTTACTCGATGACGATGTGATCGTTAGTGTATCTCCACACGAATTGGTTTTCACCGAGGCCAACCAGGAGCAGAGCTTCAAAGTGATCGTGTGGCGGAGGCAAAATGGCAGCAAGGTGGTGCAAGGCGCGCTCCGTTGGGTGTCAGATATGCACACTGTCAGGAGCCCAATCATCATTTCCCTCGACTGATCCTACAACTGTGTGTTTTGATCCATGTGAAAGATTGGATTTGAAGATTTCTGGAACGGGAAACGAAGATGAGACTATTTCAAATATGTTTTGCTTATTCAATGGCACTGGTGCGCCTTAATCTCTCTGGTTTGCGAGCTGAAGCCCTAATCTCGCTGGTTTGAGTCTTAATTGACTTGTAACATTTATCATATCGTTAAGCAACGAGATGTAGGTGCACAAAACGATAGGATCAAATATTGTTTTGATCCGACTTTAAACTTTTCAAATACATGAGCCGAAGCTACTTGAACGGGGTGGAGATAACTAAATTAATTTCCAAAGTTTTATAGAACCTTTAGTAGATAATAATTTCTGATTCCACGCTGAAATGAAACAGATTTATATCTTTTCCTATAAATTTCCTTGAAATTCCCGTGTTCAAAAAGAGGAACAAGTAAACCAATAGCTAACTGAACTGGATTGCAAATACTAAGTAACATCTACTGCTCCGGGAAGGCCCAGCTGTTCTCCTTGCGGATCTCCTCGTACTCCTCGGGCGTGAAGTCGTTCTTGATCCCGAACGTCTGCCTGATCTCCTCCGGCGTCTTGCCCTTGATCATGTCGGCCACCTTCTGGCAGGCGAGGTCCAGCAGCCCCTTGACCTCCAGGTAGTTGGCGGCCAGCAGGAGGTCGTACAGCGTGCTCTGGTCCACGTCGATGAACGCCTTGTCGAAGCTCTTCAGATCCTCCTCCTCCTCCGGCTTCTGCGGCGGCGGCGCGGCGTTCGACGAGGAGCTTCCAGAGTCGGAAGAACTTGCGGCGGCGTTGTTATTCGCGGAACCGCCTGCAGGAGCAGCAGCCTCGGAGCTCGCGTGCTTGTTGCAGTACTCGAGCGCCTTGGCGAGGATCGCGGCGGTGACGTTGGGAAGCGGGATGCCGCCGTCGGCGCAGCCGTCCTCGATCATGTGGCGGATCGTCTGCGACATGTTCGCCGCCACCTCCGGCACCTCGAACCGCTCGTTGTCCGAGCTGATGAGCGTGATCGTCGTCACGGCCTTCGCTTCGCTGCCGACGTCGCCGGACTCCGCCGAAGCCGCCATCGATGTTAGTTAACCTGTCGCCGGAACGCTAGCTAGCTAGTTTTGCGATCAAACAAAGTGCGTGGATCGATTGGAACGATTGGCGAGTCGCGTATCTACGGAGTACCGATTTATATAGGATGATGATGGACGTATCGATCGGGGTGATCTTGGAGTTGGAGTAAAATTATACTCCAACATGGAAGCGGAACCGAACAGTTCACTAGTACATCAAACCGAACACAAGTAACCACACGACACGATTCATGGTAGTAGTACATCCAATTTGATAAACCTTTACTACTAGTACGAAACGTAAGCATACTTGGACGACACTTTCCTTCACCAAAATAAAAAACCTTGAACGAACACGATATGCCCTAGCTAATGATCGACCGAAACTACTCGAAGGCCCAGGCGTACGTTCTCCCTGCGGAACTCCTCCTCTTCCTCCTCAGGCGCTAAACGGTTGGTGATCCCGAATCAAATGTCCGCCTCAGCTGCTCGGGCCATGTCGGCTAACTTCTGGCCGGCTATCTCCAGTAATCCCTTGATATCGAGATAGCAGGCGGCATTGACGAGGGAGGACAGCGTGGCCGTGTCGACGTTCACGAAGTCCTTGTCGAACCACTCCAGCTCCTCCCTCAACACCGCAGCTGCCGCGGCGTTCGGAGCAGGGTTGCCGGAAGAGATCGCGGCGTGCCTGTTGCAGTACTCGACCACTTTGACCAGCGTCTCGGCGTCGATGTTGGGGAGCGTGATGCCGTCGCGGCCGCCGCCCTCGGTCATTATGAGATGCACCCTCCCCGAGAGAGACGCCGCCGCCTTGTCCACCTCGAAGTGCGCGTCGTCAGAGGTGATCAGCGTGACCGTTGCGCCCTTGTTCCCGTCGCCGGACTCCGCTGCAGCCATCGCTGATCTTGCCTTGCCTCGTCGAAGCTTTTGTGCTGGTCTGATACCGCGTCGACGACGAGGGGTGCGCAGGGGAGTGTAAGATCAATTGGGACTGGGAATTGGATAGAATTGGATAACCAGGGAGGGGAGGGTCGTTCTCACCGGCGGCCAGGGAAGCCACGGCGAAGAACAACCTCACATTACAGGAGGATTGTTATTTCTTCGCTAATCTCAAATGAACGACTACTGTTGTCTTTATAACCCAGGCGCATCTGACTAACAACTGGAGGAAATCTTGCTAAACAAACTAGACAACGTATCCTATGAGAACCAGATTCGTATGAGAATTATGAGAACTTCAATCTGGACCACATGATTTTGATCTAATGGGGCGCATGAATTCAGGTGGGAGGGAGGATTTGCAAAATCACCGGCCAATCATACTTTTGCAAATTCTCTCTCCCACCTCTCCTTATGCGTCCCCCTTAGATCAAGATCATGTAGCCTATATTAAAGTTTTCATAATTCTCACACGAACCTGGTCCTTAGCCACTTTGCTGTGCCGCGTTCTTTTTCTTGCGACGCTGGTACGTGCGCCCAATGAAAGGGTCGACAACATGGTCTTTCGTATTAGATCGGAACGACGGTGCGTGCATTATATATAGTCCAAGCGGCGGACGATAACTCGATCAGAGATTATTTTTTTTATATCCTTTTTAGCTCTTTTTTTTTTGCAACATTTTCCCCTTTTAGCTGAAACTCGATCAGAGATGGAAGGAAACAAAGTCCAAGTGAGCCGCTCCCTCGTACGGTCCAAACTCATGATGTCTATCACCTCTCGGCCCTCATCAGGCCCAGCTATTTCGATATAAGATAGTTTTTCTTACTCTTTTAAAATGTTAGATTATATAAGTTAATTTTCTTTATCTTTCTTATATATATGACATTGTGCTGCTTAACATAAAAGGCAGCGTATCCTATGAGAACCAGGTTCGTGTGAGAACTATGAGAACTCTAATCTGTGTCACATGATCTTGATTCAATGGTGCGCTTGAATTCAGGTGAGAGGGGGGATTTACAAAATCACCGTCCACTTAATCATACTTTTGCAAATTCCCCCTCCCACCTCTCCCTATGCACCCCTTTGGATCAAGATCATGTGATCTAGATTGGAGTTCTCATAATTCTCACACAAACCTGGTTCTCATAGGATACGTTGCCAACATAAAATCAGTGTACTAGCCCATTTTGGAAACTTAGACAAGCACATTCAATATTTCATCTTGAATGAAAAGATTGATGTGAATTTTCTAGATGTATCGTTTGGCGGGTTGATAGATGAAAAGAAAATATGGGTGGACCATGAGTACTTATTTATAGTTTATTGTCCACAATTAAGCATCATTTTACTCAATGGGCTTCTCAAAATAGCCCAAAAGAACTGCTCCTTGTCCAAGTTGATGAGCGTCGCTGCCGATGTTGCCTCGCTGGACTCCGTCGAAGCCGCCATCGATGTCAACCTGTCTCGCGTACCTATGGACTACTGATTCATTACATGATTTATATAGGATGATATGATGGAGATACAATCGGTGTGATCTTGGAGTCGGAGTGAAACTGTGTACTCCGACGCAACATCAAAGTATCAAACCCAGACTGGTTACCTAATTAAGCACACGACACGAATCAATCCTAGTACATTCAAAGTTGATAAAACCTTTGTCGACTACTAGTACGAACACTTTCCTTAAAAACAAAAGAAAGCAAATTGAAGGAACACGATACGCCCTAGGTAGCTAGTAGTCGAAGTCCCAGGCGGCGTGCTCTCTGCGGAGCTCCTCTTCCTCCTCACGCGTGAAACGGTTGACGATCCCGAATGTCTGCCTTATCTGCCGGGGCGTCTTGCCCTTGATCATGTCGGCTGCCTTCTGGCAGGCTATGTCGAGTCACCCCTCGATCTCGAGATAGTAGGCAGCATTGATGATGGCGGGCAGCGCGACGACCGGGTCGACGTTCACGAACTCCTTGTCGAATCCCTCCAGCTCCTCCCTCGCCAACGCAGCTGCTGCGGCGGTGTTCGAAGGGCCGCCGCCGGCCTGCTCCTCGGAAGAGGTCGCGGCGGAGGTGGCGTGCTTGTCGCAGTACTCGAGCACTTTGGCCAGCGTCTTGCCGTCGACGTCGGGGAGCGTGATGCCGTCGCGGCCGGCGCCGCCCTCGGTCATCATGCGATGCACCCTCCCCGACAGAGACGCCGCCGCCTCGTCCACCTCGAAGCGCACGATGTCAGAGCTGATCAGCGTGATCATTGCGCCCTTGTTCCCGTCGCCGGACTCCGCTGTGGAGGAGATGAAGCGCAATTGCATTCATCTTAATCACAGGTATTTATACAGGTACATGGGTGGATCGGTGATAACCAGAGCCGCCTACAATCTAGCGAAGTGGAGCAGAAGAGACACGGTGCGTGGTGTAGGTGGCATTCCGCCCTTGGAGTCCGCGCACGGCCTCGTCAAAGATTTTGTGCAGGTCTCTCGTATTGGAGCGTCCACAATGGTAACTTCTTAGCTAACTTTTAGAATTGTTTATTGAAGAAAAAGAAGAGAGAGAAGGCTGCTAACTCTTTCTCAAGAGGCAGCCTCTAATATTTATTGAGACACTGACATGTGGGGCCAGTCGTTACTTTAGAGTTGATATGAACTCTTATGTTACCTCTTAGATAACTTTTAGATGACGTGGAGAGTCAATGCCGCCTCTACCTTTGGGGATGCTCTTAGACTGGAACGACGGCGCGTTGCATGATGGGTTTTGCTCTGTCAGAGATTTTTTTTACCTTTTTAGATTTTTTTAAGGAACTTTTACCTTTTTAGATGAAACTCGATCAGAGATGGCAAGAAACAAAGTCCAAGTGGGCTGCTCCCTCGTACGGGCCAAACTCGTGAGGCTCTCGGCCCTTATCAGGCCCAGTTATTTCAATATAAGATAGTTTTTCTTACTCTTTTAAAATATTAGATTTTATAAGTTAATTTTCTTTATCTTTCTTATGTTCTTGTACTGCCTAACATAAAATCAAGACATATGTGCACTAGCCTATTTTGTAAACTTGACAAGCACACATTAGATATTTCATCTTGAATGAAGAGATTGGTGTGAATTTTGTAGACGTATATACATCGTTTGGCAGGTTGATAGATGAAAAAAAAAATGGATGGACCATGTAAACTTATTTAGAGTTTATTGTCCACAATTAAAGCATCATCATCCATTTGCCTTCCAAATTCTCTATGAAACTCCACATGATAGGTTGGGTGCCACCAACTTCTCCAACGCAAGCCCTACCTCTAGTCCCATGTACTCTACACATATGATGTTTATAGGGCAAGTACATGAGCGTTGTCTAAAAGACTATCTCATGCACATAACACGTAATATTAAGATGATTTATCATACAATGTCTACAGTGGTGGTTGCTTTTGTTCTTATCTAGTAGTAATTTTATAATTGCTTTTGATTTGTGGATGAGAGAAGGAATATTTATGAGTTGCATGACAATACAACTCATCTCATACTCCTAAGTTTTAGGATACTAGTAATCCGCCCGTGTGTGTTGCTATGGGTGACGAAAATTTTGTTTTATAGTTCATTGGTATACTGCTTTTGTTTATTCTATGTAGAAAAACAAATCTAGATCCTCGATCAATGAAAAATCCAAATTTTGTGAAAGACTTGGATACCTTTTTATTGCTAATTGGACACGGTGGAAGAAGCAGAACCACTAGCGCGAGACCACGGCCCACAAGTGATTTTCGGAGGTAATCTTGAGAGAAATCAAGTTCAAGAAGTTCAAGATAAGCTTAAAATTTACACAAAAGGGTTGAACAAGCGTCTAGGTGAACTACTGTTTCACCATTAAATTTCAAACTTAGAATAAAAAAAACACCAATCATTTGACAAATTACTAAACACAAACCCCTCTATGTTATAAGAATTGAATATGTTCAAGACTCAAAAGTACTCCACACGCGGGCAACGTTTGCTTATCAGGCATTTAAATTTTCTCCCTCGAAAAGACTAATGAGATGAGCTTGTCAAGCTTTTTGGTTTTTGCTCTGTCAGAAAGTACGTGTTATATATAGCTCACAAATTTGCTCCTGCGGCACAAGCCAGAACATCCCACCTATCAATCTGAATCGCACAATATCCAAGATCTGCATGCATGAACATGAACATAAGACTTCTCCATGAAGGCATAAGTAGCTCCTTATCAAATCTTAACTGAAATTCTGTTCTCTGAAGGGCCTAAACAACACATGCACATGGACTGTTTTGCTCGCGTCAAACAAAATCAAGCAGATATCTACTGCGGACGAGCTCGTCGGGGCCTTCTACTCTTCTAGTCCTAGTATCGCCAGAAGGAGTTTCGCTAATCCATAAGAGCACCAATGTTCACACGAGGTCATGTCATGTGTCATTAGTGATATACAAGCAATGCAAATTTTTGTTCTGATGGTGGAACAATGCATCGACATTATCAGCAGCAACTATATATTTGCCGGTATGGTAGTGGTTTGTATACCCCCCGGATTCGTTTAGTATATCTCAGAAATGCGCATAGCTGTTATTGATAGTACTGAGGGAACAAACGAATTGCTCGCGGCATATCCCCGAAATAAACATATGTATGCCTTTTCCACTACCATTTCACGTAATAAATAATGCCCACGCTCCTCGTTCTTGTCGTGCTAATTTTTAACACGACCTCATATAACAACTTCGCAGCAGGTCACATGCCGGCATCGCTGAAATCGTGGCCCCAACTTGGGCGCACGACCTGTAACGTGTAACGCGAACGCGATGCAACCAAGCTGTCGCGCGTCTCGTTTCGTCCACTAAAAAAGTTGTACTTCTCGTTTACCTGCTGGCTGGTTGGTTGACAGGTAATGCGTGTGTGTCGGTTGAAAAAAAAAAAAAAACGAGCGCGTTTGCAAGGACGAGGAATGAACGTCTTCAGAGGTCAAATGACTGTTTATGCCCTCTCTTTTTTTCCGTTGGGAAAACTGGTTAATTATAGCTTTGGCAAGGACGAAGTGAACGTCACACAAAAGTCTTTACAGCTCGTTTGAAATTTCCTTCATCCTCTCGGTGACGGTTTCAGTTGATCGATCAGTTTCACCTTCTTGATCACTAGATGCCATTGAATGTTACAACGGTTAGTATTTGCATTTTTTACAACCATTGTCCCATGTACTGTCTCAGCAAATTTGGGTCACTGAACTTTCACTGAGGTTAGAAAACCTGCTCAAAAACTACTGGCAGTCTGAGCGACATACGGAATAGAAAATGAGAGGAAAAAGTTCAGTTGTTTCAGACCAGCTCTGGCTCCACCAGGCTTCCATCTAAAACAAATCGATCTGTCCAGAAGCAAAACAGAAGTAGAAGCAGGAACCACGAATATTATCTCAGCAGTCGATCACAGCTGACAACCGCGCGCGCAGACACGAGCGAGGCCAACAAGAAAACGTTGCAGTCCGAGCGACGACTCCCAAACCAGCGCGCCTCGGTGTCTAAGCCCGCGCGCCTATTCTTAGGCCGCCACGCCACCGGCGCCGCTCCACCCGTTGTTCGCGGCCACGCGCATGCGCCGCTCGCGCTCCTCCGCCTCCCCCGCGCGACGCGCTCGCCGCCACTACTAGTGCGCCGCACGCACATTCCCCCCGCTCCTCCTTTCCCGCGTTCCATGGCCGGCGCGGCCGGACGGCTCCTCCTGGCCGTCCTCGCGGCGGCGGCCGTGGCCGCGGCCGGGGCCGTCACCGAGGCCGACACGCTGGTGGCGTTCCGGGACACGCTGCAAGCAGGCCCGCAGAACCGCCCGCCGGCGGCGCTGGCCGGGTGGGGCACCACGCCGGGGCCCTGCAGCTCCGGCGGCAGCTCGCTGTGGTACGGCGTCAGGTGCAACGACACCGGCAGCGTGCTGGTCCTGCAGCTGGAGTCCCTCGGCCTGCAGGGCCCCGCGCCGGACCTCAGCCTCCTCGCGCCGCTGGACGGGCTCCGCTCGCTCAGCCTCGCCAACAACAACCTCGCCGGCGCGTTCCCCGACGTGTCCGTGCTGCCCAAGGTCAAGATGCTCTACCTGTCCCGGAACAGGCTCGCCGGCCAGATTCCCGGCGACGCGTTCGCGCAACTGCAGGGGCTGCAGAGGCTGTATCTTACCGGCAACGCGTTCACCGGGCCGATACCGAGCTCCATCACGTCGTCGAAGCTGCGGGAGCTGGAGCTCTCCGACAACGGCTTCGAGGGGCCCCTGCCGGACTTCGGCCAGACGGACCTCAAGCTCGTCAACTTCTCCAACAACAACCTCTCGGGGCCCATTCCCCCGGGGCTGCAACGGTTCGACGCCGCCAGTTTCCAAGGTGAGTTCTTCGTCATAGTAACAGAGTGTTTCATTTTGCCGTGGTGCAAGCTACCATGCCGTTACTTTGTTGATTCTTGCCGGAATTTGCTACGACCTGTCTGACTGTTACTGAACGTGCAATTAGTAGGAGTAATGTTGGAAGTTATTTTGGGGGTTAAGTGAATTTATTATGCATGTATTGTGCTCTAAAGGTCAACTGCTGAGTTTATACCCAGATTGATAGTATTTCAGAACCTAGAAAACGTGGGCTCCAACAACTAAGTTGAAGAAAGAAAAAAAAAAGTAAGCGAAAACGTTAAGACAACAAGGTGTCCAGTTGCTAAGAGGCTGGGTACAGCACAATTTTGTACTCCAACAACAACCTCTGGTTGATTTAGGCAAGATGAGACATGAACAAAGAGACCCGTTAAATTGAATTGGGCATGCAGAGATGGCAGTACTATGCATGGTAGCAGTGCTACAACGTTAGGTTATTGAAAAAAATAGTACTACATGGCGTTGATCTAGCGATATGAAAAAGGTCAAGAAACGTAGGGTTCAAGACTTGTTGTTTGCTGCGACACAACTTCCAGTTAATTCATTTTGTTCAGGGATAAACAGTTCTAATGTAATTTTGTACATTACAAGACCTGACACCAGTCTAGTGTGTGTTCTTGTAATGCTTGCTACGTACTGCAGCCACGCTGAAGTTTCATTTCCCATCCTAGCTGCACAGATACTTAACCCAAACGTGTCCTGGCATGTGTTCAGGCAACAAGGATCTCTGCGGCCGGCCGCTCGATGTCGCCTGCCCCAACAGTCTAGACTCTTCGCATTCCCCGTCCTCGGGATCATCATCGAACTCCGGCAGCATGAAGATATTGCTGATCATCGCCATCGTGGTAGTCGTGATCGGCGCTGTCCTAGCCGTTGCCGGCGTCTTCGCAGCGGTCGCCGCCCGCCGCAATGAGCCACGCCGCGCCCGCGGCACTGAAACACTTGGCGGCGGCGGCATCGACGCCGCCAGGGTCAAGGTCCTCTCCGCTCCGGCCGTCAAGATCGAGCAGGTAGCTAATTACTCATTTTCACCCCGCACGTGTCATCAGACGGTTCAAACACGTACTTGAGCAAAGATTGAACGATGCAAGTGACATATCGTGACAGCAGGCTGGCGCGGAGCAGCACGGCGTCGCGGTGACGCCCGGGAAGCGCGGCGGCGGGCGTCGCGACGACCACGGGCGGCTGGTGTTCCTCCATGAGGCGCGGCAGAGGTTCGAGCTGGAGGACCTGCTGCGCGCATCCGCCGAGGTGCTGGGCAGCGGCAACTTCGGCGCGTCGTACAAGGCCACGCTGCTTGACGGCCCGTCCATGGTGGTGAAGCGGTTCAAGGACATGAACGGCGTGGGGCGGGAGGACTTCTCGGAGCACATGCGCCGCCTGGGGCGTCTCGTCCACCCGAACCTCCTCCCCGTCGTGGCCTACCTGTACAAGAAGGACGAGAAGCTGTTCATCACGGACTACATGGCGAACGGCAGCCTGGCCCACCTGCTCCACGGCGGGACGCGGTCGTCCCTCCCGCCGCTGGACTGGCCGAAGCGGCTGCGGATCATCAAGGGCGTGGCGCGCGGGCTGGCGTACCTGTACGACGAGCTTCCCATGCTGACGGTGCCGCACGGCCACCTCAAGTCCTCCAACGTCCTCCTCGACGCCGCCTACGAGCCGGTGCTGAGCGACTACGCGCTGGTGCCCGTGGTGCGGCCGCAGCACGCGGCGCAGGTGATGGTGGCGTTCAAGTCCCCCGAGTGCGCGGCGCCGGGTGGCGGGCGGCCGACCAACAAGAGCGACGTGTGGAGCCTGGGGATCCTCATCCTGGAGGTGCTCACGGGGAAGTTCCCCGCCAACTACCTCCGGCAGGGCCGCGCCGGGGCGGACCTCGCCGGGTGGGTGCACTCCGTGGTGCGGGAGGAGTGGACCGGCGAGGTGTTCGACACGGACATGCGCGGCACCCGGAGCGGCGAGGGCGAGATGGTGAAGCTGCTCAAGGTCGGGCTCGGGTGCTGCGAGCCCGACGTGGCGCGGCGTTGGGACCTCAGGGAGGCGCTCGCGCGCATCGAGGAGCTCAGGGAGCGCGACGCCGGCGCCATCGACGACAGCAGCACCGGAGCCTCGTCTTTCGTCAGCGACGGCGAGGTGGCGTCGAGGCGGCCCGGGGAACCGTACCCCCACTCCGCGTAGGCGCCGATCGATTCAAGCCTTGTGCGCGCGTGTGAGTTTTGGTTCATTTCTTGGGCGCCGGTTCAGTGCAATTTGTGGCGTGCGTGACGGAGATCGTCGGGGTGTGTAAGCGTGCGGTGTGGGAACATTTTCATCAGCGCCTGTAAATTAACTGTTATAGATTTGTTAAAAAAAAAAAGCGGGGGAGGGCTTTTGCTGCCGTGGTGGGGGTTCATTTGTTGTTCTTGGCAGAACAACGGCGTTTTTTTGCTTTCAGTTTCTTTTGCGTGCATGCATTATTGTTGCAGGTGCTACACAAAAAAATTGTGTTAGAAAAATAAAGGAGCAGTGAAATGTAGGAGCGGCTTCCTTGCCAAACGATATGAATAAAAGTTCACCCTTGTCTCTTGTTGCTATCAATTTTGTGGGTGTTCTTGATTCTTTTCTTTGTTGAGGGAGTTTTGTCGATCATTACTGATTATTAGTAACATTCACAATTGAGACTCAAGCATTGTTTAGGTGATGAAACCCAAGGTCTCTCGTCCTATATACTTCACCGATTTGCCGACTAATTTAGCGACATACAAAGTACCATTAGCAACAAGACATCAATGAAGACTAAGTTAATTTCAAGATTTCCTGGATTCTATAGTGAAGACACGTTGTTCAGGAAAAACATACATAATGGAAAATGGGTTTGTTTCAAGGGAAAAAGGCAGGTTGGGCCATTGTTCATCTGTCCAGTTAACCATTGTAGCCCAGGCCCAATCCTCTGGGCCAGTATCTGAGCCTAGAAGGCCCAAAAACTTATTATGGCGGCGACAAGATTTTATAATTTTCTCGACCAGTATTCCACACATTGGGACAAAAAAACAAAAACAAAAAAAACTGACATGTCAAAAATTAATGGGCACCATCAGAGATTCAGAATTAGAGTGATGTGAACAACCATTACCTTGTTCAACAATGTGTTACCCATGTGCGTCTGGTTGCTAATGGCCACGTCTTATGCTCCACAAAAATACACAAACTAATGTTGGTGACTCATGATCAGCCTCTAGATAACGAAAAATAATCCAAGACATCTTTCGGAAAGAAGAGTAGAAGACCCAGAATGACATCAGAGGATCACGAGGATGGAGACGGTCACAAGGTTTTCTTCGTACGGTACCATGAAGTTGCCGACCACCGAGGCCGTTCCTTCTCACACTGCTGCAGCCGCGCACGCCAATGGCTTCATCTTCAGCCGCTGTCCCGTCCGACGCAGTTCCACGAGCGCGCAGCGCACGAGCTGGGTCTCGGGTCAACGGGCGCCACATCACAGCCCACTCACCAGATCGCGAATCTTTTGCAATCTTGTGGCCCGGGCGCCGCGAGGCGGATCCCGAGCGACCCGTGATGACTCGGACGCGCCTCGCTTTCATCGCGACGCCCCAGGCGCGCGGGGCCCGCCTGTCGGTTGGCGAGGCGTTGGCGTCGCGCCTCGCCCGGGCCGACGAGGATCCGAGTCAGCCCGCGTCACCATCCATTCGACGAGGGCGGTTTATCCCCCAACGCCGCAACTGAGCTTTCCACGTTACCAGATTTCCCTTCCGCGCCCCTTCAAAAGCACGGCCTGCGTTGCCGGAGCCGCGACACAAGACAAACGCCGCGCCGGATTCAGCACGGAGCAGGAGGACAGTCTGTCTGTCAGTCACCAGTCCAACAGCACTCTGCCGGAGAAGATGAAGAAGTGCCCGTCGGAGTTGCAGCTGGAGGCGTTCATCCGGGAAGACGACCGGAACGAGCCCAGCCGCAGACCACAAGCCGGAGGGCTCGACGAGCCAGGGGGAGAAGGCCGCGCCAGCTCCGGCGTGTTCGGCAGGCTGCCCGGCTTTGGTTTCGGCGACAAGGTGAGCTCTGCAAATCACGAGCAGTGTACCCACAGTATCTCATTCTCATGTTAGAATCCTCTGCTGACTGCTGTGACATGTGATTCCAATAACCAAAGTTTCCTCTTGCGCTCGAGCAGAACAGCATGGATGGAAGCAGTGACGATAACCTGTGGTGGTCCGGGAGCATCCGTTCGCCGCAACCCACATCGTCGACCACGGTCGAGTGGCAGACGGCATCAATCTCTGGTACACAACAAAAAACCATTCAGTCAATAACTACGTTAGATTTTTTTTTGACGTTTTCAAAATTATTCAACTGTTATTGATTACTACTCCCTCCGTCCCAAAATACTTGGCATTCTAGCCTCATCCAATTTTCCCAAAATACTTGGCGTTCTCACTTCCCGAGACACCTTTCTCTCTTTCTAATACACCTCTATCTCTATCTCTCTCCTCCTCGTTTCCTGCGCACCTACTTTATTCCTCCCCTTCTTAATCTCCGTACCCATAGCTAGAATGCCAACTATATGGGAGTAGTTGGAAATGTCAATCACACTCAACAGTTCACATATAAAACCTGTCTATATTTTAAAATTCCTGTGTTTTCATTTCTCTGAATTCTTAGAAGAATCCCTACCTACCAAGCAGCCTCAGTTGAACTGTGGACAGCTAATCAAATTGATTTAGAGCTTGACCGTGTCTAAATTAGCCTCGCAAAAATTATTGTTCACCTTCTGTATTGTTTCAGTTGCAGCTAGCCCCAGCGGAACCAGCTCACCAAACCACAGGCATGAAAGCGAGTCAGACTCCGACAGCGAATCTTTGATTGATGTAGAGGGGGCTCCATGTGGGCGAAGAACCAAATCCTTGGAAACAAAGCGAATAAGAAGGTATGAGAAGATCAAGTTTGTGAACAAATTACATTCCAACAAAATTTGAACAGAAAGGGCTCACATTTCACTTTGTGCAAATTTCAGGATGGTCTCCAACAGGGAGTCCGCTCGAAGATCAAGGCGGAGAAAGCAGACACAATTATCTGAACTCGAGTCACAGGTACTGTAGCCAATATACATAGCCCAGTAAGGACTTCCAATTAAACATGAGCTGATGTAATTTTATGTTGAGCTTATTACCATTGATGTGTTCCCTCATAAGCAGGTCGAACAACTTAAAGGTGAAAATGCAACCCTGTTCAAGCAACTCACACAGGCCAATCAGCAGTTTACCACCGCTGTCACCGACAACAGGATCCTCAAATCCGATGTAGAAGCCTTAAGAGTCAAGGTAAATATTTCATTTCTCGCAGAAAGAGTTGCCGCAAACCCCTGAGTGATAACTATTAGCTAGTGTTGCAACTCTCTAACCAACCAATTTTGATGCAGGTAAAGATGGCAGAGGATATGGTAGCGAGAAGTGCAATGTCCTGCGGTTTAGGTGACCTTGGTATGGCACCATTTTTCAACTCCAGAAAGATAAGCCAGGCGTTGGATATGCTCAGAGTCACAGGGTTGGATATCCTAGGAAGGGATGCATGCTTCAGAGGCCCAACCCCAGCTCGACAAGTTCAGAACTCACCAGTACAAAGCACTGCAAGCTTAGAGAGTCTAGATAACCGAAAGTCCAGCGAGGTTACCAGCTGTGCGGTGGACATGTGGCCTTGAGATCCAAGCATTGATAAGATTCAAAGCTTGATGGACCCAAAAAAAAAAAAAAAACCCACCACTTCATCACCTCAGATATTTGGTGCCTTCAAAGCATAGCATTTGTCACAAAATTCCTCAAACCATATTTCTACAGAAGGCTCTACCATGCGGCACTCCTTTGATAGCTACGTTGTACTGTACCATTTACCGGCAGTTACCATGGAAGACAGGGAACACGGCAAACCTCAAGTTAATTTTTCAGTACAAAATGAAGTTGTCTTTGTACAAAGCGCAGAACCGGACTATAGAATTAAAGAAACTATCCTGAATAAATATGTGAAGTAGGCAATGATGCTTAGCATCCAAATGCAGGGCAGGTCAAACAATTATATTTACACACACAAGAAAAAGAAATGATATATTGTTTAGATATCATTAACACTCACAGGAATGTTTGCTTCAATACAGTTCCTCTAGTGGGTTTGCAGTCTCTTGTGGATTCAGGCATGTTTTCATTACTTCATGCATGGGGGAATGGGCTACACCATGAGGGTAATTATACTAAAATTCCAAACATTCAGGCATTGTCCAAGTTATGTTATATAAAAAAAACATTTCATCAAAATATTGTAGCTTTAAAAATGTTCAGGGCATCTGGTCAGCCAAAAGGAGCCACTGGCTAAAAGGGAGGATGCCATACACGTTACGGCATTTCATAACAAAAGAATATTTCCATAAAGAACATATTTGCCCCCATATTGTTTACTTCAACAATGCAATTCAAAACATACACTTAGCCCTCTAAAATATATGAAGATATCAAAGAATGAGAGTGAAAGGAATCATATAAAAGGGTTGACTGAATAAGATTTCTAAAAAGGAGGGTGAAATCACCTCTGGAGAAACCAAAGGCCAACAACTACAGCGCCTTTTCGCCCACCAAAAGGGTGTGATGACATTATTCTTTCTATCGAATATAGAAGAGAAGGTGTGGCATTTCTCAGACACGTCAAAGTGCCATTTGTGCATTTAGGCCACAGAATTTGTTCTCGTCCAGTGATCCGCACCATCTAATCTACTATGTTGCAAGCGCAGTACCGTCAATTATTCGACAAGCCTAATGCTGTGATTCAATGCTACACCTCCTCTTGTCTCAACTCAAGTAGGTCAAAGACAACTTGCCTTGTGCATCCTTTAAAGTCATACATTCACTGGCAAAAATACAAAATAAGATAAAATAAAAATGATGAGCATTGAACTTTAAGGAACAAGTCAAAAGGCTATCCATGCCGCCACTACATAATGAATGATGAACCCAGAGATGAAAGAATGTACTCTCTCGAGAGGGATTAATCCAAAATTGAAAAGGAATCATGAATGCTCACAGCCGCTCAGCCAATCACTTGGCAACAGAAATACCCAACTCATGATGGAGAAACAGGGATCACTATCAGAAACTACCAATCAATCAGGAAACGACACACATTGGAAGGATGGGACACATCGAATATTACCAGAGTGTTGTTTATTGTTTTGGATTTCTAAAAATGCAATAGGAGGTTGAAGATCCGGTCATATCCGCTTTCCAAAATTTGTTCCAAAAATATAATTATAAATACATTATACTCTCTTTGATTTTGTTGAATCCATAGTGTTTGTAAACTATTTCAAAACAAGTTCTTGATAATTCATAATCTAGTTAATTTCTATGACCGCATGTACAATCACAAACCACTGTATAAATAAAAAGAGTCAAATCTAGTGAAAAATGAAGCAATCCAAACCACTGCACATACTAACTTGTGCTGTTATTAATTCCTTATCAGTAAAACTGCACTGATCTGAGTGCAAGTGGGCAGAATATCTACCCATATCAGACCTAACACCTCGATCCAAACGAATCAGGCATCTGCATTGAGCCTTTGACAAAGTTTCATGGCAAAAGAGGCAAATCAGATCTCGACTCCTTTATAAGTCTATATATAGCAAGCTAGAGGGATCAAGAAGTCATACAAGACCAAAATACATATCGTATAGAACTATAGATAGATGAACCTCCTATGTAGCAAGTAGCAGCCAATGACCTGGCATAGATATATATGCAACATCATCATAGTGGTGCACATCCTATCCTAGACAAGTTTAGTTAGATTCCTGTTGTCATCCAATAACAGTAACGACTGATGGCTGTTGATGGCCCTACGTGAAATGAGATAGAGAACGTGATGCAGCCAAGGATGACTTGCCGGTATGTGCATGCATGTTACAAGGGTGTATATGCAACCTATTTTTAGTCCATGCTAGTGTTTCCGGCAAGTTGTCCTTGGCTACGTCTTGTTCTTTTTCTCTCACGCAAGGCTGTTGCACAGTATGTATGGTTTACCTTCAGATTCTAGGTCATGTGAGCATATCATTATACATACATTATACATACATCATATCATTGAGCGAAATATAAAGCACTCGCATTAAAATGCAGATGTTGTTGTCTGATTTATGCTATCACGGCTCTGTGAGGTTTTTCCTAACTTGGAATGAGATTTAAGCTGAAGGATCATTCACCAGTAAGCTACATGTGAATTTTGAATGTTTTATTGGGTAATAGAGTCAACATTCAGTCTATAAACCAAGAACAGCGTACTTTGAGGAACAAACTTGTCTGTGCAGAGCTGTAAAGGTGAAATTCGTAATTCTTGCAGTTTGCTGGCTAATCAGTGAGTATATCAGTGTTGCCATACATTACTAGGTCACATGACTAATCGATGCTTTAGGGAATGCTACTCAATGCTATCTTATGGGTACATCAGGGTTGTCATAAATTACTAGACTAATCGAAATGTAGCAAAGATGATATTAATGAAACATGCGAGGAACTGTGTTTAGGTGAGATCTGGAAAGGCTCCAATGGGTGAATGCTGAATGGGGATGCTTTTCATTTGACAAAGCAGAAGTCTGGATCCAATTACAAATCAGGTACGTAAATAACACCCTTGACATTTCACTTGCACACCAATAATTAGCAAAGCCAGCTTGCCCTGGAGCCATACCCCCTGGAACCATAGGAGTAAACAGAAATTTCTATGCTATATTTGCAGGTGAACTGCATTTGATAGCAGGGAACGGCATCTGATTAGGTATTGGAAGCAACAAGCAGCATACCTCTCTCGATCCCTCGTTCCCACAAGTCCGGTGCAGGCGCGTTCACCGCCCCCAAGCGCCCATCACGAAGCAAAGAGCCGCCGCGCACGAAGAAGCAGATGAATGGCGGAGGCGGAGGGGGATACAACGATCGTTCTGCACCTCTGCTCCGTATCCCCTGAAGTGGCTTCGTCACTCCTCGCACGGTCGCACCTTATGGGCTTTGCCTGGTGGACCTTGTTGGGCTGTTCAGGGGATAAGATGATAAAATGGCCCATCTTGGATTGTGGGCCCTGTGGCTTTGCATTTACCTTTTGGATGTGCTATTTTTTTTTTGAGGCTATTGCGTTTCTGCCCCTAGTTTCAATTCCAATTGCGATTTTACCCCTGCTTTTTAGAGTTTGCAATTTTACCTTTACTTTTCAAAAACGAAACTTTAGTTTACCCCTGGTCCGTTAAAAGCACTTAACGGTGTTAACTTTGGTGTACAAAGACTGAAATGTCCTCGTTCAAAAAAAAAAGACTGAAATTCCCTGCGATTTTGCCCCAACTATTGTGATTTTACCCTTGATTTTACTCCATACTTATCAGCTAGAACTCATAGAAATCTGATCGTAAGAGTAATTATCTCGTGTGCTCCTTAAAATCCTTCAAAAACATCTATGCGTATGAACCTGTACATAGCAAGAACACCACAAGAATATGGCGCTGACTATAGTTCTGACTGTAAGTAGTTCTCACCGAGGAGGCACACAAATAAAGAGGACAAAAAAATCTCCAATTTCAATATGTACACATAAATATCTCTGCGACTTACAAGATTACCACAAAAAACAAATGTGGCCTCCAATAGTTATGGCAAAAAAAATGATTTAATCCAACGAATACGAACAAGTTCAGAACATTTGAAGCTCACGAGGATTCGCTGAACCAAGTTCATAAATATTTTCTTGACTAAACAAATATTTTCTTGACTAAACTAGAAAAATCAAAACGCAGCCTTGTGCTGCTGCTCGCCCGTGGATGTATGATGTACCTGTGGCCTCCAGCGTGCCACGGCCATCGGCATCGAAGGAGATAGGATCCCGCCTTCCACCACCGCTGGGGATAGGAGCCGGGGGATCTCGAGACCGCCTTCCACCACTGCACGGGATAGGAGCCGACGGCCGTCGCCATGGTCCAAGATCCGTCGGCTCCCATGGCGTCAACCTCCAGGCCGCCGGGGTCGTCAAGGCCCAGATCGGCCACCACGCGCCACCTCGAACCCGCCACCGTCGTTGAGGCTCAAGATCCGCCGAGGGACCTCGAGCACCGCCACCTCCTCGAGAACGCCGACACCTTGAGCACCACCCCGGCGTTGACGACGCCGGCGAGCCCCGCGCCTCGCGCCGCACGCGGCGAACCGGGAAAGAAAGAAGTCAGTTTCGTTGCTGAAACAGAGATAGGCCAAGGGTACTTGTGTCCTTTTCCATCTCCTGAATCATTTTCTTTCTTTTTTTTTATTGCTTGAATTCGAGTTGGGCTGACGGATGTGAAAATCAGCGTGTTCGTTTCGCTCCGCAGCTGCAGAAAAATAACTGCGAACACTGTAGCAGCTGCAGAAACACTGTAACTGCTGCAGAAGAAATAACTGCGAACACTGTAGCTGCTGCAAAGCAGCGAGACGAACACGCTGAATGAGGGGTAAACGGTTGCTTCATTTTCGAAAAGCAGGGGTAAAATCGCAAACCCTAAAAAGCAGGGGTAAAATCGCAATTGAAGTTGAAACTAAGGGTAGAAACGCAATAGCCCCTTTTTTTAACATTTTAGAATACGAGTTTATTTTTTTATACTGGAATATGAGTTTTTGCATAAATTATGTGGCATTTTGGACTTCATTTGTAGTTCATATTTTTCTTATCCATATGCGTATGGATTCCATGCAATATAATTCTTCCAGAAGGTCTCATATATTAGGATTTTTGTTATGTTTCAAGGTAAGCACGATGTAACCAACCAAAATGTGATAGCATTTTTTTGAAATCTATGACCTCCATGGAAGTAGATTGTGCATACAATGTGTCGCGGTAACAATCTGCCTCTTACCGTGTTCGTGTAAAACATCAAAGCAAGTATTATTTATCATGTGGCCCCACATGTCAGTGTTTGACTCAACTGTTCCACCAGCATCAGGGTGCCCATAGGAATAATGTTTTCCAATCATAACTGAAACACAATAATGCACCCATTTAAAATTTTATGTAATCCGAAAAGACAAAAGAAGAAAAATCAGCTCTGCAATCGTGGCCCCCTTCTCCATCGCTGCCCCCACAGCACAGCCTAGATCGAGCGCGACCCTTTTCTCTCTGTCTCTCTCTCTCTCTCTGTCTCTCTCTCGGCACGCCCGCGATCCGTCGCCGGCCGACGACTCCTAGCCGGCGGCGACCATGGCGTTCGGCGACCGCATCACGACCTTCGAGGACAGCGAGAAGGAGAGCGAGTACGGATACGTCCGCAAGGTTCGCCTCCTGGTCCCTCTCCTCTTCTCCCGCTCGTCACTAGATCACTCGACCCTCGTCGTCTTGTGTGATAAGAATCATACGATATCATCTGCTGTGCACATCTGATGGCCTATTAGGTTGGTTCTAGATCACGGAACAGTCGCGGTCCTGTCAGTGGCGATTAGAGTGCTGTCGCGATCATCAGAGTAACTTAGTGCAACCAACTTTTCTGAGATTCTGTTGGTCAAGTTCAATTGATCGGCGAATCGTTGAATTGGGTGGGTTAAACTCGGGTTCTGATGGTGTTGGTGGATCGCGAGAGGTGCTGTTTATCTGTGTGGATTACTGGTATTTTGTTTGAGCATTGACCGCTGCAGTGGTGTTTTCAGTCAGCCAGAGTACGTGGGGAAACAAACCTGATATAGTTGGTTTTCATCATGAAATTGGCTCCAATGCGTAGGTTTATGCAACCGAGCAATTGAAGTGGGGTTTAGTCAGGTTTAAGTGGTGTTCTGATCATTAGCCTCTACTGCAGTCGCTTATGATGTATCCGTGTCTTCTTTTAGGTCTCTGGACCTGTGGTTGTGGCTGATGGAATGGGTGGTGCTGCCATGTATGAACTTGTTCGTGTTGGTCATGACAACCTCATTGGTGAAATTATTCGTCTTGAGGGTGACTCAGCTACAATCCAAGGTATTGTATAGAGAAATTCCGATCCATATGGCCATGTTTATTTTTGGGTCTAGAATACTTTTGTTGATTTTTTTTTAACTGAGGAACTGTACGATATTGATTACACAAATGTAATATATATTTTTTTTTTGCAGTTTATGAGGAAACCGCTGGGCTGATGGTCAATGACCCAGTGTTGAGAACAAGAAAGGTATTGTTTCTGTTGATTTTCTGTGTGCATTTGTGTAGGTTTCTTGTTTTTCTCTTTGAGGTGTGTGATGGATGGCTATTTTCATGCAGCCTCTCTCAGTTGAATTGGGGCCTGGCATTCTGGGAAACATTTTTGATGGAATTCAGGTAAATAGACGCAACAAGAAATCATTTACTAGTTGAGTCAGAATACTTTCTGTTCTGATGATATGGCCTCTTCTATTGTCCTTTTGCAGCGCCCTCTAAAAACAATTGCCATCAAATCAGGGGATGTCTACATACCACGTGGTGTATCAGTCCCTGCCCTTGACAAAGATCAGCAGTGGGAATTTCAGCCAAAGAAGCTAGGTACTGTGTGTGAACATTCTAAAGAACACTAAGCTTTATGTTACTATACCTTTTCAAGTTTTGTCCTGCAAGGGGAGATCAGTAATTATACCTCTTTCGAGTTTTGTCCTGTAAGGAAAAATCACTAATTTTAGTCATTTGTTTCAGCTGTTGGAGATGCCATCACTGGTGGTGATCTGTATGCTGTGAGTGAGAAAGATATCGATTCTGCCTTTTTATAATTTATTTACCCTCTTCCTAAAGTTTTTGTTTTGCTATCCATGGAAGCCTATTGTTAATGTATACACTTCTACATTGACTCGTGCAGACTGTATTTGAGAATACACTACTGCAACACCATGTTGCCCTTCCTCCTGGTTCTATGGGGAAAATAAGCTACATTGCCCCAGCTGGTCAGTACAGTTTGCAGGTTAGTAGATATTACACAAAGGCCTGCTGCCTTACTGCTTCATTTTTTTATGCTCAAGCTTATTTGATCCCTATTGGCCACTGCATTAAATGCAGGATACAGTACTGGAATTGGAATTTCAGGGTATCAAGAAGCAATTTACTATGCTCCAGGTAAAGCCTTTTCATTTGTTAGGTCTTAACATTCCGTAGTTATGAATATCTGAATGATCGTCAAAATTGTGTACCACAGACATGGCCTGTTCGATCACCAAGGCCTGTTTCGTCAAAGCTTGCTGCTGATACGCCTCTCCTAACAGGACAGGTATACGGAGCTAGCCACTCAAGCCCACCTTCTGTAGTGTGAAGATTCAATTGCTGAATGTCTAAACATTGCAAAGTAATTCTTCTTCTCTCCTGCTCAAGTAATCGTGGTGTATCTCACGTATGTACTGTGAATTGGTTTCAGCGTGTGCTTGATGCACTGTTTCCCTCGGTGCTTGGAGGGACATGTGCTATTCCTGGAGCATTTGGTTGCGGAAAAACTGTCATTAGTCAGGCACTTTCAAAGGTACTACTTCTATACAACACTTGTTTTGTAAATTTTGTGTTCTCCAACTTTGGCCTGTTTATTGCATTAATCACCTTTCGCTGACCTAAATACCTTATACAGTATTCCAATTCAGAAGCTGTGGTTTACGTGGGCTGCGGGGAAAGAGGAAATGAGATGGCTGAGGTCCTTATGGACTTCCCGCAATTGACAATGACATTGCCCGATGGACGTGAAGAATCAGTCATGAAAAGAACAACTCTTGTGGCTAACACCTCCAACATGCCTGTCGCTGCTCGTGAAGCATCCATTTATACAGGTAGCACATATACACTTATCTTTTGACATTCGTATCCAAATTTTACAGGCTTGAGTTCCCACGGATCATTTTCTGGACTGTATGTTTTTTGTTCTATAGCAATACATGTCTACCTATCATTGTAAAGATAGCATTGTCTCAAGCTTGTAGTTAGTATTTTTGTTACCTGTCATCAAATATCAATCGACGACTCATACGTATATACTGCTCATTGTATATATAAGTCCTAAATTTCTAGTGTGTCTAGAGATTAAGAAAACACTATATACCAAAAATGTAAAGAACCCAGAACAAGCACATATAGGCATATGGTGATATCCCACAACTATGTTGTATTTTTAATACCGTAGTTTATGTTGGAAACTTGGTAGCCTAGAGCCCTGGATCTTCTAGGGAAAATTTAGGGCATTTGCGCATAAAAAAAATTATGGGCATTTAAGTGGTCCAAACTTGTCGATTTTCCTGCTAACATGTTAAAACTCGCCAGCAGACGCTGATGTTTTCTACATCAACAGAACTATAATATGCTCTTTCATTCTTTGACCCCAGGAATTACGATCGCTGAATATTTCCGTGACATGGGCTATAATGTCAGTATGATGGCTGATTCCACTTCCCGGTGGGCAGAAGCATTGCGTGAAATTTCAGGACGTTTGGTATGTTTCTTTTCTTCCTTCACTGTTATCTTGTCCTTTTGTTCCCTGTATACTATGCTTAACAAAAGTCTATTCACAATGGCTTAATGCTTTCACAAGTTTGCTGAGGACATGATTCACCTCTGGCTTTAATTCTATTCCATTGCCCTGATCTAGCATTATGGTTACCACTGTTTTTCTTACTTTTTTACTTCATAAGATTGCATTTTGTAATACTAATGTTGTGATCAATGTGCTCCAGGCCGAAATGCCTGCAGATAGTGGTTACCCTGCATATTTGGCTGCACGTTTGGCATCATTTTATGAGCGTGCCGGTAAGGTGAAATGTCTGGGCAGTCCAGATCGGACGGGGAGTGTCACAATTGTTGGTGCTGTCTCTCCTCCTGGTGGTGATTTCTCAGACCCTGTTACCTCTGCAACCCTTAGTATCGTGCAGGTATGTTCTAGACTATTCTGAGCCTTCTGGCCATAGGATCGACCTTCTGACAACATCTTCATTGCTTTGGTATTATAACTACTCTTGATTGCAGGTCTTCTGGGGTTTGGATAAGAAACTGGCCCAAAGAAAGCATTTCCCATCCGTAAATTGGCTCATTTCCTACTCAAAATACTCGAAGGTAACTCCTTAAATTTCTTAGGATGCTAATATAAAATCCTCTATAAATTCTATGTGACAAATCGAGAAAGGAGAGAGAAAAGAAAGAAGAAATAAGTAGTGAAGATTTTCCAGATCCCCATACATATTAAGCTCCTGGAGCACATGAGTTCCACATGATGTATAATGGTGTCTATGAGTCAGCTAAAGTCATGCTAAACCAGTTAGGTTTGCTGGAACTCAGTGTTCTAAATATTGATAAGTTGATTTAGTATTATCTTTTTCACAATTTGAAATAAGGCCTGGGATATTGACAATTTTGAAGTTAAGTCATAGATGATTTGTTTTAAAATAAAAAAGCACCCTTTTTTATTTCTGGTGATGCGTTTGGCTTTGTATTTGGATATGGAAGTGTATCCATAATATATCTTTCTTTCATCTTAGTGCTGGATTTTCTCTATATACGAGTGTACCATGTCATTTGCAATGATGTTTCCTCATGTTTCCTCGAGTGGGTTATATTGACATGCTATATTCCGCACTGTAGGCTCTGGAATCTTTCTATGAAAAATTTGATCCGGACTTTATCGAAATTAGAACAAAGGCACGTGAAGTATTGCAGAGGGAGGATGACCTAAATGAAATCGTCCAGGTATTCTTCGGAACCTTGTACTGATCTTGCCATGGATCACATTCCAAGATTTTGTTGGCATATCCTGTTTTGGAATTAATGTAAAGGTTGAAGTGAATACATTGAGGCTGAAACATGGGGTATAGGGGGTACATCTGGTGTTATATGTTATATTGTCCAACTCAGTGATGTGTTTTGATGTTGGGATCTATTTCTGAATTACGACAGTAGCGATAATTTATCTTAAATAAGTACTTTGTTGCCCATATCTTTTTGCAGACTTTTCTTGTATTCATTTACTGAATGTTTCGAAACTTCAATAAAAGTTGAATTGGCCCTTATATCGCATTCATAAATATAATTACTGGCTTGCCTGGCCTTCATTTGGACTGATGTTTTCACCAAATGTCAGCTTGTTGGTAAAGATGCACTGGCAGAAACCGACAAGATTACACTGGAGACAGCCAAGCTCCTTAGGGAAGATTATTTGGCGCAAAATGCATTTACACCGTGAGTGGTTCCCTAGTCAGTCTGATCCATTTGGATTGCCAGATTGCGTGTCTTTAAATTCATAACCTTGTTGATTCTGACCATTATTCTACGTATCTTACAGATATGACAAGTTTTGCCCATTCTACAAATCTGTTTGGATGATGCGCAACATTATTCACTTCAATACTTTAGCGAACCAGGTAATATCTGTTACTGTAACCTTCCTGTTCGTCCATCATATGTTGCACTAGCGCAAGCAGCTTAGATTTTGAACTTTGAAACATGAATCTGAAAAACGCTTGTTCATTTAATGGCCCTGGAAATGTTATCCATTTGTACTGTTTTATGTGAGATTTGGGCTCATCGGTCCATGGCATTAACGGTTGATTATTAGATTTCTACATAGCACCTGGATTGAGAAACTGTTTTATATTTTCACTTAAAAAAAGAAACTGTTTTATATTGGACTATGCATCTATTGTAATTTTATTTTTTAGTAGAATGCGAAGGTAGTTTTTCTGAATTCATCATATATGGAAGATAGAAAGAACCGACTTCTCTTGTTATGTCTGAAGTAGAAAGAATCAACTTCTCTTGTTAATCTTTGCAGGCTGTGGAACGAGCTGCTAATGCTGATGGACAAAAGATAACCTACAGTGTTATAAAGCAGCGTCTGGGTGATCTTTTCTACCGCCTAGTGTAAGTCTTCAATTGCTCAAAACGATACTTACTGATCATGGTTTAACAGCTAATCATTATCCCTCCAATGAGCAGCTCCCAGAAATTTGAGGATCCTGCAGAAGGTGAAGAGGCTCTTGTTGCAAAATTCCAGAAGTTATATGATGACCTTACTGCCGGATTCCGGAACCTAGAAGATGAAGCTCGGTGAATATTGTATAAACAATAAGGCGACCAAATGCTCCGAACAGTTAGTGGAGCAATTTGTTTTGCAAGGCCTGAGGTTGTAGATGTAAATTATCATATCCGATTTCCCCCGCACAGCTTTTTTTTCTTCTTCGTAATTTCATTGTTTGGCCTTCACGGGTCGACCGACGCAATACATCATTGTACCATTGTTCATTGTAAGGTACAGTTGGACATGTTCATAGTTCAATAAGACGGTGTCCATCTGTTTGAACATCAACGTTTGTGAAGTTTCTTACTATCATACGTTTGTGAAGTTTCTTTATCATTACCAACGGACTTTAGTTTTATGACTTTGTTGGCATGAATTTCACAAGTTCTCTTTTTGAACAATATGTAAACTATATCCTTAATCCCTTCTCTCAAGGATATAGTTTACGCATGATGAATTTACACCAGTACTAACTTTACAAGGAACTGCGCACTGGATCTCGCACAAATCGTAGACCAGACAGGTATATCTGCATCACCATGAGATTTTGGAAGCATGCTGATGCATGATATCCTCTTGGAAGCGTTGGAAGGCAGAGATAGAAGCAGCCATGTCCCACCCACCGCATGGCCAGCCCACCTAATTTTGTCTCCATCTACATCTTGCTTGTTTGGATGTTTATGCTTTACATGGAACAGCCTGAAACCACTGGCGGAGCCAGCATTCGGGGGAAGGGTAGTCCTGAAGTCCTGAACCATGGAGATTTTTTTCCTTTTTGTCAGAGGTTGCTCTTCATCGAAGTTTTTTTTTTGGAAAACAGACTGTTTTTTTTATTAAACCCCGGCTTTTGCTGAAGCTTGTGAGACAGAAACCTTCAGTTCAAAATACAAACAATCACAGAGAGAAAAATCTAATACACAGAACCAACCTATGATCCATAGTCTTCTTTGCTTTTGCTCCATGTTTCTTCAAAAGCTCTGCAATTTGCTATTTACGAAATGAAAAAAATGGGGCACGCTTGCCATGGCTTTGAGCTCACCGATTGGGGGCGGTCTGCTGCTTCTGGAGCCCGGAGGGCGCAGGCAGTGGGGGGGGGGGGGGGGGTTCTCGCGCAGTCGCGCGTCGCGAGCAGGCAGAAGATGGCGGAAATTGCGTTGTAGACGAGCGGGAGGCGATTGGAAATTTTGGGGAATTCTTCGATTGCGCCTGGGTTGAGCGGTGAAAAAATATTGATTGCCATTGCTGGTTGCCTGGTTGGTGCGAATGAATAATGGAGGCTGGCTCGCTGGTGCGATTATTGGGCTACATGGGCTGGTGGGCATCGATTCTTTCAGGCTAGCTGGGCTGCTGAACTTCTGCTGAACTAGGCCTGAAAAAAATCTCCAAATCACAGGGTAGTCTTGGGCCTACCTGGACTACCCTGTAGCTCCGCCCATGCCTGAAACCACTTTCGTTGGGATGTTCCACACATCCAAATTGAGCATTTTTATTTGTTCCTTTTTTTCTGAATAGTATTCTTGCTACTAGGTAGATCTAGGTATTTTTGTTTCTCTTTTTCTGGTGATCCGTAACTGGTCAAAGGTTGTTTCTCTTGCGTCGTGCGAATATTCTTCAGTGTCTGCAATTCGTGTACCTGGAATCGACCTGCACATGTTTGAGGATTCGTGAAAGGTTGGTCTCTTTTGAACCCTGAGCAACGTTTTCTAGTGCCTCGAGTACACAGTTTGAGGATAACATTCTCCTGGACAATTGTACCTGGAAGAATAATAGTGGTAAATCATAGAATTTGAAAACCCACGTAGGGAACAGTCAACCTTCAGCGTGTTCGTCTCGCTGCTTTGCAGCGGCTGCTTTGCAGCAGCTACAGTGTTCGCAGTTATTTCTTCTGCAGCAGTTACAGTGTTTCTGCAGCTGCTACAGTGTTCGCAGTTATTTTTCGTTTCGTCGCAGCCGCAGCTGCAGCGAATCGGACAGGTTACCAAGTGGCACGCTCTTTCACAGTATTCTTGGAAAAATACACGGTCAACAAGCGACCCCTTTATTTTTTCTTTTTGACCGTATATGCCTGTAAAATCTGTGTAAAAAAGAGAATGTTGGGTCATGGTCGATCTGAAAGCGTTGTCCTGAAATGCAGCCTTGATACAATTCAATAGTCGACACTTGCACAAACAATTAAACCTTGATGCGAAACACTAGGATACCAAATTCTAATCCACCAGAGCTCCAAAAAGAGAAAGTTTACGGGGTCCCAGGCGCAAAAGTACACGCCCGGCTTTACTTAATCCAAAATTTTGCAAGCCCCCACACTTGCTCCGTCCTCTCTTCTTCCAGCCTGCCTCCATTCCAGCTTCCAGCCCCTTAACCAAGGATTACTACCGCCATTTCCAGCTTAATTAATCCTTTTGTTTGTAACACCGCCTCATCTCCTCCCTCCTCGTCTCGTCAGCTCCAGCTCCACGGCCCCGCCTGCGAATCCGATCTCCGCAGGCCCAAGTGTCCAGATCCCCTCCGCCGCCGGCGACGCCGAGCTCACAGGTGGCGTCAACCCCTTGCCGCGCGCGCCGCCTCACGCGCTCCAGTCGGATACCAGGTTCGTGCCATTTGTGCTGTGCTTCCAGCTCCCGCCCTGCTCAACTGCTCCCCGCATTGGGCTCTGTTGCTGTCGCTGGAAAACTCGGGGCTTTCCGTGCGATTTGGCGTGTTTTTGCTGCTGGTTTGGATGTAAAGTTTCGATTTTTTACGTGAAAGTTGCGAACGAATTTTAGTGCTGGCTCGGTGATTTGCTTGTGTTGGTTGGTTACATGGTTGTGGTGGCGGTGACTGGATCGAGACGCTAATGGAATTGGGATGGGGTGGTTTCGTTTGATTTGGTCAGAGCTTGACTTTTCGCGAGCCGCCCCGTGGGCTCAACCGCTGTCTTTTGTGGAAGTCACCTGATTTGGACATGTAGATCACCTACTTCGGCATAATTGCACGACAAGCTTAAGAGCCTGATTTGGATCTTTGAAGTGTTCAGCTTAATGGTGTTTGTCTAATCTTAGTACTTGCATCTTAATTTCAGGATTGATCATGACTGAATTAGCATACTAGTTGCTTAGGTTGTTCATTGGATTATGTGCTAGATCAAACATGAGCATACCACAGTGGGATGATTGTTCTTAGGACCAAATTGGAGAATTGTTTTGTTGCTTGTCGCAAGAGATGCATGTAGGGGCATTCTTGATTGTTGCTTTTATCACATAGTGACATAAATGGACACGCGGGTTGATGCTTTGCTTACCTTTTATTTCAAATGCAGGATCAGTTGCCTCAAATTTTATTGGAGCCTGGTTGGCCATTTTGTATAGCCAGATTTGGATGGTGATAATGATCTGAAGATACAGAGGGAATAGAAGTCCCAGAAGTTTGTCAGTGGGGGCAGCAAGGACATGACTGTCATGGCGCCTCAGCGCCACCGCGCTGCTGCAAGGAAGCCCATGTGGATAATCATGCTTCTGTCCATGGTTTGTTTCATATTGATTGGGGCTTATGTGTATCCACCACGGCGCTACTCTCAATGCTACCTCTTTGGTTCAAGTGTATGTACTCCTTTCAAAGATTGGCTCCCTACTATGGGCCGACGGGAGCGGACAGATGAGGAGGTTATTTCATCCGTAGTTATTAGGGATATCCTTGCAATGCCGATGCCTGTGTCAAAGACTCCAAAGATTGCTTTTATGTTCTTGACACCTGGATCACTGCCCTTCGAGAAATTGTGGGAGAAGTTTTTAGAGGTTGGTCTGGATATACTTCTTATCACTGTTCCATTTAAGGCGTACAAATCTTTTAAGGTTCTTCGCATTTTCTTTAACTGCAAGACATCAGCAATCTTTGTCCATGTAGATGTATAGCCAACCTGCTTGGTTCCTAGGAAACAACTTAGTTGCCAATGTTCATTGCTGTTTTTCAGTACGTATTTTTGAAGTATGACAATTGACCAATACACTGACTTCTCTAAACAGGGACAAGAGGGAAGATATTCGATCTATGTGCATGCGTCACGTGAAAAGCCTGTTCATTCTAGTCCTTTGTTTGTTGGTCGCGATATTCACAGTGACGCGGTAACTACTTCCCTCTGTGCCTCATACATTTTCTCTCAATGATAAACAATGAATGTGTTGATGACTAAGTGGCACATCTTGAGTGCCATGCCACCACAAACTTAGTTTTTTTACTAGGGAGTTTACTCCAATGTAGCAGTAGTGAGCTAGTTAAACGCTTCAGGCATAGGCATATTGAACACGCGAAAATGACATGTTGCCTCCATAAAGGAGTTTTAGTATGATTTTTGGGCAATACTATTATAAAAGGCACACGGCAACAGCAGGTCTACTTTTTCTACCAAAACTATTACTAGAAATATTTAGAATACTATTGTTAATTGTTGAATCTACTGCTCGCAAACTGAAGGAATTCTTATCCTTGGACATATTTGGTTGGGCTATCTGCTAGTAGATTATTGCCTTGTGTTATATTATAATTTGTTTGTTATTAAATCTGAGCAGAGTATGTATTCATTATGCAGGTAGTATGGGGATTGATTTCAATGGTTGATGCTGAGAAGAGACTATTAGCGAACGCATTGGAAGATGTGGATAATCAAATTTTTGTCTTGCTTTCTGACAGGTTAGGATTCTGACTATGTGACTATTTTTGATACTTTATTTTCTATATTTAAGCCATATTTGCTTCATTCCACAGCTGTGTTCCACTTCATTCATTTGATTATGTATACAACTATCTGATGGGAACGAACGTTAGCTTCATTGATTGGTAAGGATACTGGAACTTATATTTCAAAATCGTTTGGAAAAAAAATGAGAAATTAAGGGAAGTGATTGAAACATGTGGTATTGGCATGTGACTTTGTGCTTCATACCACAAGTATTGTTAGTAGCTCCCTTTTTTTTCATATCTGAAGATGCTCGTATCCCCTCATTTTGATTTGTCTACCTTTTTCCAGTTTCAAGGATCCAGGTCCACATGGCAGTGGAAGGTATTCTGTTGAGATGTTTCCTGAAATACAGCAGAGGGACTTTAGAAAGGGTGCCCAGGTACAGATTTTTTTTTTTCTGAAGAAAATTGTTAGATTGTGGAATACTTGCTGATGCAATAATATTCATTTTATATCATTGGTCAGAAATTTAAAAAGTGACGTGTTCGTAACTCAAAGCTGACTACTTAAATGTTATCTTAATGCTGTGTAATTTGCTGGTCTTACAGTGGTTTACAGTTACACGGAGACATGCTTTATTGATTGTGGCAGACAACCTTTACTACAAGAAGTTCAAGCTATATTGCAAGGTATTTTATGGTGTTAGTATCTTTAATTCCTTAGTCAATATACCAAGCGTTTCAACAGAAACATTTATACAATATGGGTCTGTTGCACTGTATGTTGATGGTGAGATCAATATGTAATATGAAAACTACTGTCGTGATAGAGAATTTTAGTACAAAAATATGGCCACTACCTCAAGGCCCTTTTTGGAGAGAGAAAGACCTCTGTGAATGGTAAAAATTCAAAAAAACTTCAACCAATCCCTGAAAACTATCTCACTAACTAAGCCTGAAGAAACTGAAGCAAAGAGTTGAACCTTCATGGAAAGAAATTGTGTTCACTGCAATGATCCTTCGACCAACCTGATAGGGTCGATGCATTTGAGCAATTGAGTTTGTACCAGTCCCCATTCACCAAGTCCAGACCAATGCTCATATGATTATCATTTTTTCAGTTTTCACAGATACTTTTCTGGTAGGCCTATTTTTGACAAGGCAATGACATTTCCTTTGATTTGCAGCCAGCAGAAGGGCGCAACTGCATTGCAGATGAGCATTATTTGCCAACGCTGTTCAATGTCAGTACTCATAATATATTGAACTGACATTTAGCTTTGGTTTCCTTTGTTTGGTTGCTAAATGGTGTATTAATTTCAGATGGTAGATCCTGGTGGAATCGCTAATTGGTCGGTCACGCATGTGGATTGGTCTGAGGGAAAATGGCATCCAAGATCATACAAAGTCGCTGATGTCACCTACGACCTCTTAAAGAATTTAACGGTATTTTTTTCGTAGCTATATGAGTTTTTCATCTACCACACGGTTGACATGCCCATATAATTTGATGTACATTTCTGTTGTACAGGCTATTGACGAGAACTTCCATGTAACAAGTGATGACAAGGTGAGCACAATAAATAAATTGTTTGTGAACTTCATCATGGATCGAACTCCTAAAATGTATTTCTCATCAATGAAACAGTGAAAGCTAACAACCGCTGATTGTTGGTCTGCTATTTTTCTATTGCAGAAGCTTATGATGCAGAAGCCATGTTTGTGGAATGGATCAAAGAGACCATGCTATCTTTTCGCCAGAAAGTTCAACCCTGAAGCTCTTGACAACCTACTGAAACTATTTACCAGTTACACAGCTGCTTAAGTCCAACCTGATTCTTTGCCTTGTGCATATGATCCCAAACCTTAAACCCACCACAATCATTTTTTCCCCATGTTTATGTAAATTGTGAAATCCATACTTAACAAAGATGGGCCTGAGGACACCGTTTACCACAGCAACAACCGCGACAGCTTGGAGCTCTCGGTCCCGGGGAAGGGCTGCAGCCATATTTACAGAATGACACTGCCCTCATTGTAATTTTATTGTGCTTTATGTATGTTTTCATTAGTGCTCCACTCCCTACCTCCTCATCAGTTACTGTCTCCTGGAGAACAGAATTTTGTCAGACTGTTATTATATGATTCATTCTTTGTAGACACAGGGATAACAATAGTACCACATAACTTTATAATTCTTGATTCTCATTTTCTTACCATAAGATTAATCCAATTCATAGATTATGGTGTATACATTAGTTCTTTCTGGTGTTTGAGTGGACCCCTTGGGGGCACTGCATCCAATGTTGTTGGTTTTCTTATTTCAGCTATAAGTAATTACCGTTTATAAAACATCAGAGTTTTGTTGGTGGTAATTACCGTTTATTTTCAGCTACAAGTAATTTTTGCGTGGCGATGCTATCGGCAGTTGCAGATCGCTAGGAGGCCGATGTTTGGTTCATGAGCCAAGCGCCGCCATTGCCGCCGCCTGGCCGGTACTCGGTAGACAAGCGATGTTGGAGTCTGGACGTGCGTCCTGTGCGTAGAGGTGCGCAAAGGCGCTGGAACTGGAAGGTTTCGGTTTCATCATCGATCACCGTAAGCACTGTGTTTGTGCACACCAAAGTTGCGGAAGTGCGGAGCATCGCCGTGGCTTGTCAAGAGCGACCAATGAGCAAGTCTTGCGACCAAACATTAACCACGAGATTTTACTTCTGAATAGTCTTGTGGTGATTCAAGGAGGCCTCTAGGCTCTGCACTACAGATCAACCAGACCGCCCGCCACCGTGGGAAGAGGCCGACGATATGTCCGGCAGCCTGGCTGGTGGATCGCCGTTGCTGGAGAGGCGCAGGTTGACTGCTTATGCCCTGCTACCCCGGGCAGGTTGACTGCTTATGCCCTGCTACCCCGGGCAGGTTGACTGCTTATGCCCTGCTGCTCGGCGGCCGCTTGCGTCACGGCCCCGCCGAATAAAGAAAGACGCGTCGTGGCAGCGAGCCAGAAACTGCCGAGAGCGCAGGGTTGTGGGCAGGTGACACGATGCAGCAGCACCCAGCCTGCGCGCGACCGTACGTAGCGATGTCGCTGCCGTGCCTCGCTCGTCTCCGCCTCGTTCCTATCCTACCCGTGCTCCTCCAACTCCTGGTGGCTCGTTCGCCGCCGGCGGCCGTGGCGGCATGGACCAGCAACAACCTCACCGCGGGTGGCACGCTGACGCCGCCGGGCTACATCACGAGCCCGTCCGGCGTCTTCGCGTTCGGCTTCCGCGCGCTGGACTCCGACCCGACCAAAAAGTTCCTCCTCGCCACGTGGTTCCGCTCCGGCGACAACTCCTCCTCCTCCTCCGATCCACGGTCCGTGGTGTGGTTCGCGAAGCAGTCGCCCTCCGGCGACACGCCCGTGGCCACGGCGCAGTCCGTGCTCAACGTCACGGCCGACGGCGCGCTCGTGCTCACCGACGGCGCCAGCCGCCAGCCGCTCTGGACCGCATCCACAACGTCCGGCACGAAGGGATCGTCCGTCCTCCTCGCGCTCGGCGACTCCGGCAACCTCCAGCTCCTCGGCGGCGACGGCAGCGTGCTGTGGGAGAGCTTCCGGTACCCGACGGACACGCTCCTGCCGGGCCAGTCCCTGTCCCTCGACGACCGGTCCCAGGGAAAGCTCTTCTCCAAGCGCGCGGACGAGGAGTTCATCACGGGCCGGTTCAGCATGGGCATCCAGGCGGACGGCAACGTCGTCCTCGACGTGGACCTCTTGTCCGGGAACAACTCCGGCAACGCGTACTGGCAGGCGTACAGCAACAGCCCCGACGGCATCAACACGACCGTCACCTTCGACGACCGGGGCCGCCTCAACTACACCCTCCACAACGGCACCGTCCGGAGCCTGATCACGCCGTCGCCGGCGACGACGAGCTCCGGTTTCCAGCAGCAGCTCGCCAGGATGGACCCGGACGGCATCGTCCGCACCTACGCCCACTCGACGAGCAACGCGTCGTGGTACGTCTCCGGCGCGTTCCCCGGCGACGGATGCAACAAGCGGACGTCCGGGCTGCAGGGCATGTGCGGCCGGCCCGGGGTCGTTCTGCGTCGAGACCAGCGACCGTCTCCAGTGCCAGTGCCCGGCCGGGTACAACTACACGGACGCGCAGCACAGCGACAGCGGCTGCGCGCCGGGGTTCGAGCCGCAGAGCTGCGGCGGCGGTGACGGGGAGAAGAGCTCCGACGGCGACGAGTTCGCGCTCGTCGAGCTGCCGGGCACAACATGGGAGAGCTCGATTTACTACAAGAAGTTCTCGTCGGTCACGGAGGACCAGTGCCGGGACCACTGCCTCGGCGACTGCTTCTGCGCGGCCGCTCTGGTGATCGGCGGGTCCGATGAGTGCGTGGAGCTGGCGGCGCTCACGAACGGAAGGCAAGCGAACGACGTCACGACCAAGGCGCTGATCAAGGTTCCGACGGGGACACCGACGCCGAGAACAAGAACCGCGCTAGCAGCCGTACGCCCCTGGAAGATCGTCACCGTTTGCTTGGCCCTGCTGTTGGCGATCACCGTCGGCGGCGGTGTCCTGGCACATCACTGCCTCGTCGGCAGGAGGAACAGAGAGAGCCAGCAGCGGCTGTTGACCTCGAGCGTGCGGGCGTTCACCTGGAAGGAGCTTCACCAAGCCACCAACGGCTTCGAGAAACTCCTGGGCAAAGGGAGCTTCGGCGAGGTGTGCCAAGGCACGACCAGGTCGCCGGAGCCTCTACGCATCGCGGTTAAGAGGCTCATCGACTCGAACGAGTACGTCGACAAGGAGTTCACCAACGAGGTGCAGTCCATCGGGCGGATCCACCACCGGAACCTGGTCCGCATGCTCGGGTACTGCAAGGAAGGCAGGCACCGGATGCTGGTGTTCGAGTACATGCCGGGCGGCTCGCTCCGCGGCGTCCTTTTTGATGCCGCCGGGACGCGGCGGCCGCCGTGACCGTGGCGCGCCGAGGCCGCCGTCGCCATCGCCCGCGGGCTCGAGTACCTCCACGACGGGTGCGCGTCGCCGATCATCCACTGCGACATCAAGCCGGACAACATCCTGCTCGACGGCCGCGGCGTTCCCAGGATCACCGACTTCGGCATCTCCAAGCTGCTGGGGAGCCACCAGGTGCACGCCACGGTGACCAACGTGAGGGGCACCCGAGGGTACATCGCGCCCGAGTGGCTCCGTGGCGACGCGCGCGTCGACACCAAGGCGGACGTGTACAGCTTCGGCGTCGTGCTGCTGGAGATGGTCTGCTGCCGGAGGTGCCAGGAGCCGGTGGCGCCCGACGACCTGGGAGGACAGGGTGGTGACGAGACGGTCACGCTGTTCGGGTGGGCGGCGCAGCTGGTGACCGCCAGGAAGACGGAGCTGATGCTGCACGAGGGCGCGGACGCCGCGGAGGACGACCTGGAGAGGGTGGAGCGGTTCGCGCGCGTGGCGTTGTGGTGCGTCGAGCCCAACCCGGCGCTGCGCCCAACCATGCACCAGGTGGTGCAGATGCTGGAGGGCAGAGACCAGGCTCAGGATCAGGCGCTGCCTGACCCTCCCGCCTGTTACATGGAATCGTCGCCGTTAATTCCTCAGCTAACGATTCAATGAGATGAGATAAGAAAATTTTGTTCTTTTTATGTGTGTGGCGGTGCCATGACTGGACCGTGTAGCCATTTGCAGATGCATGAGTAATTATACAGTTTAGAAAACAACATCATTCTTGGTTTTCTTATTTTCCGCTATAAGATACACTCCTGTACTTTGTAAATTCATCAAAGTATGCTACAACCACAATAATCAATGAACGGAGTACATTTTGTCTGCAGATGATCAAACTATAAAAAAATTGACTGTCGTTAGTTTGAGAAAATTGGGGCATTTGCAGCATTTGCTTGTGAAACTTCAAATAATATTTTCTGCCTTTTACTTGGAAATATTAACAGTAACTTTGCATCCCCCAGATTGTACCAGTATACTGACGTGTGGGTCCCCAAGTCTTTAGTCCATCCGTGGCCCACAAAATCCATAATCTGTTTCATTAGGCCCACGTTTGGCCACGCAGCACCACTCAGAATGGAACACGTGGCAACACTCGCCGCTTTTCCCTCCACCTCCCCCCCTTCCAATTTTGCAAAACACCTCCTCGCTTCACAAAAGTTTCAACTTGCAGTCCAAGAAATGCTCCACTTCCTCTCTCCCTCCTCCCCTCTCCGTCCTCGATTCCTCCTCTTTTCCAATCCACCTGCCAATCTCAGCTTCCTCGCTATGAGCGCTGCTGCCCCGAGCTCCTCGTCCCGGCCGGTGCGCGGCGCCGCGGTGCCGGTGCCGTCCATCGGCGCCGATGAGGCCGGCGCGGTGGCTGAGGAGGCCTTCAAGAGGCACACGTCGCCGAACCTGAGGAGGAGCGGCGCCGGGGTCGCCGTCGTCTGGTTCCGTAACGACCTCAGAGTTCTTGATAATGATGCGTTGCTTCGCGCGTGGGCATCGTCCGAGGCCGTTCTGCCTGTGTACTGCGTCGATCCCCGGGTTTTCGCGGGGAACACTCATTACTTCGGGTTTCCCAAAACTGGAGGTGAGGACTGATCAGTGATCACTGCTGCATTACTTTGCTACTTATTGCCTTCGGATTGGAGTTATACGAGGCCCAAACATTTGTGCATCGAGCACTACCAATCTCTTGCCACTTCAGAACCAAATGCAGGCAATTCCTAACTGAAAAATCTTGCTGATGTATGCATATTTGTTTTTTGTGCAATTTAATCACCAAATCAGCATTGAGGGCACAGTTCTTGATAGAGTGTCTGGGAGACCTGAAGCAGAATCTTAGGAAGAAAGGTCTTGACTTGCTCGTCCAGCATGGCAAGCCTGAAGAAATTCTTCCTGCAATTGCAAAGTCAGTCGGTGCACACTCTGTAGGTCCCTCTGAACAATCAAATATCTGAACATATTCTAGTTTAGTTAGATAGGAATTCTAAAGAAGTCTTGCAGTACTAAATTCAAAGATTACAGTGAGTGGTGTATCTCCAGGTATATGCTCACAAGGAAACCTGCAGCGAGGAGATCCTAGTTGAACACCTCGTGTCTAAAGGCCTGGAACGAGTTGTTATCACTCAAGGAGGTGCATCTGACCAGAGGAAACCACCGAGTCCAAAATTGCAGCTCATCTGGGGAACAACAATGTACCACATTGATGATCTCCCGTTCACTGTGAACAATTTGCCAGACGTGTACACGCAGTTCAGAAAGGTACAGACTTCCTTTGCCTAAGCTTTTTTTTTTGTAGATGTGATAGTTAATATGTATGCAATGCTATTGGCAGGCTGTCGAATCGAAGTCCTCAGTTCGGAACTGTAGTAAGTTGCCACCATCACTCGGACCGCCCCCTAGTTCCGGCCTAGATGAGATTGGAGGGTGGGGAACAATACCAAGGCTGGAATCACTAGGACTGAATGTTACAAAGGCAGGTTTAGTTACCCACCTCATTCTGTTTTTCAGCCCATCTAGGTGTTTCAGTAGCTCTAATTATGATCAGTATTGCTTCTTTCTTGCTGCAGTCTGAGAAGGGAATGCATTTCATAGGAGGGGAGAATGCAGCCCTCGGAAGAGTTCATGAATATTTCTGGAAGAAGGATCAGTTGAAAGTCTACAAAGAGACCAGGAATGGCATGTTAGGCCCGGACTACTCCACAAAGTTTTCTCCTTGGCTTGCTTCTGGCAGTCTTTCGCCACGTTATATTTGTGAAGAGGTAAAACAATAACAATTTCCTGCAGCGATCATTAACTTGATGCTTTATTCAATGATCTATGTTTGGTCATGATGCAGGTAAAGAGGTATGAGAAACAAAGAGTAGCGAATGATTCTACATACTGGTTAGTGTGCCTTCTCATAAAGTTTTACTGCCCAAGCTCCAGTTTAGCTGATCCCCGTGGAATATAAGTGTAGCTTAACCCCCATCAAACATAAATGTGATAATAATGCATCTAAAAAATTGTTCTTAATGCGATTTATGGTGTTTCTATCATACCCTAGTACATACTAAATTAACATGTATAGGCATGTCAATGTTCGCAAAAATCTCTATAGATCTAAGTGCCTCCCTGACATGCCAATGGTTGCAGGGTTTTATTTGAGTTGATATGGAGAGACTACTTCAGATTTCTGTCAAAGAAATATGGGAACTCCATTTTCCACATAGGTAAGGGCTATTGATGACGTTGCCTCTCACGTCATAAAATTTCATAGATTTTTAAAGATATAGGTCTATTTGGACTTCATCACGCCGATGAAAATAATGCGTGGGTGGTCATTTAGCAGGGAAAACAGTTGTTGGTTTTGGCTGGTGAGAAATATAATCCTGTCACACATTATTGTTGTAGGAGGTCCTAGGAAAGTAATATCCAAGTGGAGTCAGGATCAAGCATTGTTTGAATCTTGGAGAGATGGTCGAACTGGGTAACGGATACACCACAATGCCAATCTTTCACATCTTGAACTATCATTCATTATGTCTTCTGAATTTTCATCATGGTAAATTCCAGGTACCCCCTTATCGATGCCAACATGAGGGAGCTTTCAGCCACTGGTTTTATGTCCAATCGTGGCCGTCAGGTAACCTTCAACATCCAACTACATGATTGTGCAGGGCTTGAAGCCTTGAACACACTAGGCCATGAGTTATCAATCATCAATTCTTTCACTGCTTATCTGCAGATTGTCTGCTCATTTCTTGTCCGAGATATGGGAATTGATTGGCGAATGGGAGCAGAATGGTTTGAAACATGCTTACTGGATTATGACCCAGCTTCGAATTATGGTAACTGGACATATGGAGCAGGTTGGTGCTGTTACTACTATCACTATTCCAATTACCATATTTCAAAATCCTGGATAGAAGAATTTGACCAAAGAAAATAAACTCAAGGAAAATACAAAGCTCATCTTTATATTCTAGCAAACCCGCACTGATTGAAATGTTACTGTTCTACACTGACAGGAGTTGGCAATGATCCACGAGAAGATAGATACTTCAGTATCCCTAAGCAAGTAAGCATCAAGACATAACATCTGAATGCTGCTTTGAACAGACTGAACTCTAGGTGGCATGCATGCAAGTTATAATACTACTAAGATGCTAATTTTACAGCATGGGTAGTGCATAATTAGAGCAATTCTAGTCATACCTCGACCGTTGGCTGACCAGGAGTGAACACTCTGCAGGCCAAAACATATGATCCTGAAGGAGAGTATGTTGCATACTGGTTACCAGAACTGCGGTCACTTGTGAAGGAAAGAAGAAACTTCCCAGGGGCCTCATACATCAGGCAGATCATCCCACTGAAGTTCGACGGTGGACATCAGAAGAAAGATCAGCAGTTCAACCGGCAGAGAAGACCAAACCACATGTACAGAAGATAAGGACACAAAGGTCCAAAGTTTGAACCATCTATCACTAGGAGATGAAGCAAATGTTAGATAACTAATTGGAGAGCAAACGAGTTTTCAATTTATATATCATGTTAAAGAAAAAATTTGTCCAGCCAGGCTCCTGTATTGCCCAAAAAAAAAAGGGAGGGTGGGCAGCTCCCTAGCCCAGCTTACCTTAAAAGATAAAATCAGGCTCCTGTAAACCTAGGTATACTTACCTTGCATTCCTCTCAATGATGGGGTCTCACAGGTAGTGATTTGTTTCCTGGACTAGGGCCTAGACAGACTCAGGTAATGTAGCTTTTTGATATGTTTGGTTCCCTGGACTCGATCTCTTCCGTTGTGCAAACAGCCCCCAAGCCTGGCTTGCTGGAAACGCAAATGGGGGCTCATTCCAACAAGCCAAGCTTGCATTGGTGGCGCACGAGATGAAATCTCTTCACCGCCCATGCGTCACTAAGCGTCTCAGCATAGAAACAAAAATGAAACAAGTGCCAAAACATCCAGTAGCATATCCACACATCTCAGCATAGAAACCAAAAAGGAAGACAATTTCATTCAGTTATCTGATTTGTGAGAAACAAGGTTTTCCATATTTATTCACCCAAACTAGCTTTGCTAACCACAAAACTGAAAGGAAAAGGGGTATTTACACCACTGCTGATGACCTAACACAAAAAGACTCGGAACGGAACTCATATGTACACTTAGCCTTGTTGAGAAAAACAGAGTTACAGCTACAACTTTGCACCAGTGGGAATGCTCTGAGCGGTCATGAAACTGATAAATGTAGCTTCAAGCCTTTGAAACAGATCCTTCCCTCACACCATAGCGAACATTGTGCCCCTTGGTTGGTATTGGAACCCCTAGTGACTGTTCAACACTCTGCATCTTCCATGCACAGAACTGTGTATCATGGATAAGAGGATTGGTTGCGCGAACCGGCGGAGATCCCATGAAGTATGGAGGGGAAGCCTGCAAAGTTGAAACGTTAAGTTTACAACACCAACTTTGTTCAATTTGAAGTAACGCTCGACACATTTTATTTACCTATGCTAATAATTTACACCAACACCACCTCAAAAGTAGAAAGAAAAAGAAGACGAAAGTTTACTAAAATGTGATGACTTGTGAAGGAAAAATTGGGAACACGTTTGGCCAACACCAAATAGCATAGTTTGGTAGGAAAGCTGTAAAGAAACTAACCTTGCTCACAATGAAATCGGAAAGGTCTTGCACAGCTCGTAACTCTTGTTCCCTATGCCACCTGAGTAACAAGTTACATGATGAGTACCAAACTAACTGAATATATGATTGATTATGCCAATATTTACATATTTAACTTGAGAATTTGAGAATCAGAGAATAGGATTATACCTGCTACTTTTGCATGGTATAGGACATTTGATTGCTCCATCTTTGCTTTCTGCGCTCTGACATATTTCCATCATTGTTTCTGCCCTCAAACCTTGTAGCTTCTTCGTCTCCTCAGTTGTCTCTTTTCCATGCCATAAAACTCCTTTTTATTTTTAAGATGAAAACCAGGTGTCATTCACAATTTCTAAGTTCCCATATACTGAATGAAACTAGTGTTAGTACAAAGAAGCACGGATCGAACCTGATGAAGGATTAGCAGAACCCATAAAATGTTCCATACCCATGACAGAAAAAGGAGTTAATCTGCTTCAATAAACAAGGCCCCTGCACAGTAAACGATGCTTAAAAAAAGCGTCTTCGCATAGTCGTCGAATAATGAATGCCAAACGGAAAAATATATATATGATCCCAAATCTTATCACAAGTATTGCTTCAAGCATTCCAAGGACCAACAGCAGAAAATTTTGCTTTTAACGTCTGGCATCTTGCATACAGAAAACCAGAATCCTTTTTTTTTTCCACTTTAAGGTTCCTCTAATTCTCGTTTTGTCAACAAAGCACATAAGCAAATGCCGAACCAACTGACACCCATCTGGGACAACGGTTCAGTAACGCCATTCTTCAAGGTGGTTGCTTTTTGCAGTTAATCTCAGTCATAGGCCCAGATGTACACTAAAAGCCCTAAAGTTCGTATTTTTACACATGGAAACCTCAAGATTCCACAATAAACGTTTGTGGACTAGGCAAAACAAGATCAATCTGTGAATGAACACCGCAAGAACTAAACCTGACGCCAGAAGCGTGTTTCTTTACTCCAGATTTCAACCCGCGCAGCTCTAAGCCGTGTAAACACAACCACAGGAGGAAGGAAACGCATAAATCTCTCGACAAATCTACAACAAGCACGTTGCTTCCCGTCGCCAAAGAACGACTAAGCAAGTAAGCAGACCAGGAGAACACGGGCAAGAACTCACCGGAACAGCCACCGGAGACGGAGAGCGCCTAGGCGGCGAACGAAGAGATGAGATGAGACGTGGAGAACTGCTCCCGGACGCTCGCGGGGGTGTGTCCGTGTGAGGGGAGAGCGAAGAAGAGGGTTGGTCCGCTTGTCCCGAGGTATTTATTCCGGGGAGGCGGGGAGGAGGCGGGCGGGGCTGCGATGCGGCGCCGAAAGCGAGCGAGAGGGAGAAGAAGATAAGAAGGACGCGAGGCGCGACGGAAGGAAAGGGGCGGCCGCGTCATGTGCGGTTGCGCCAACGCTCTTCCCGTGGCGCCCGACGCTGAGATCGAGGGGGGATGCGCGACCCGTTCTTTCCGTTTCCATGTTTCTTTGGTTAATAACTGGAACGCGTGTCACGTCACGTCTTTCCGTTTTGGACTCGGCTAATCGGCGACGGTTTTCGGGTCCTGCGCTCTGCGTCTGTGGCCACCGCTGCTTTGCCTTGGTTGCGCACAATGGGCAGCGCTCCCCGTCTCATCGCCGGCGCGCGAGCCCGTGTCGCCGTCGGCCGCAGGCCCACGCGAAACAGCAGTTATGCGGGCGATGGTATTAACGGAGATCAGTTGTTACTAGACTTGTTTGTGTTCTTGAGTACTCCTTCGTTCTTAGTTTGCTAATGTTGGTTACTAATTTGTCAACGTTGGTTACAAATTGAAAACGAAAGGAGTATGCACGATTGCATCGACCTAGGATCTATGTTATGAAGCTATCAACAAACGAAGAGGCCAAATTATTGACCCTGCTTTCTTTGTTTTTCTTTGATAAGTTCTGAGAAATTCATGTGAGCATAACCTGCACTACATTTTTTTTTTTATAGAACGTGCGGAGCACGTATTTCATTAAGAAGAAGAAGAAAATTGTTACAAACGTGGTCAACCTGCACTACATTTGCCTTGTGGTGTTTCTTCCGAGGGCATGCTGTTACTGAAATAGATTGACACAGCCAAATTAAAACTGGGTGACACGTAATTATAAACATAAACGTATGTAGAAGCATTCCCTACTCTGAAATAGCGTGTGTTCCAATGAAACAGTACTCAGCTCAATCAAGCGCAAGCATACAGAAAACAGCCAATAGTGGACCAAGTCAGTAATTAAAAGTCACCTTCATTGAGAAGGAAGCATGCTCGAGCTTTATCTTCCGACGGATGACGCAGAAGACAGGCTTCTCAGACTTGAAGGAACGATAAAATACAGCATTATCGTCGTTACCTACCTTGAACTTCAAACGCATCTCCGAGCCACACGTGACCGCAACCGCATACCTCCCCAGGTCGCGCGACTCATCAATAGTGCCATGAAAAAGCTGGAGTTCCTGGTAGCTCTGCATGTCTTCGTAGCCCTCCATAACACTAATATACGAACTTTGAGATAAACTGAAACCCTCTAGTACGTCCGATACGGCAACTTCTATTGTGGCCTCCATTGCGTGTTCAATACATGCAAAAGACATGTCAATCGTGCCCCATTTCCCAGGGACACGATGTTTGACTGGTATCCATGGTCTTCGATTATCGTGGCATCCTATTGCACCATCAATCAGCTCCAAATCATCTTCCTCCTGCTCTCCATTCTTGATCCTCATGTCAAACTCTATTAGAACAGGATTACTGAAGTTGATGGCTTTCTTAGGACCAGTCATTTCAATGAGAGAACCCTACAAAATATTATTAATTATTTAATAGCTTTACACAACAAAATAATAAGAAATATCTAAAGCTAGATGTGTAGTATCCTTACTAGCTACCCATTTGAATGATAACATAATTCTTAGCATTCTGAAAAAAGTCACTTGAGTTCTGTAAATACCATTGCACATTAAAATCATGCTCAACTACCCTCGCAAAAAAAAAAAAATCATGCTCAACTAAAACGCAGTAAGACACAATTAATCTAGTGCAAAGCTACTTAACAACAAATATGCATGCGGCAAAGAAGATTCACATCATATAATAAAATTCCTGCATAGTAACTCCAAGGCATATGCAAATACATGCATACACAAATCCATCCACATTCTAGCTGGCAAGCTGGGTTGTTCAATTTGCTATATATGCCACATCGATTAAAAGAGCATGTGAGGTCTTAAACAATGAAACGATTTTTTTTGCAAGCTAATCTCTCAAGTTTTTTAGTTCATCACAACCGTACCCTCAGCAACAAGTTAGATCAGTCCATTAAGCGACCCAAGTGAAAAGGGAGGGAGAAGGGGGTGAACCATACCGGTTCTCTAACAACGCATCGTGAGAGATAATTAATATCTCACATTATTTCTCATGGTTCTAGCAATGGACTGTTAGAGGTGCTATTGTCAAATTAATATTTAAAATAATAATAATAATAATAATAATAATAATAATCCAAATCGATGGGCACAACAAATACAATATTTCCAAACTCTAATTCATGCACTCAATCACAACCCCAAATCTTTTAATTTAAAGGAGAATTAAATGTGGGCTTATATTGTAAATAAAAAAGAACATGTGAGTAATTTACATATGATTGGAGTAGGTGTAGAAGTGCACCTGTTGTACGATGATAGGATCATCCCTGCTGCGATTTAAAACATAGTTAAGCATGCCATCCATTTCATCCTTCGATCGTGCTGCTATGTATCCATACACTTGTATGGGGTCATTGCCAATATGACTTTCGGCTATGGTCAATGAGAAAAATTGCATCATGAGGTAGGTGTACGTTGTAGGGTTCTTGCAATACCCCCAATCATCAATGTATGTTTCGGTGGCCTGAGCTTATGAGAATATGACATAGAAGATAAATTGTTATATATTAGAAAAGAATACATATTCACTGCCTTGTGCATTTTGTGCAAGTTGTAGAGAGCCCATGTCTAAAGAAGATTATGCTTGAAAAAAATTTCAAATAAATGTTTCACAAAACCTGAGCCTAAATATTTAGGGCCTATTTAGAACGCATGATTCTCAAAATGCAAGAATATGAATAACAAGGATTTTCCAATCCTATAGGAACACAAAAATGTAAGAAAATTTCCCATTGGAGTGTTTTGAAGCAATACAGGAACAACAAATGATTATGAGGAGAGAGATAGACACAAAAGGAATATTTCCATGAGGTTATCATCCAAAATTCCTATGAAACCATGCATCCCAAAGCAATCCATAGTAATTTTGTAGGGGGTAATCCGTTGTTTCGAGGAGTCACATAGGAACGTTTCATATAGAATCGAAATCTTACAATGTTCCTATATTTTTTCCTTTATTCCAAAAGGAAGCCTATGTTCCTGTGTTTTCTTATAGTAGTATATGATACACTTTTCCCCCAAAAATTTGGACTTAGTACTTGTAATTTTTTTTACGGGAACTCGTAAATAAAATAATGAGTGCACATAGGTATTTCTAGGATAATGAATATAGAAATTATTACTATCCACATGATTGCCAAATGCACAGAGCAAAAAAAAAAAAAAGGAAAATTAAATATCTAGTAAGCCGGCATTTATATATATGCACAAACTCAATCTCACCATTTCCATCCAATCTAGAACTTTGGCCCCAATCTGCTAACTTGGCAAAATGACTAAATGAGGCGATCATGTGGGACTCACAGGCTACCCCCACTTCCAGACTTGAGCTAAGCCATCCGGATGAGGTACATGCTTATATGTTCGCCGAAATAAACTTATGCAGGGACTATACTCATTAAAAAACATGGACAATAAAAATGGGAAGATATATTTGTTAATTTGGACCACTTACTCTCGTTACGGTCGGTAATATCAATACCATAATCAATCCAATATTTCCTTAGACGCGTATTCTCATATATGGCACCATCACGGTGGGTGCTATTTTCATCGATATCCGGGAACCATATATTGTTAACCTCTGAGGGGTCCCTCTCCCTCAATATCTTAGCTTTATCCATGCATTTGGTAGTGGCACAAGCGATGGGGATACACGAATGCGGTTGAATGCTCCAGGGGCTGTTAACAAATCTATCACAAAAGAACAGAAAAGTCAATCTTGGCAACTCGCCAATAAGATGTATGGGATAAACTGTCGGGACTACAAATACAGTAACATTGATCATACAAAAACTTAAAAGGATTTATACATTTCAGATTTTTATTCCAGTAGCAATTTCAGTCTTTTGGAGCAAACGATTCCTTATTTCTTAAAAATCAATATTAAAACTGACTGCATTTCCGAGTAAGGAGAGTTCGTCAGAATCAATCATCACACTCCAGATCCAAAAATCCATCACAAGACGCATGATTATCACGATACATATATATTTTCAGGAGTAAGAAACGAAAGGAGGGAAGAACAGACCGGGAAAGACGATCCAGATGTGGATTAAAATGTCCCGGTGCTGACACCATCGGTGGAGCACCACATCGTCGCGCAACCGCAGGAAGACACCATCGAGGCAGAGCGGAGCCGGCTCCGCTGCAGGGTCCAAGAACCGATCGCGAAAGGTTCTGCATCTCCACTGCCTGTGATCCTTACAGAAACCCAGATATGCAGAAAGAGGCCCTAGAGTAAGCATTATTGTGACACATGAATGAAAACCTAAAGATTTACAACAAATGTTTCTACACAATAAAAACACCTTTGGTGTTCGTCGTAAAAGCTGCTAACCAGACCAGGAGAGCACAAGAACTCAACTGACGGAGACGGAGAGCGCCGGGGCGGCAGAGAATGCGGGAGATTTGGAGAAGAAGAGATTGCCTCCGGTGATCCTGAGCAAAATCGAAGGTGAAGTCATCGGTCTTTCCATGCAGCTGGGCTGGCTCGAGCCTACTGTTGAGTGGGCCAAAAATGGAGTCCATATGGAGGCCCGATTTGTCTTATCGCCGCCATCGACCATTTCGGCCCAAACACGCCTGTGAGATTCGTGTCTGCCAAAGATCAACCACGCAGCTAAAGTGTTTTTTTTTTCCCGAATAAAGAGAGAAAAATCACATTAGGGGTAGAGCATCATCAATTACTAGCTGTTCTAAAGCACTAGGCACCCCCGCAAGCCAAACAGCCGAGCTATACTCTCGCACTAGGCGCACACCCCCGCAAGCGAAACGTTTCTGATCTCTCTTTGTCTTGACCATCTTCACCGCCTCGAAGCCCTCCTTCCATGACATCGCAGCTATACATGTCACGCAGCCTGCATTCCACCACTGTCGTCTTATTCACCAATTCAAGCCCCAGTTGCAGACCTTCTTTACAGGGCAGCATTTCAACTTCCTCTGCAGAGTTGCAGTTAAACAGCAGGCGCCAGCTAGAGGTTACCACCGCGGCACCGCCCCTGCATGATCTCTGATTTTCCTGCGCTTGATTTTCCAGTTTGTTCCAAAAAGCTAGCATTTCGATGCATTTAAACAATTTTCATATCTGTTTCATCAGTCTTTTGGAGGAACCATTTCATCATGACAGAGCACTTTCAAAGGCACAAATTATTTTATTAGGCGTAGCATAAAATAAGTTGAGTTGAAATTGGAGCCGAGGAAACAGGACATTCCATTCCATCTGACAGTTGCGACTTGCGACGCGGAGTCACCGGGACATATCCTCCCTCCCTCGCTTTCCCCGGTAGCTCCATTTCCTCACCTTTTCCACCCCAATTCCCACGCCAAGAAACCACGCTCCCTTCGCCTCCATCGATCCCAATCCCTTCCTCTCACGATCGCGGATCGGCGTCGAACAATCTGGTTGACTCTCCATTCCCAAGCTGCGTCTCCTTCCGCTCTTTTTGTTACGGCGCTGGGTGTTCGGCCCCTGTCCCGGAGGCTGGAGCCAAGATGACAATGCCGGAGCCGCCGGCGAGGCCGAGCTTCTCCGGTCTCCGCGGCGCCCGGTGGCGCGCCGATCTCGGCGTCCTCCCCGGCTCCGCCGCCGTCTCCACCGACGAGCTCCGCCGCGCCGCCGCGGACTCCCGCCGGAGGTCAGGTCTCGAAGAATTCCGTTTTACAATGTGTTTTTTTTTTTATGCCGGCGAAGGTTCCGTGTATTGAAATGCTTGGCTGCTCGGAGAGTCAATAGTTCATTTCGAGATGTATATTTGGTTAGATCAACTTATCCCAAGAATTCCGGTTTCTTGAAATCGAACAGATTGTCTGTCATCATTCTTGTGATCTTATTTGCTTCAGTGTTCGGTTTGTATCAACCAAATTAGCAACCGATTGTAGTATCAAATATTCGATAATAACAGAGCATTCTCCTACGAGTGGAGCTAGTAAGCTTGTTGGACATGCTAATCAAATAGCCAGTCATTGGCTCTTGAACTCTAATAAAACATGCTAATCGAGTAATTTCAATTATAAATAAAGTTATATTTCCTCAACATTCAATTGCACGGTGACTCATGCTATGATGATTCACATGATCTTCACTTGATAGCATGGGGGCAAAAGATGCAAAATTGTTCAGCTTGAGGATATTGACTCTTGGCTTTTATTTGGTGTCTGCTGCAGATACGCTAATTTGCGCCGTAGACTGTTAATAGATCCCCATCTTTCCAAGGATGAAGAAGGCACACTTAACCTTATTGTGGAGAATCCATTATCACAGAACCCAGGTAGGTATGTCTTTTTGCCTGTAAGTACATGGTCGTGAGTTGTCATCGCTTGCAACACCAGGCATCCTTGAAAAATTCATACCTGAATACCTTTAAATTAGACTGTTGTATTCAATATCCAGGTCCACTTTGCCAGCCTCACAACTGTTAATGAAATGAAGTTCATAAAATAAAATAAAAAAGCTATGCTGCCAAGTGCTAACTGTTTGTTTATGGGCATGCCTGGATAGTTGGATCCAAATCCTTAGCACACAGTAAACATTTAGTCCTAAACCTTCTAAAGTCGATTCTCCTGCTCAGCAATAAGCTGATTCTAAAATGGGTTTGTGCTAACATAACTTATTAGGTGTGCTGCATAGCAGCATACCTTTGTGTACAGGGCTACATTCCAACCGAAAGGGGTTGGAGATATAGTACATGCAGTTTAAGCTAACAAACCACGACAAGACTATCCATTCTATGTTTACCTCAAAAAAAAAAAAAAGGACTATCCATCACTAGAGATAGAATTATCTGTAACGAATTACATCATGCTGATTCTTATTCTAAATATCTTGTACATTGTGAATACAGAAAGCACCTGGGGCCAGTTTTTCAGGAATGCAGAGCTCGAGAAAATGCTTAACCAAGATCTATCCCGGCTCTATCCTGAATTGGGAGACTTCTTCCAAACAAGTACATGTCAGTCCATGCTTGGACGTATACTCTTGGTCTGGAGCCTTAGGTACCCAGAGTTTGGTTACAGACAAGGTAAGTCATTTTTCAGTTATTTGGAGGCTTTCGTCTCACCAAAAAATGGTTGCTACTAACTGATGTTGCATGCCCACAAGATGGTATGGCTTGCAAAAAATTCTTCAAACGTTTGTCATGAAACCAACTCTGGAACCAAAACAATATTTCTTTGAAAAAATAGCCTCATTGTTCTTCTGGCAATTGATAATATAATATGGGCTGAGTACATTTACACTTTTGGGTAAAGTTTGTTTGGTTTATTAGATCACGATTCACGAGACATATTTCTGGCATACTGGTAAATGTATGTTCACATGTTTCTAATGATAGAAAACCTGTTGAAATGCTAAACAGTGGGTTTGTAATGGGCTGAGGCCATGCATTCACTAGGAGTTTCATTTTTTTTTGTTGTAATAATGTAAACATTCATATGTCATCACTGTATCCATTTGTCAACATAAACCACTTTCCTCCTACAGGAATGCATGAACTCCTAGCTCCTCTTCTCTACGTTCTTCACGCTGATGTGCAGCACTTCAAGCAAGTCAGGAGCTTTCACGAAGATCTTTTGGGTGATGATTTTGATGGGCAAACTTTTCCAGACAGGTCAAAGCTGAACAGAACTGACAGGAAAAATAATGTTGAGGGTAGCACTGCTAAAATTAGAAGTTTGGATGATCTTGATTCTGATACCAGGGAACTTTTTTTGGTAAATGATGCATACGGAGCAGAGGGTGAGCTGGGTATTATTTTATCAGAAAAGTTTATGGAGCATGATGCCTACTGTATGTTTGAGAACTTGATGAATGGTGCACAAGGTGTGGTTGCTATCATTGACTTCTATTCTCTCAGTCCTGCACCAGAATCAAGCACGGGGTTAACACCTGTACGGGAGGCATCATCAGCAATATATTACTTGCTTGCTAATGTGGATTCCTCTCTTCATAGTCACCTTGTGGAATTGGGAGTAGAACCTCAGTACTTTGCTTTACGATGGCTTCGAGTCCTATTTGGTCGTGAATTTTCACTTGACAATCTTCTGTTTGTTTGGGATGAAATCTTCTCCTCTCCTAACCACCCATATTGCACAGACATGAGGAATAGAGCAGATTATCAGTTTAAGATCTTGTGCTCTCCTCGGGGTGGCCTGATTTTGTCAATGGCAGTGTCAATGATGCTCCATCTCAGATCCATCTTGCTAGGGAGTGAACATGCCACCTCTTGCCTGGTGAGGTTGTTAAATTTCCCTGAAGATATTGACTTAAAGAACTTAATTGAGAAAGCCAAGTTACTGCAATCTTTTGCCCTTGAAGCAAATCTTCCTTCGTCTCCTCTTAGAGGAAAATCTCCCTTGATGCCACCCAACTATTGGGAAGAGACATGGAAGATGCTCCAGTCACCAATAGACCAAAAAGATGGTGGTCCATTCATCAGGATGAAAGGAAGAGGCTTTTTAAGAAGAAGCTTGTCTAACACAGAATCAAATGTTTCCAAAACCAGGGCTTCTAATTTCGAAAACGAAAAATTGACTTCAGCTAGGAAGTCTACTGCTAATGAACTTTACAACGCTGATGTTGTGCCTATACAAGAACAGAAGGATCATGTTGGTCAAGGTACTGAAGAGGCTACTGGGAGTGATTCAAAGAATGCATGCGAGGCGGACCGTCATGATGGTTACTCATCAACTTCATGCGAAATTAGAGATCCCCTTGGAGCAGCTAGTGGGTATTTATCAAGGAGCAGCAGTACCTCTTTGTCGTGTGGTACTGAGTGCGATCATGATATCCATCAAGTGGAAGAACCATGTGTTTCCCATGATAACAATGTAGTTGATGAGCCTGATCCATTATCTGTGCACAGCAGTAGGACTGATGAAGCAACAAGCATATCGAATCAACCACCTGGACTTATGGATGGTCAATCATATGAACAGAGTGTGCTATGTTTTGCTGATGGGAAGTCAAAATTAAGAGATGACCAAAATCCCATTATGGCTGGCAGTGCCAAAAATGAAACAATGGCAATTGGTTCAATTTCAAATGTGGCTGATAAAGAATTGACCAGAACATTAAGATCGCTTGGTGACTCGATGGTTGAAAACATTCAGGTAACTATGTTTGAAAGCTATTGTTTGTTATTAAAGGTAAAATTACCTGGAAGCAACTTATTGCCAAATAGACATCATTATTTCCAGAAACAACAGTGGTGTACATAGTTCTTACCTGATTGATTTTTATTTTTATTTTTTTGGAAAGTTCATGCTTTATGTTGGCAATGCTATCGGTTCATTAAATGGTGTACATAGTTCGCTTTATACTATTTCCATTTGGGCACATATGTTTACATTCTGGTAATTCTGGACACTAAATAGGTCATCAACCGGTAATCTCCCTTGTTGTCTTGGAATTAGGAAGATAGAACAAATGTGAAATGTGCCTGTTGTCAGATATATATGTACAACTTAAAAGCTCAAATCATGAGTTCACGCTATTAATAACTTTGCTGGTCTATTTGATCTTTGGCTAATTTACTGGTTTATCTCACAGGTTATCGAGATGGTGTTTCAACCAAATGCACCCTTGATTTCGGTAGATAAACTTAACGGAACTGTTCCTGCAAGCACAGAGCAAGTTAAAGCGCTAGCAGCTCTAAAAGAACTAAGGAAAATCAGTGATCTCTTACGTCAAATCTAACTAATATAATTATAAATATTTTCGTCTCCATATATAGGGTTCTTCTTTAGCTTTTCTTTATACATGCCTCAGTTTGACAATAGATTTACTGTAACAAGTAGTCCCTCCGTTTTTAAATTGTTGTCCAAACGACAACAATTTAAGAACGGAGAGAGTTTAGCTATCCACTTGTCTTGTAATTAGTATGTAAATGCTTTTTGTCAGCTGATAAACGATAATTGTAAATTTGGGTGCTGGTTGTGAAGAAGTGCAGCTGCCCGTACATCTTTCATGGCTTGTGAGTTGTGACCAATTGTTTGGTTATTAGTTTGTACATGCTCCTTGTATGTTGGTAAACCATAGTTGTAGATTTGATTTATGATTGTGAAGGTAAAGCTGTCCGTGAATCTTTTATGACATCCTAATTCTGTTTTTCATTTCAAATGTTGAAAAAAGGGATCATAGATGATCTCGAATCAATAACAGATGATTTCTAATTTTGAGAGAAGGATCGATCATATATGAATTTTAATTTTGAGTAAAAGGTCAACCATAGATGATTGTTGCCCTAGTGAACTTCAGTTGTGATCCCGTTTAGGCCTGATATTAAATTTGTACCATCAAATATATATCGCTAGTATTCAAAGTGGAGCACAAAAATGTGTGGGTATAACTTTTGCGAGGAAAAAAATTTCACAACCAAAATTTGAGAGCATTCGTCATACAACAATAGGTCATCATTCAAATAAGACAATTTTACAACCTAAGTTTTCATAGCCTCAAGTTCACTCATCTAAGTAGTAATACAAATGCTCCCGTATATGTCAAACTCGTTCACTCCTTCCCTTGATCTGAGCTTGGTTCCATCGTACTGCAAGCAATACAAAATAAAGTCAACAGGATATTAGTACAAGCAATACAGTACAATGTAAAATATGCAACAACTGTTGCAGAATGCATTGTACAGAATACAAACTGCTTGAAAAGTTCAGAATCAGTAAGGGTAAGAGTCTCCAGAGACTACCAAATACCAATCACTCAAAACGCCGAATACATTAACCAAATTTACAGCAAGCCATCAGGCAAGATTATTCTTCAGTTCAGTCAGTAAATAATGAAGCAAAACAAAAAACAAAAGCTCAAAACTAGCCATTTGGCTGACTAAAATTCCTGAAGCTCACCACCATCCACGTTATTGTCATTCTAAGTCTGGATTCCTAATTAGCAATAACGTAATTTCATTTCTGCTTTAACGTAAGTAACAGATTATGAACACAAGAACACTCAGATGACGAGTAGAAGCCTAAATACCTACGACCTTGCCAATTTTAGTTAGTGGTCCAAGAATTTTGCACTTGTTTGAAAGTTTGACAAATTTTAGCACGACCCTAGCCATTTTGTAGCATCATATGCATATTCTTGCAAATCCCAGCCAAAACATGGCCAATAGTTTGGCAAAGCCAGTTGTGCCAAAAACCAATCATACAAAGACTCAAAATTGCTATGGTTTTTACTCAACTCATAGCATCAGTATCCCCATTCCTTCCAGCAGCAATCAAAATAGTCCACTGTTCCACAGAATCGCGACAGTTTAACTGCAGAACTATGCTTGCAACAAAAACAAAATTCTTTCTTGCATTTACAGATTCCAGACTTTCAGTGGTTTTTTTTTTTTTTTGAGGAAGACTTTCAGTGGTTCATCAACACTAATCAACTAAAGCTCCGACGAAATCATTATACACGACATCTAATCAAACCAAACGTATGCCACTTCATAACAGGACACCCTTAGCTAAATTATTGCTCATGAAGATTCCTACTAGCATATCTTGTACCAAGAAGTCCGTAGCCCCCACTTGGTGCAATCAATAACATACAACTGAAATTTCACCACAACTACCCAAACCAAAATTGCCAAAACAGAGGAAATTTAGGCCTCACCAAATCGTCCTGCAAGGGGAGCGCCTCAGGCGACGGCGACGGGGCGCGGGGCCGGCTTGTGCGGCTCCTTGGCGTCGGCGAAGTCCTCGGCGTTGTAGACAACGGTGAGGAAGAGGGAGCAGGAGGGGCACCGCGCAATCTCCTCGCCGAGGCGGAGGTCGGCGAGCGTGATCTGGAAGAGGTCGCCGCAGGGGCACGGGTACGTGTACGCCTTGAGCTCCTCGTTCCACTCCATGTCCTCGATCTCCACCTCGTCGTACGCCGACATCTCGCCGGAACCCTAGCTCCTCCGGCGCGGACCGCGCTTTTTTTTTTTGCAACCAGAAGACGCGTCGGTGTTTCGCGCCGCCACAAAGAGGCGGTTGCGTGAGGGTTAAGGCGGTGGTGGTGGTTAATTCGTGGATTAAACTTGTAAAATTTTGTTATTACGAATACGCCCCTGATAGAGAAACCGCGGGGACGGCCTGCGGTTTGCGCACAAATCCGAAGCGGAACACGCAATCGCCAGCCCGAGACGGAACCGACCACCGACATTTTTCGGAAAAGCCCCCCGACGAGGTGCTATATTTAGCGGCATCTCCCTCTCTGTCCCCAAACCTTCGCGAGGCCACGACACGGCACAGCACCACCAGCTCTCGCCGCCGCCCGCACGCGCTGATCCATCTCCGCTCCGTCTCCCGAAGAACTTCGGCGTCCATGGCGGGGGCTCTCTCTCGGACGGCGGGCCTGGCGCGCCGCCTCGGGGCGCAGTCCCACCCCCTTCTTGGTGGGGTCCTTGGCCGCCGGCACAGCCACACCCGCCGACGCGTGGCGGAGGATATAGAAGCGGAGGCGGCTGGGCCTTCTACGGCTGCGGACGGCGCCGCGGCGGCGGATGGCTCCGCCATGACCCGGCGGCTGGAGGAGGCCATCGACGGCGCCATGGCTCGGATGGCTGAGCCCGACTGGGCGCCGTTCCGGCCCGGGACCTCCTACTTCGCGCCGCCCCGGCCTGCGGGGGCGGCCCGCGGACTCCTCGCGCTCCTTAGCCAGGGCGGAGGGATGGAGCTGGCGCCACTGAGGCGGGGACTCTCCGTCGACGAGGTCCGCGCCGTGGCCTCCTCCCGCGGGTACCCGTGCTCGACCTACTTTATCGACGGTGAGTATTTCATCTCCATTTCCCTGTTCCAACTTCCTGCTTGATTCTGAACTGAAACACCTCAAGGCGTTGCATAAGAACTGCTGGGATTAAAACAATTTTGTGACATTTCATTGTTTTGCTATAATTTTACTGCAATCCAAGTTATTGGAGCTTCTGTTCAGTAAAATTTCTCTCTTACATGGGGAGCTCATGAATACGCAGGCCACTTTCCGGATGAAGGGGAGAGCTCGAAGCTGGATGCTGATCAAGCTCAAGAGGAATGAGTGGAAGGGGCTGTCTGTTGCGCGGGATGAAGTTGAGGAACAAGCAAAGGTGTCTGTTTTTCATGTTTTCAGATCATGCGCCGCTATTGTACAAAAAGTTTGGGCCAATGAATTCGTGAGCTATCTTGGAAATAAAAAGAAAATCGAATTCATTTGGTAGTTTCCCTTGAAATAATATCATGTAATCTTCTAACTTTGTGTAAGACTCATCAATATATAAAGAGATATTACTAGTATGATTTCACCAGCTTCTGTGATACTTCCTGACTTGTGGAATGTATGATAACGAAGATCTCCCTATAGTTGCTGATATTGGTGTACTATTCAAAATTTTGTGCTATATTAGTATTGGCTTCCAAATGTGTGGTACAGGTTATCACAAAGATACAGTATTCAAATTTATCAACTGTACAAGCTGCTTCTCAATATGCAAATGTGGTGTGTGATCGAAATCAGAGAGATCTATAAACAAACTGTGCAATTCAGACTAAATTGGAATTGCTTTGTTTCGGTGGATTAGCCATCACAACGAGGCTACTGAATGGATCACCGAACGGATTGGATAATCCGGCTCGAGAAGAAGAGGCAGAATATTGCGGCTGCTGTTGGTATGTTTGAGGTGGTGTCATCACCATTTGCTGTTGATGCTGTACCTGGAAGTATTGTTGCTGCTGCGCCTGGTAATACTGCTGCTGCTCTGACATCATAGCTAATTGTACGTTTGATGGCGGTGCAAAGCTGCTGGACATGGCAAATGGATCGTTGGGATTGAATGGGTTCGTTCCAAGACTGCCAGTGTAGGTCACACTGGCTATCTGCTGCCTTCTTGCTTCATCTTCATAAAGACTGTCTAGCAATAGCTTGTCAAAACCCCCAGCCTGTTGAGGGAATGCAAGTTATTCAACTCTGGCTGGTTAAATTCAGTTATTATGTATGACTGTATTTTTACTGTCGATGAGCTGCATCAGAGCCCATTCAAGTTTATTCTAAAGAGCAAAGTTTTACATACCAATTGATTATCAACTGATTGGTTTGTGTGGTTACTTGGTGCAGTGACAAGTGCCAATTCCCATCCAGCCTTGTCGAGAGCAAACAAGTCTCGAGAAGTTGAGGCCTTGTTTTCACTCCCTACAGTTAAGAGGCAAAATTAGTAATAATCATAAGGCAGTGTGCAGTGCACATGTGATATTTCTAGACTAAAGCATTATCTGAACAAAATAACTCTGAACTATTGGAAGTGTATTCCTGCTTAATTGAGATCGACTTTGCTAATCAGCAGTGCGCATCTGAGGTACTGAACCTGATGCCACAATAGCAAGAGCGAGTGCATTTCTTTCTTCAAGGTCTGCAATCATGGGGTTTACTTCTTCGTCCAAGTTCTGCAGGTGATACAGTAGCATTCGCATGAGGATTATGAGAAACAGATGCTGAGATAGACAGGAAATTGGTCAATAAACATGCTGTACTCACTAATAGATCCCCAGTAGTTATGGGTGGCTGAGGTTCAACTACTTGTTCTGTGGGTTCAGCAACAGGTTCTGGCTCTTCCTCGGGCTCTACATGTTCTTGTTTCTCCTCTTCTACTGGTTTATCGGTTTCGTGTGGCACTTCTTCTTCATTATCACTCGGTTGGTTATGCTCCTCATATTCCTGGTTTAATAAGCATCAATAATTATCAGAACATTATTCTCCCCAGGGTTTTGATCTTGTGCAATGTCACTGATAATGAACGCTCACCAAACACTTAGTCCCGATACTGGCACGGGGTGCTTCTCTGATATACTCTTCCATTGTCACAAGAAATGAAGGTGGCGGCTGCATAGCAGTAACTGGTAAGTGTTAGCCCACCAACATATTAGCAAATTACTAACCACTGGTTTCCGGGGCAGCGTGAATGTGTCCTTAGTAGAAGCCACGAAGACAAAATTTAGGTTGTTTCAAATGTAAATGACTGCCATTTTTACACTCAGGCTGGTATAATCAGTGACATAAATATCGTCATTCCTAAAATTATTGATGTTTCTCTCTTAAATAAAGAATAGTTCCTAGGAGAAGATAGGAATGACTGACTGACTGAGCATACCTGCCTCAGAGTAGGAAATTGGAAAGTCCTGGCCAGCTCGAGATGTTTGCAGTGGTTATAAAAGGCAGAAAGCTTTTCTGCCTGTGGAATTAGTGAAATCACACCATGTTTAGAACCAGTTAGTTCATCCAAGTATGCTGCTACTAAGTCCAGCATATGGAGCAGTACAGGGTTTTCTGTACCTGTTGGCCAGCTCGTTTATAAATTTCAAGGGCCTTGATTGCATCGTATTTGGGCATATCAAAATACTGCATCACACAAGAGAGATAAGGGATTCAACTTATAAGCTCAGATGATGAGTATATGCGAACATGTAAAAGAACTGTTAGTATACCATATCGACAAGATTGATGATGCCATCATTGATTGAACAGTATATTTTGAAACTTTCCTTCAAAACCTAGGACCCATAAAATATCTGTAAGTCATAAGACACTTTCCTTTTTCTTGCCAGAGTAGCTTTTGCAACAAGTTTCAGACTTACAAGGGCTAATGCATATTGTACAAGGTAATTTGTGCAGGCTGCACCGTCAGGCTGCAAAATGTAAACGATAAATGGAACAGACATCAATGTCAGAGTTATTTCTTATTTCAAGTTTAGTATATCTTATTTCCCAAACCTGGCAGCTGATAAGCCTAAGAAGCAGTTTTTGCAGTGCAGGCAACTGATCCAAAAGATCCTCACATGGCAGGGTTCTTGTTCTGCTGTGTGCCTGGAATTCGTCAAGATCCATCATAGTACACATGGAGGAAGCAAATCACAATGATGTGAAGGCTTCAAAGACTCGTGTTACAAAGCGTGAAAAGCTGATCTTACCTTCCCAGAAGCCTGGGGTAGCTTCAGAAGGCGATCTGCTTCAACATCATACTTGAGAACCCTGAAGCACTCGACCCGTTCGTCGAGATAGAGCGCGTACGTGCGAACCCAAGCAGAGCAATCCCAAGCTGGAAAAGGTAGTGAGGAGAAACCATGTTCAGATATTGAACCAGGACATAGGGGAAACGTAGGTGCATTGTTGAGGCCCAGAACAATGTGATGACCCTTCCCCACCTAATGGGCTTGAGTCATCCTTGAATTGTGGGATCTGCAGAATAGTTCCTCTGTATGAATAGCTCAAGAAGTCCTCTTTGAATGTGCCATCACCTTCTCGGAGTAGCCTGTGTATCACTATCAATGTTTTCAGTGCAACCTGAAACCAATATATGTCATTTGGCTAAGTATGCCCTTTACGAAATGTATCAAACTAGTGGCTATTTATTCATCTCTCATTGGAAAGGAGAGGACTTGAACATGAAGAAACGATGGTCTCAAAATAATATAAAAAAAAAACATGAAGAAACGACGATACGATTGAATCAGGGATCACTGATTTATAGAGAAGTAACTAAGGAACAAGACCCACTATCCAGTTCTTGGTCTTGGCCAATCTTCTCGCCAATGTGCATATCGTGTAGGCGACATCAGCTCGCGGGCGACTTGCGGAGGTCGCGAAGAGAATCCCTGCAAGCAGCAACGAAAACAGACATAGCATCATCAACTGAAACCAGAGGATTGGATACGGATATGGTTCGCAATTCAACAAAGATTAGGACCCACTCACTCCTGAGGTGCCGCTCCTTGGGCGGGCACTCGACGTGGTTGGTCGCCTTCACAATGGCAATGTCCAAATCCTACATAAAGAGAATTTCGTTTGTCAAGGAGAAAGAGACGCATCAGGCCAATGCGACGAAACCCGAAAGATGACAATCAAAAGTACTGATTGGAAATTCCCGGTCGTCCTTGAGCCGGCATTGCGGATCGATGGGAGGCATCCATCCCCATCACCTTGTATTCGCTGTTGAAGTTGGCGAGGCCGACCTTGGTGGAGTCCTTGAGCGCGCCGTAGGCCTTGCGCCACGTCCCGGACCCCATGCCCGCCACCGTGCCTGCGCGCCCGCGGGCGACAAGACGATGGCCAGCCAGCCAACCCCGGCGTCCTCACAAGTTTCGCGCTCGCGCGACGGAGGCGGAGCAATGGAAGGAGAGAGAGAAGGAGAGATGGCGAGGCGAGGGGCGCGCACGCGCGTGCGTCGTTTTGGTAAAATTGGCATGTACGAGCTGGCGGCTACCTCGGCTGGTCGCACGCATGGCGCGGGGGCCGTGACCGTGAAGGAGGCGTCGCGCGCTCGGGGATAGATATGCCCGCATTAGTCAGTGTCGTATGCGTGCGCGCACTCTCCAATCTCCATGTTGGAGCGGGGCACTTGGGCGCGGCGAAGTGTGGTGCGCCGCCGGAGATGTTCGTTTTGCTGAGTCGTCGGCGGCCATGGGCGCCGCCGCCGCCGCGTGCGGCGTACGGCCTCGCGCTCACGGGCGGTCGTGATGACAGCCAGAGCTCAGTGATCGCGCGTTTGCAGTTGGCGAGCAAGCAACCTGGCCTGCTGCGGGCTGCTGCTGCTGAGCCGCCCCGTCCCCGCAAACGTTCAACACACGTCGCGCCGGCAGTGTGTCCGGTCGCGTGAGTGATCGCATCGAACCTCAAGCACGCCGGCGGCCAGGCCTTGGTGGCCCTGCAGTGCACACCCAACTTGCCCGGCTCGACAGCCATGTTGAGCTGCTAAAACTGATTGTGGTGATCTGACTTCATTTCTTACAAAAATAAATGCATTGTGATCCATTGTTGCACTCATAAAGCTCCAACCTCCTGGAGTAGAACTGTCAAAATTGGGGACAAGGTTTACACCACATACTAACAAATCCAGAGCTTAAGCTTTCACACACGAAAACTTTCAGAATCAACTCTCCAGCGGCAACGATTTTTGCCCTCTTTTCTTTACGAAGGAAACCCCGAAACACAAACAACAGAAAGTCAGGTGTGACTTTTGGTGTTTGACCAAAAAAAAAAAAAAAAGGGTGCCGTAGATCGTGCTCTCTTCTTGTTCTACAACTACTTGAAAACTGAACTGCAGTATTTTCTGAAGGAAGTACAGCAGGAGAGGTTCCTACGTATATCTGTATTGAGTTGCAGTATATAACAGAGACTTCCGACAGGACTATGCAATGGTTCCCTATTTGTATGTTCCTCTGCTTTCTGTATGCAAAACCTGCCAGGAAAGAAGAACAGATCCATGAGACCTCACATACAGAAGTTGGGTGAAACAGGACGACAATTTGTTAAGGATTTAAGAAGTATCTGAGCATGCAGAACTCACTGTATATCTTTCAGCGTTTCTTATCCAGCCGATCCTTCAGCTACAAAGACAAAATCAATTAGACTAGTTTCAAACAGCAACTCCCGGTCAAATAAATCAGTTGACCTACTCAGCAAGTGATTAAGCTTCAATGATGGCACAAGAACTGAAGCTTATCAGTAGCCAAGTAAGACCAGCAATATGCTAGGGTACATGATTGAGTGATGAACCAGACAAGATTAGCCAGGTCGGTTTTGAAAGTGGGTTCCCTAATATAGTATCTGGTGGTAAGATCGGGGTTACTGGTGTTAGATTGAATTTTCAAACTTTACCAATTTATATGAACAAACATTACATGATTAACGGGGTTAAAATAAGACTCATGTCTGTGATAAAACATGTCCCTTATTTCAATTGTATACTCTACTTTCGCTGTTTTAGCCAACATGTTGTGATAGAAATTGGTGGCCAAATTTGCCTCGAGTGGATTCTGACATAGCAAGATAGAACATTGTTTTCATTTAGAGGGATCATATCAGGTCAAAAGTATAGAAATAAAAATTGCAGCCAATTCATAGAACATCGTTTTATTAGAGGAACCATATCAGGTCAAAAGTTGCAGCCAACTCCCTGTTTGTCTTGTTCAAATGCTGGGTCAAATCAGACACTTTGAGGTAGTAGCAAGTATGAAATTCATTCCCTCAAAAAATAATGAATTCATTCATGCAAATGATATGCCGATCATAACCATTTACAGGATCATAAATGTACAAACCTGATTTATATACTTCAGTTGCTTAAGAACTTCATCGGTCTCCAGTTCCTACAACAGACAAGAAAAATCTAGAAACAAGCTTTTCACAAAATAGTATCAGTTTTAATTAACAATGGTACGAACAATGTAAAGTAGCAATGATGGTGTCACCACTTTATCACAGAAATGTTCAACAGAGAGTTCAAGCTTTCAAATACATGCATGGCTGAAAATATATTGCATGTGCATAAAACATCCTAAGGTCAAATGGTCAATGATAATATATAGACAACCAAGATAAGGTGCTATCAGTTATGAAGAACTTGCTTAAATCCTAATGAGGTTAGAAGCTGAAATAAGACAAGCATGCACGCCTTCCCAGCCCACATGTACACACTAACCAAGAAGACCACAGCATCAAAGTCAATTTTATCAGGAACGTACCTGAGGAACAGCACAATCAGCATGGATAGGATCCCAAACAACGGAACAGGAACAGTCCCAGATGCTCGACTGAACAACAAACAGTGGTGCTCTGCCATGAAGTACATAAAAAAAAATCATAAGAATATCAATGTTACACTTTAACATGGGTGTTCGTCAAAGGACAGATAAACAGAAAAAGAAGAGACGTGGGCTCGACTGTATTACCTCCGCCACTTGCCACAAACAACTCCTGTGTCTAGGACTTCTCGGCACTGAACCCAGTTACTGACACTGCTTTTCTTATCCTTAAACAGTTGCAAACACTGCAAGTAAAGCAGAGCGTGTCAAAACATGCTTTGTGATAAGTATTAAGGTAATTTTCTGTCGATGAGACATACACCCATCATAGTCGTTTCACTAGGATCAAGTGGTGGGTCAACAAATTGATCTTCATTGCTGCATAAAGAATGTTGGTTTCCATTAGAGATTGCATTTATATTTTTGAAATTGCAGGAAAGAACCAAACAAATAGAGGTGTGCTTTGACATGGTTAAGTAGATATACAACTTGTCGTCTTTGGCTGTAATTTGTATTTAACAACGGATATAAGGTGGAAAACGGTATAGAAGGTGAAACTTATCATCTGGAGCTATTCAAACACAGCTCAAGAGGATAAGAGGATAAATGAAAAATAAGCAAATAGATGTGCATACACCTATCTTAAGGTAACATTGGTAATGGAAAGCTTGAAATATACTTCATTAAGAGCAAGTGTGCATACCTCGGAATAGGATCAGACCACTCTGGAACATCTGCTTGAAAGTCTGTACCAATCCTCACCTCAGTTTCATATGGTTCAGCATCCACCAACATATCTTGAATTGTACCACGACCACGGCGAGGCCTTTGGATGGCATTAGGTAATTCATGTTTGGGACCCAACTTTTCACGCTGCCTCTTAGGTTTCTTTCTGGAACAAATCTGACAATACCATTCTTCCTGTGGTATTTTTTTGACTCGTGGCTTGCAACAAGATAAATGGAATGCTCCTTCACAACTATCACAGATTAACATTTTGGTTGGATCTTCCATAGACTCACATCTCATGCATTCAAATAAAGGGCTGCTTTCATTATTATTAGGAGCTGATTTTTGGCTTAGTTCTGCTTCTTTAGTGGGGAATATATCTCTTCTGAGAATGGAGAGGCAAACGTCCCTTGCTGATATTAACTCCATCACTGGTTTTGCAGCATCTGCATCAGGCGATGAACGTTCCCAAGCACCTTTTATTGTGTGATTGATATAAGGTGGCATGCCTGATGTTGATGACTGTTGTCCATTATTGACACCAGAATGTGAACCTGCCAAATTTCTCAAATGCACGCCCGCAGAAGCCTCTTCATGATCTCCTTTATACCCAACAGTATTTGCTCCAGAATTTGAAATTTCTAAAATTGAGAAAACCATAAGTGTTTTGCCATCACTGTTTTGTGCTAGAGATGAGTTACATCCAGACGTTGTCAAGCTTCTTGTTGTACTTTCTCTCATATTTCCATTTGCCAGCAGAGAATTATGTTCCTCATCTATCTTCCTCCGTTTATTGAAACTATCTTCTGAAGCAGGATTAGAAGGAATACTATTGGAAGGCAGCGAACTCTTGTTCCATGATGCATCAACAACTTTAATTACAGATGACTTGAATTCCTTCTTCCGGCTTAGAGGAGGTTCTCTGTAGATGCGCTTTGAGCATCTACTTGATTTTAAAGTCATGTCTTCAGTTAAGAACAAATATGACTGCTCCTACTGAAATAGCAGGCACAGTAGATAGCTTGCTTCGGCCCAGGATAGATACCAGGTAGATGGTGATTTAATCAGGCCTGTGTTGTACCATTAAGAAAAAGAATGAAATTACTCAGAAGTCAAATAAGGTATCAGCTGAAGATAAATTACTGGCTGAAGATTAGTATGAGGACTGCGACGAATAAGAGACAAAATGTTCAGAATATTTGAACTTTAAACCAAAATAGTAACAGCTTGCACTCTTGCGATCACGGAGCATACGACACGGAGTGTCATCTGGATAAGATCCAGTGTCAAAAATCAAAATCCAGTTGAGATCCAGGTTCCAAAAAAAAAAACGTGCAGTGGGATCCTCTCCTACTCTATTTACGTAAAAAAGGTTCAAAATGACAAAATGCTGGAAAACAAATGATGGATCGAAATTGTCACACGATACGTATTGCAGCTATTGCTTGACAAAATAGTTTGATCGAAGAAAATATAGTGCCAAGTCCGTAAGGCCACATCATGGGGTTGCGTACTGTATATGAAGTAGGAGAAGAATGGCAAGGAACCATGTAGTGCTCCTATCCAAGTCGAAGTAGGGTAAAAAAATCTTCCTAGAGAAGGAACATTAATATGACTGAAAACAAAACCTAAGATCAAGGAATCAAAAACCTTTTCATTGAGATTGGAATAATTAACAACTATATGCATCGGTCAATGGAGAGGCTGAAATATTGAAATATATTTCCTTTTCTAAAACAAATAAGATTGAGGAATCAAGCACCTCGGAACCAATGATTTGTTGCGGAATTCGAGCATACAAGTTAGCAGCAGGCTGGGGTGGCCCCAAGAAACGCATGCGTCATGGTGTGTGATCAACGGCGAGAGGGCAGCGGCGTGGGATGGCGCAGAGTAGACGCGGCGGCTAGGGCGGGGGGGCAAAGGAGAGAGATATAGAGTATAGGGATAAACCCTAGATCCCCTCTCATTATGTAGAGGGGGTTGACTTGACCTCCAAGTAATATTAGCTTAACATGTAAGTAAACTCTATAAATAGGATCTTATAATCAGATCTTATCTTTCCTAAGTAAACTCTATAAATAGGATCTTATAATCAGATCTTATCTTTCCTACGTTACAAAGACACTTTCTAATTCTTCTATCTAGTACCTTTGGAAAGGGATGGTGCCGAGCCCACCTTCCCGCGTTGCCAACGCCACGCCCGCAGCACCTAGGGCGGCTGCCGTGCCCGCCCTATGGGCCGCCGCCGCCGTGCGGGCCCCAATTGCTTCCCGGCCCATAACAGCTTGAACCTAGCGTTAGTTTCTTGATGATCAAGTCTATGCATAAGGAGGCCAACGCCATCGGGTTCTCGTCACGGGGATGGGCTTTGTGTGAATAAGCCAATTAAGGCGAGGACTAAAGGGACAACGCATATAGATCTAGGGTTTCTATTTTGCGAAGATCTAGGACTATGAATTCCCCATGGTTAAACGGGTTACGGATCTAAATTATGCTATCTAGATGAAAAGAACTCCCAAAATTTCCCCACCTCCACACCTAGATTGCTTTTCTAAACCCTACCGAATCCATCAATGATCTGCCACCATGAACATCCAAATCTCCACGTTCCAACAAATCAACAAGAAACGAACCAACTCCACCACTGGATACATCGCCTCAGCTTCTCAATTTACATGAAACAAGCATGTCATCAATCCTAAAGAAGCCATAGCTGACTAAGCAATCGATGACCGAAGAGGCGAAAATCGCTAGAGAAATAGATTCTAGAACAAATAGCAGGATGGAAGAGAGGTTACCCAACGCTTCTCGGTGGCTTCACCGGAACGGGCGTCGCAGCAGATCCCAGGAGATGTGTATAACAGCAAGGGCGGAGGAGGAGATCACAAGAGAGCTTCTCGAAATGGCAATGGCAATGGCGAAGGGAAAAGCAGAGGCGAAGAACTACTCGGGAAAAGGTCTTTCGAAAAACTGCTCTGGAAAATTCTTGGGACGAGTGCCTCCCAGCTTCCTCGCTTCTGAGCGCCCGTCTCCAAATGGAAATGGCAACGGTAAGTTTTTCTGGGCAGTAATGGGGAATATAGGCTGGCAATTACCGGCCTGCGCAGCAGCTCAAGTTTTTATCCGCTCCCATGACAGGCCTGCAATCAACCATAGGAGTAAGGGGGCAAAATACAGATGTCTTCTATTTTCTCATCTCTTTTCCCTTTGTTTTATAACATGTTATTTGCCTTTGCGAGAGGAATGTTAAGTGCTGGGTGAAACAACAAAGATGCTTGAGGTTGACGTAAGGTGTATGAGCGGGGTTGATAGCTCTCGGAAAAAGGGAAACAAATTTGTGAGGTTAGTTTACTTTAGACTTCTTTTGCTTTTATAACAGTTGGTTGGCTTTGTTTATCTTAAAAAATATAGAGGCTAAAAGCGTGATAAGAGAACTTGAGTGTGTTTGGTTCAGGAGGGACGAGAGGGGAGAGGGGAGCGCCATTTGTGTTTGGTTCGAGGTCACGCGGAGGCAGAGAACCAGACGGTGACCAGGCCGCGGCGAACCAGCTGGGACGGGGCAGCAGTACTCACCGGCGTTGTGGCAGAAGCGCGCGGCAACCGGGCACGACGGACGACCTGGCTGCACAGGGCGCGCCGTCACTGGAGCACGCCAGTCGCAGCCGCAGTTGGGAGCCGCAGTGCGTGACGGCCAGGAACGATGCGCGAGCTGCCGTTCACGAGCGCGTTGGGGTGGGCAGGGGTCGCGCCATGCCTTCGCTAGAGCATGCCTGTCTGAAGTAGTGCTTTGTCATACCCATAGAGAGCTCATATCTGACAGCATGGCATACCAATTAAATAATCGATAGAAAACCAGATGGTACTTGATTAAATCTCCAAAAGTCGATAATAAGCGAGTATTTAGGACAAATCTCATATACACCTCCACAGGTCAGTACAATGATTTTGCTAGGTAAGATGGTTACTTTGCAGCCTTTTGTTGCAATCGAATGCGAGAAAGGCTTATTTTTAATACTCTAAACTTGATTTCATTACCTATAAAATTCAAATGTTAAGTATTACTTCATGCTTAAGATTTGGATATACTTTTTTTTGGTGTATTCTCTTGAAAGACTTAAATCATAGTAAAAATCTAATGATGATGGGAAAGCATAAGCGAGAACCCTAGATCCACTAACCAGAGAATTACTTGTACGAGTAGACTCGTATTTCTATGAGTAGAGACTTGTATTTCTATTACACAATTAATAGTAATATGCATTATGACAATGTATCTAATATAAGGTGCAATGATTTTGTTATATTAGATATGTTATCAAAGGTTGATCAATCTATTGGAGGACGGGTATGCTACGCTAGGATCAAATAATTTTACACAAAGAGAGAGGAGGATCATGAATCATTACCACTAAACGCGCAGGCGGAGCGGACGCGGAGTTAGAGCAGCGTGGTCCAACGTTGTCGCGCGTTGATGTATATGAAGTAGATGATATAGCAACCTCCTCCTCCCCGTCCAGCTGATCAGTGCCACAGATGCAGCACTTTCTCGCGGTATCCACACGTACAAAGGTGAAACGTCGGACAACAGCGTGGCTAGGATTTTGTAGGAGGGAGAAGGGTGGCCGCGGCTAGGCCGGGTTGTGAAACGGTGGATTAGTCTGCGCCCTCGGCCCTGGTTGTATTTATATAGACCTAGGCTTTCACATTGTAGGCCTATTAGTGCTCTAATCCTTCATGGATCAATATTCGTACAGTGCGCATACAAATTCAATCCGTATTTGTCTCATGGGCATATAACCAACACAATCATGGATAATTGAGATTCTATGTTTGTGCATTATCGCAACACGTTTATACCATTGGAATAATAAACAATTCAACAAGAACCAGGACTCTACCTAACGAACCTTTAAGGAACTATTGGCTCTAGAATTAGGACTCCATCAATGGTTGACACGTGCCCTTTATCTTCCTATAAGGGAGCGTTCAAGATCCTTTTTTTTTTCTCCTTTCCGAAGTTCGCTCGTAACCGTAAAGGAGTAAGATAACTCCACGAGCGTTCAAGATATTTTTTTTTTAAAGTGAATTGCACAAAACTACAACTATTCGTGTCAAAGTTTCAGAAAACTACAACTTTTGTAACCTATTTCAGAGAACTACAACTATTTTGACCATGGGTTTCAGAAAACTACAACTTTTGTGTCTGGTCTCATATGTCAGCCTCACAGATGGTAGTGTTCTCAAACTGAGATTGACATGTGGGGCCAGAAGCAAAAGTTGTAGTTTTCTGAAACACATGGTCAAAATAGTTGTAGTTTTCTGAAATAGGTTTCAAAAGTTGTAATTTTCTGAAACCTTGACACAAATAGTTGTAGTTTTGTGCAATTCACTCTTTTTTTTTTTTCCAATGTCCGCTCGTAATAGTTGCTTCCCATGATCCCTTGTGTTTTCTCGGTCCAACCCGGCGTGGAAATTAACGAGCCACTCCTCTTCCCGTAGCCGTGCGCCAGCAACGGCGCACTTTTTGGCCACCATGCTGCCTGTGTTCGTTCAGGCCCGCGACCAGATCCAATCTCTTGCACAGTTGCATGGGTGTTTTGCCCTGGCCGGTCGCGCGGCTAGCGCCCCTCTTGTCGCATGCTTCACCGGGCGGGCGGCCGTCGATGCCACCCTGTATAGATTTCTCTTGAGGTGGTTTTTGTACTCGAATCTATTGATCTTGCTAGCTACAGATCCGTTTTCAATACCTCACGTTGGTCAGATTATTGTTCGGGTAAGGGCAGGTTGCGGTGTCCCGGATAATTAAATTACCCGAAACTCCGTGTTTTCCGTACTTGCCCCAGGATCAATGACAAGTACACACGGTAATCACATTGGAATCATAGCCATATCAAAATTCAACTATCAAGTTTATTTGAAATTTACAAAATATTGGCTCAACGGCCGACGAAGTACCTTAAGAAATAAACACAGCGGAAACATAAAGGAATTCAAATCTCCAGCGCGTGCCCCGTGTTCATCCCACAGGCAATTGACTGGAAGTTGAACTCCTAGAAAGAACGGAGTCGTTCCTCACCGAGATCCATTTAATTTATGAAACAAAGTTATCGGAGGCAAGCATGCATGTGAATATCAACAAAATTATAATTATATGTAAAGTCATAATGAAGGGAGGAATAATATGGTATATTTGCGTAAATGAGCATATGGAAATCTAAACTTGTATAATGAAATAATTACTAAATTGAATTGCTTGAATATAAATTGCATAAATGTAAGCACAAGTAAAATATCATATGAATAAAGTGAGATACTTGACTTCCATGTCAAGTTCCTACAAATCATCATCTAAGCCATTTTGTATATCAATAACCATAATCATGATCAAGTTTTAATCCCAACCATTCTCTAAACAAAGACCTATCATTAAGGAGCTTGAGGCCGCAAGCACGGCCATTCGAATGGATTATTACTCTGCAGAGTTTGTACGCTGTACCCATGGACAGTGAGTGACCGTCTGTGGTGTAGCTAGCACCGTGCACTCACAAAGTGTGCACATCGGTATCACACATGACGTTTTCATTAGCCGTTTGTTAACCTTGCCTTCCCTAATTTGCAATAAAATCCTCTGAACCTGACCACTAACATCCCAGAGGTACAATTTTCCCCTCCTTCAAACATGGATAGTTAGGCAGGAAAAGGTACAAATTATTGTATTGGTAAACCTGGAGTCCAAGACCGAAGTAATGGAGGTCCCTCTGAATAACTACCAAATCGGGTAAATTATCCATACATTCTCTACTTCTAGAAGGCAAGGCAACATTCAACTAACTACTTAGCCATGGCCGTCCCATACCAGCGTCCATAGTCGCACGAAGTTTCCTTAAATCAAGTTATAATGTACCGGTCCTTATACGATGTGACGGGTCTCCATAATTTATCAAAATATCATCATAATCATTATAACATAACCCGTCATCATCTAAAGTTATCAAACATATACTCAAATTCATTAAGAGATATAGATCTGAAATTTATAGATTAGCATGTGCTTAAACAAATACACCATTTAACCAAAGTTTACTAAGCCACCATTTTATTAAAAGTATATAGTGTTATCCCTAAAAGAGTAATTTACCTAGTAATTCCCATTTACAACAATTCTACAAGTAGAGCTAAATATGGGGTCATAGTGTTTCTAGTAAAAAGGGTTTATCATATTTCCCGCCAAAGTTTTATTGGAACTATAAATGCATAATTTATCCTAAATCATCATGCAACCATTTCAACACACATATGGGTTCAAAATGATCAAGGGGGTGCTTGCCTTGCTGCTGGTCTTGTTCAAACTCCTGATCCTCGTAGCTCGGATCCTCAACTTCTTGCTCCTCTACATAATCTTCGTCATTCGGATCGTCTACACGTTAAAGTAAATAATATCCAAATAAATACCAATAGAATCCGAATTTAAATCCAACTGAAAATAATGCATATTTTTGTATGTATGCATGAAGCATGAATTTAAACGAGCTATGCAACTTGAATCACTTCATTCGGAGATCGCACGGCGATTCTACGCGCCTTCTAAATTAAATCGGGAAATTAACTCGTAATCGACTACACTTAACTTCTAGATGATCAAATCTTCCCAAATGAATTTTTGAGCTAATATATCACTCTTTTACAGAATGGCATACCCCTAGGGTTGAAAAGGCCATATTCACTTAGACAAGATTTTAATTTATTTACTTTCCTAAAGAAAATATATATAGTGTATGTAACAAGCATATCTATTTAAACAAAAGATATGTAATATTTCTATTTCCATAAAAACAATTCTCACAGTGGTTGTGAGAAGGAAAAGCTAAATATTTTATTCATAGTGATTGTGTGCATATCTATTAAATAAACTTTTAAGCAATCTTTCTATAAGGAAACATATGATTTTTCTAGAAAATGAAGTAACTCTACAAATTATTTTTCTATAAATTTTTCCTATGATCAATTATTAATCTACAGTGAATATGGACTCTGAAAAGTCCCAAAAGTAACCTAATTTTCTTTATTCTCCATATATAACTTTCCTAAACATTTATTTTCAAACAAGACATAAAGCTAACCTGTTTGCTTCTATGAATTTTTCCTAAGTACATATACCTTATTCTTTCATAAAAAGGAGCCCAGAAACATAAGGAATTTTTCCAAGTATTTTTCCTAATTTTTCCCTACCATTTTTCTATCTATTTCAAACTAAAACCCACTAATCATTTTCTGGCCAATCGGGTGACGACAAGTGGCAGCTCAGCGCTGATCTAATTCAAACTAACGCGCGCACAGTAACCGCGACGGCTGGGCGGCTCACCGGCGGCGAACTACGGTGCGGCGACGTCACCATCACCCACCAATCGACGCAGGAGGAGGAGACCTACACTCCGGTGGTCGCCTCACCGGAGTTGGTGCCCTGTAGCGGTGGCGCGGTGACGACCTAAGCGGCGCGGCGGCGAGGCTACGGTGAGATGTGCGCAAACAAGGACGGCGACGTGTTTATGTTGTGCATAGAGTGTCTACGGCTCCCAGGAGACTCACCGAGCAACCGGCGAGGATAGAGGCGGCCGGAGGCGATGACGACAACGGCGGCGGCGGCGAAACAGGGGAGGAAGAAGGCAACGGCACCCCTCCGCCTAAGAATCAAGAAAAAGGTCAGTGGGGGTAGCATCAACACCGCATGGAGATTCTAAAAGTGCTTGAACTGCACGTGGAGCTCACCGGAATAGCTCAATTTCCGGCGATGGCGACGACGACTGATTTTTGGGGAAAAGCAAAATTCGTGTTGCACACTCTGTTTCTCTCGTCAAGGACAATTCAGGAAGCTTGGAGAGGATCAAAGAAAGGGCTCAGAGGAGTGGCTGGGGTTCTTATAGCAGTCGGAGGCGGTTTCGCCGTGAGGTCGCGCGAGCGCGCTCTGACGGCTTCGGTGGCGAGCGAGGAATGGAGGAGAAGAGGAGGCCCGGGATTGCGAGCGTGAGCACGAGAAGGCTCGCGGGACTCCGTGGCACGCGTGGTGTAGCATCCCGCCTCAAATCAATGAGGGGTTAGCTAACCAGGATCTTAATCGGGAAATACTTGGCGAAGCAAGTATGCATAGACCACACATATAAGCATAATTAAAATAATTTTACATTGAGTTTAGTTATTACATTGGTTCCATAATTAACATAAGATTTCCGTTTCGAAGTTCGATTTATTTTACATAAAAGGAGTTCGAAATTCGATTACAAACACGAGCGGAAGCGAAATACACGACGATACATATATACAATGAAACCATGTCCGGCCCGTAGACATGATCTCACTCACCTTGCTCCTGGCGGGGAGAAGAGGGAACCCACTCAATGGACCAATCCTTGGGCGGTTCTCCCTCCCACACTACTTTTCCACAGCAACCGCAGAAGTTGCAATCAGGAATACCTGCAGTAAAGTTTTAAACATCGAAACCCTGAGCAACTAATACTCAGCAAGTCTTACCCGTCAAATTGGCCATCTAAGACCGACTTCTATTATGCAGGGGGTTGACCAAGGGTTGAAATTTAATTGCAAAAACGGCGCTAATATTTGATCCTTATTTTCATGTTTTAGCCAAAATTAAGAGGGTTCTTGCATAAATGTAAATATTAGCAATCTAACTAAGCAATACATGGTTGCAATACAATTAATTGAAATACAACATCATATAAACATCATCATGTGCACTTTTTACTACGATGTGACGCAGTGAACAAGTGGTACTCAATAACCGCGAGGGACGGCGATTCGAATCGATTTACACCTGCAGGCAAAACCCGAGATACACGACGTACGCTACTCGAAAGAGTCACGCACGGCAACCGTTTACAAGATACCATAAAGTCGAGCCGCTTAACACCTCTCCCGAGTACACGTCTCCCCACGCGATAGCCATGCCTGGTCTAACCGTGGTTCACCCGGGCACCCTCCCTTCAAACACTGTCCCAAATTCCACCATACCATCTTCATCACCAAAAGAGAGGTGGGTTCACGTCCAACAATATAGCATCGAGCTACTAAGTTTACTAGTTCCCATTCTCCTAGCATGCATCCGGTACTGTTCAAACTTGCTCAGCGGGGCCACAACGAACGGTCCTCAACCGACACAAACGGGGCTATGGCGAACAAGGCGAGCCTTGTCACCCCAACCTACACAAGAACTTCCCCGTTCGGTCTCAAGTTCATTACCATCATCAAGTGAGAACATAAAGTAAATCCGACCCCGATTACCGAGCGGTCTCCATACCACTCGATATTCTACCGACGATACTACTTTAATTAAGCATAGCAAGCTAACGAGCGGTAGAACTTAACTTAACCAAACCCATAGGAATATCTGGAGATATATGCAACTAGGTTTTCAATCAAGTCCTATACGTAATGCACATTTCGCGACTCGCAGTACATGTGAGAAAGTATAAGACTGTGTAAATATGGGAATGCACCGGGGCTTGCCTTGGGGCTGGTGGTTAGCACACTCAAGCACGTTCAGGTCAGCGCCGGTCTCCTCGGCCACGATCTCCAAGTCCTCGAGTCCGGCGTCGGTTCCTAAATGAATGCAACAAGATATACAAAATCAAAGATAGTTCACGGAACTTCCTTGACAAATATGACATGGTGATGTTATGGTGCAAAGGCAACATGCTGGCAGGATCATTCATTAAGTTTTTGCAGTTTGGTCCAAAGTGATTTATACAAAATACTTGGATTTAGGAATTTCCGTACGCGTAAAAGAGATCTTCTTCTAAAATTCGTTAAAAAGGGTTCTGGAAGATCAAAAATTAAATTGGTATTTTTATTTAGCATCTTCCTCCTAGGAACAGTAACATACCCAAAATTTGGTGCAAAAAGGTGCAGGAATAAAATCAATAAAAAGATTTTCCTAGCAACTGCAAAATGCAATTACTCCTAAAAGAAGATGTATTTCAAGACACCACTTGGTGGGATGTTCAGGGAACCTATTAGGAGTGTGCATGCCAAAATTTAGGATTTTTGCACTTACAGATCTTTTTATAGAATTTATTTCCTGATTCTCTTATTTGAATTTTATAAAAATAACTGAAAAGAATTCAGATGTTCATGTTGTACCACTGGATAGGTCTCACTTCAAGGATTCCAGAACACTTGAGTTTGCATTTTTACGATTTTTCTACGAATTTCTATCGAATTTAGAAGTTTGGCCAAAATCTGGAATAATTCAAATAAAAGGAAAGGGGGAACTGTGCCCATGCCGTCGCCGCGCACGACGCCGGCGTTGGCAACGAGGGCGTTCCGGCTAAACGGCGGCGAGTCCAGGTGCACACCAAGCAGGTCTCGAACCAGGGCAACTAGGCGACTCGGGATCACCTACGTGGGCACGTGCGCGCGGCCGGGAAGGTGGTCGGCGACGAGCGGTGGCGGCGGCGAGCGGCGGCGCTACGCGTTCCGGCGAGAGGAGGCAGCGAGGGGAAAAGTTAGGGCGCGCACGAGCTTCACGGAGTGATGGAGGTGCTCACCGTAGCACGTATGCACGTGGAGGGAGGCCGGAGATGGGACTTCGTCGGAGGGGAGCGGAGGTCCGGTGAACGGCGGCGGGGAAGAAGTGGATTCCGGCGAGGTCTCTGCATAAGCAGCGTCGAGGTCACGCCGGTAAGTGCGTAGGGAGATGAGGTACTCGTGTGCGCGATTAATTGAGATTTGGCTCACCGAAGAGGAAGAAGTCGACGTCGACGTTGAACTTGCTCAAGCTCCGGCCATGGTCGATTTCCCGACGATTAACTCGCTAGGCTCGGAGAGGGGCTTCAGCGAGGGAAGCAGCAGCTTGAGGGGGCTCTTGCGCGCACTTTCGCTGCTGGCAACGAGACGCGGGAGTGGCTGGCACGGCGGCGAGGCAGCAAGCTCGCGACGACGGCGATGGCGGCTCGGGAAAATGGAGAAAGTGAGAGCGAGCTCGACGACTGGACCGAGGGAAAGAGAGGAGGAGATGAGGACGAGGTCAGGCCGGTCGTACGGGAAGGACGGCGATCACAGTGGCCGGAATGGGCAGTGAGAGAGGAAGGTGTCGCCGGCGGCAACACTTGGCGGCTACAGTGCCATTTGGTCATTTTTTTGAATTTCTGGAATTTTCCTCGATTTGAACTGATTTGATTTAAATTCGATCTTCCCGAGCTCCAAAAATCACGAAAAACTGAGGTTTGGAAGATTTCAATGAGAGGAACAACTTTGTCAATTGGAACTTTTGCTGAATCGGCTTGGATTTCAAACTAAAATTCATTCAAAGTTAAAGTTTGAAAAAGGTTCATGCATTTAATTGACCCTTTAGATTTTTGCAGAAAAATCTCCAAAAATCTCCAAAATTCTCTTTTAGTCCCTGGATGCTGTGGAATTTTTCATTTGGGTCCACTTATATAGAAAGTTTTAAAGTTGCAGTTCAAATGCTTGTTTGAAAGAAATTTCTCCAATTTGAAGTGATTTTGAATTCCTTTTCATTTAACTTTGATTTCTCTTGATCATTTTCACTAATTGAGGTTAGTAACTTGATTAGGGACCAAAATTGAGTGGGATGTTACAGCCCTCCCCCCTTAAGAAAATCTCGTCCCGAGATTTGCAAAAGTGCGGAAAAGAGGGGGTAAAAGTTTGTTTGCTTTACCTCGATTGCGAAGCGAGAAAATTTGGAAACCTGGAATTCAGAAATTCCTCTTGTTCCCATGTAGCCTCTTCTTCCGAGTGATTGCTCCATTGCACTTTGTAGAAAGTAATGGTTTTGTTGCGAGTCACTCGATCCTTTTTGTCGATAATTTTGACGGGATACTCGGAATAAGTGAGATCATCCTGCAAGCCCTCCACATCATCGAGTACCACATCAATAGGAGGCTTCAAACATCGCTTGAGTTGAGACACATGGAAGATATTGTGTACTCCTGATAATTTTTCCGGCAATTCCAAACGGTAGGCAACGGGTCCACATTTTTCAATAATCTTGAACGGGCCAATGTAACGGGGAGCGAGCTTCCCTTTGACGCCGAAACGCTGAACGCCCTTGGTGGGTGAGACACGGAGATACACGTGGTCACCTTGCTGAAATTCCAAAGGACGGCGTCTCTTATCGGCGTAACTAGCTTGGCGGGACTTTGCGGCCTTTAAGTTTGCTTGAATACGGCGGACTTTTTCCTCGGCCTCTGCTATCAAATCAGGCCCAAAATTCACCCTTTCTCCCGGTTCTGACCAATTCAAGGGAGTACGGCATGAACGACCATAAAGAGCTTCAAATGGAGACATTTTTATGCTCTCCTGATAGCTATTGTTGTACGCAAACTCTGCCAATGATAAGTGATCATCCCAATTGCCACCTTCAGATAAAACACATGCCCTCAACATATCCTCCAGTATTTGATTTACCCTCTCAGTTTGTCCATCGGTTTGAGGGTGGTAAGCGGAGCTTCGAATTAACTTGGTCTTCAATGAAGCATGTAACTGCTCCCAAAAGCGAGCAACAAACTGAGGTCCTCTGTCGGATATGATGGTCTTCGGCACTCCATGCCAACACAGTATACGCGAGATATATAACTGGGCATATACCTTGGCAGAGTATCTAGTGTTGACCGGAATGAAATGGGCCGACTTTGTCAATCGGTCCACTACAACCCATATAGAATCATGCTTTCGAGCAGTGAGGGGTAACCCGACAATGAAATCCATACTTATGTCCTCCCATTTCCACGACGGAATACTCAATGGTTGCAGCTGACCAGCTTTTCTCAAATGATCAGCCTTGATTCTCTGACAAGTGTCACACTCGGCAACATATCTGGCCACTTCACGCTTCATGCGTGTCCACCAAAATTTGGTTTTCAAGCCCTGGTACATTTTATTGCTACCAGGATGAATGGAATATTTGGACAAGTGAGCTTCATCCAAAATTTTCTTTCTCAGCTCCATATCTTTAGGCACAACAAGTCGGTCATTGAACCATAACACTCCATCCTCCTCCTGTCGGAAACATTTGATGTCACCATTTTCCAGTCTTCGCCGGATATATTCCATCCCTTTATCTCTCTTTTGTGCAGCGATAATCTCCTCCCGCAGGGTGGGGATGAGAGCGAGATTATACAAAGCACCATGAGGGATAATCCTGAGGCTGGGTTCACTAGGGTCGCAACACACGGCATGATCCAATTTGCGAACCACCAGATTATTGCAATGTGACTTCCGACTCAAAGCATCGGCAACAACATTGGCTTTTCCGGGGTGGTAATGGATTTCCAACTCGTAGTCTTTGATCAACTCAAGCCATCTTCTTTGCCTCATGTTCAGCTCTTGTTGTGTGAAAATATACTTCAAACTTTTGTGATCTGTGTATAAGTGAACCAAATTTCCCAGCAAATAATGTCTCCATATCTTCAGAGCAAGAACCACTGCGGCCAATTCCAAATCATGAGTAGGATAATTTTGTTCATGACTCCGAAGTTGTCGAGATGCATAGGCAATGACACGACCGTCTTGCATCAAGACACAACCCAAACCTGTGCCCGAGGCGTCACAATAAACATCAAATGGTTTAGTGACATCGGGTTGAGCTAACACCGGGGCGGTGGTCAAATGTTTCTTGAGAGTTTGAAAAGCTTCTTCGCATTTGCCATTCCACTGAAATTTGATTGCCTTTTTCAGCAGCTCCGTCATAGGCTTTGCAATTTTGGAGAAATTGGGGATGAATCTCCGATAATATCCTGCAAGCCCAAGAAAACTACGGATATCCTTGATACATGCAGGAGCCTTCCAATTCAGCACTTCTTGCACTTTACTTGGATCCACTGAAATACCTTCATCGGAAACAATGTGGCCCAAGAAAGGTACTTCTCTCAACCAGAACTCACACTTGCTGAATTTTGCATACAGCTTGTGATCACGGAGCCTCTGGAGTACAATACGGAGATGCTCAGCATGCTCTTCTTCTGACTTGGAGTAGATTAGGATGTCGTCAATGAATACCACCACAAACTTATCCAATTCCGGCATAAACACCGAGTTCATCAAGTACATGAAATAGGCCGGAGCATTTGTTAGTCCAAAAGACATAACAAGATACTCATATAGACCGTACCTCGTAGAAAAAGCTGTCTTTGGAATATCCTCAGCCCGAATTTTAATCTGATGATAGCCGGAGCGAAGGTCAATTTTTGAGAAGACCTTTGCACCCACCAATTGATCAAATAAGATATCAATCCGCGGAAGAGGGTACTTGTTCTTGATGGTGACAGCATTCAGCGGTCGGTAATCCACACACAACCGCAGTGTCTCGTCTTTCTTCTTCACGAAAAGTGCCGAACAACCCCAGGGAGAAGAACTTGGGCGAATAAAACCCTTGTCCAAAAGGTCATGAAGTTGTTTCTTTAACTCTGCTAACTCATTTGGTGCCATCTTGTACGGTTGTCGGGATATTGGGGCGGTTCCCGGCTGCAAGTCAATCCTAAATTCCACATCCCGGTCGGGCGGTAAACCCGGTAAGTCCTCTGGAAACACATCGGGATATTCACAAACCACTGGAATTTCTTCGAGACATTTACCGGTGGTGTTGTGAACTAGGGGGCCTCTAGTTGGCAATAAAGGCAACCTAAGTACGGCGGATCCATTGATGGGGGAGTTCAAATGGATTTCCCGCGAATCAATGTGCAGCACGGCTTTATGATACTTCATCCACTTCATACCCAATATCACATCTAAGCCTTGTCCATCCAAAATGATGAGGTTTGTCGGATATGTCACACCCTCTAAAATAATAGGCAAGGCAAAAATCCCTTGCGTGGCGAATATCTTTCCACCAGGCGAAGTAATTAAATACGGTGCTTTTAGGGTGGTAGGGGTGATATGCAACCTTTTCACACATGCTCTGCTTATGAAATTATGCGTTGCACCTGAATCAAATAGCACAAGGACGGGGTGGCTGTGAGCGGAAAACGTACCCGCAAGCACTGGTTCTCCGTCCTGAATGTCCTCGGCCGTAGTATGGTTGACACGGCCACTCTTGGGATTGTTCACAGATGCTTGAGAGCTCTGCCTGCTGCTGTTGTTACTGCTGCTGCCCTGTGACTTCTTCGGGAATCGGCAATCCTTTGAAAAGTGACCGGTGCGGCCACAATTGAAAGCAAGTGTATGGATTTGTTGCCACCACTTGGGAACTCTGCTGCGACGGGCGAGAAGTAAAAGAGCGCTGCTGGCTGGAGCCCTGAGAAACACTCCTCTGCTGATTGGAGTGAGCACGGTGTCCACCACTATGTGGCATGGCGGCTCTGTACTGCTGTCCAGTGGGGGATGTGATAGCCAAACGGTACCGAGGAGGAGCGGAACCGGATGAATTCCCACCGACACGCTTTCTTCCATTAGAAGCATATACTTTACAACGCAACCATCGGATGTTCCCAACTATGTTACAACACAAAAGGGCGGTGTGCAGCTACTAAACACCGCACGGGACATCCATAAGTTTACGCGAAGGTCTTGCAACGCACCGACGCGTCACCATTAGATTACAACACTGCTGGCAACGCTTTCCAAAATAAACGAGCTGCGGGACTCGAAGAGTTCGGTCAACCGACAAGTTACTACTAACCTAAGTCATACACACTAGTTAGCTACTTTCAAAGCCTACTCGAAGACCACTACTCGTGTGGCATATTGCTACCCGCATCGGAAAGCACGTCTTCATCATTAGGGTTAGCGGGTGGCTCGTAGTCCACACCCGACGCGCCCTGCACCACGTGCTGGTCATCCATGGCAAGCGGCTGGGGGTTGTGGTGCGCCACTTGGATCTGAATCAGCTCAACAAAAGCATCGTGAGCCGCATCAGCCTCGGCCTGCACGTGCTGAATCGGATCCTGGCTTGAGCAAGGTTAGCCTGAGCGACGTGCAGCTGCGCCTGAAGGTGATTGACTTCCCCGTTATGTTCTGCTGCAATCTGGGCCTTCTCATCAGCGAGGTCCTTCACTAGCCCATGGAAGTCATCCACATCCTCCTTCACAGCTCGTTCTGCCGCTGCAACACCATGCATCGCTGCTCGGACTCCATGAGCTGAGCCTCCAGCTCGGCGATGCGTGCAGCCATAGCGGCGTTTTCCGCCAGGATATCGTTGAACGCCATCTGCGGGGTCAAGTTTGATAAAGTCAAACCATAATGCCCAGCAGTAAAACATGTTAAGGAATTAACATATAGCATATTCAACGATTAACAATTGTGGAATTCAAACCATGGACTTCAAAACTTGCAACACATAAGTAACCAAATCTGTCCAAAACTGGCAGTGATTACTAAAACAAAAACTGGCAAGTTTCTAAACAGAAACAGAAAATTTGGTAGTTATGAAAGTTGTAGATAACTTCAAGAGCTTTCCAACAAGTACTCATTCTCCTCAACCAGATCAGTATAGAGGAAGTTATGCTATTTCAAAGTTCGACCTTTGTCTGCTGAATTTCTGTTCTGGACAGACTGAACTCGATTTACTAACTACCAAATTTCGTCAGGTTCCAGGGCGAATCACAGAAAAAGTTACATACCAAACTTGTAGAGAATTCTGAGATCTTTCCATAGAGTGCTTAAACACGACAATTGGATTTAAAACGAAGGAGTTACGGCTTGTTGAAGTTGACTGAAAATTTCGACCGGCGGCAGATTTGGACTTCTTCATTTGAACGTTTTCAAATTCGTTTGAATGGATTGTTTCATTACATTTCCGATATTAACGACCGCAACCAGGTTTCTTTGCAACTTGAGTTCATGAACATGCTAAATGCAAATGCAATGCAACCATTTTTATTAACCTAGTTTATTCGTTCCTCACCAAAAGAAAAGGGTGCCATTATATCGGCATTCGTTACTCGGTGACGAAATCGTCTCTCAACCGTGTTAGACTAGCAAATGGTGTGACCTCTAACGTGGTTAGAATACCTGCAGAAGATCCACAAACAACGAAACGGCCATTAAGTCAAATGACTCATGCTCACAAACAACCAAAACGGTCATGCGATCAACGATCCATGCCTCACCATCAAAACAACAAAACTGCCATGCGGTCACGACCCATGCCTCCACATACATTACCTTTTCATCTCGCCGACATTTCAGAAAAGAACAGAAAACAATCAACCTATTCAAGCAAGACTCGCTAATTGCCACCTTAAACCACTAACATCCTTATATAGGGCCGACTAAACCGTACCTCACCGTAAGCGTGGTTTTCGAAAATAATGCTCATTAGTGTGGTACAACCCGACTTTGCTCTGATACCAGCTGTAGCATCCCGCCTCAAATCAATGAGGGGTTAGCTAACCAGGATCTTAATCGGGAAATACTTGGCGAAGCAAGTATGTATAGACCACACACATAAGCATACATACAATAATTTTACATTGAGTTTAGTATTACATTGGTTCCATAATTAACATAAGATTTCCGTTTCGAAGTTCGATTTATTTTACATAAAAGGAGTTCGAAATTCGATTACAAACACGAGCGGAAGCGAAACTACACGACGATACATATATACAATGAAACCATGTCCGGCCCGTAGACATGATCTCACTCACCTTGCTCCTGGCGGGGAGAAGAGGGAACCCACTCAATGGACCAATCCTTGGGCGGTTCTCCCTCCACACTACTTTTCCACAGCAACCGCAGAAGTTGCAATCAGGAATACCTGCAGTAAAGTTTTAAACATCGAAACCCTGAGCAACTAATACTCAGCAAGTCTTACCCGTCAAATTGGCCATCTAAGACCGACTCTAATCATGCAGGGGGGTTGACCAGGGGTTAAAGTTTAATTGCAAAAACGGCACTAATAATTTGATCCTTATTTTCATATTTTAGCCAAATTAAAAGGGTTCTTGCATAAATATAAATATTAGCAACCTAACTAAGCAATACATGGTTGCAATACCATTAATTGAAGTACAAAATCATATAAACATCATCAAGTGCACTTCTTACTACGATGTGACAGCAGTGAACAAGTGGTACTCAATAACCGCGAGGGACGGCGATTCGAATCGATTTACACCTGCAGGCAAAACCCGAGATACACGACGTACGCTACTCGAAAGAGTCACGCACGGCAACCGTTTACAAGAGTACCATAAAGTCGAGCCGCTTAACACCTCTCCCGAGTACACGTCTCCCCACGCGATAGCCATGCCTGGTCTAACCGTGGTTCACCCGGGCACCCTCCCTTCAAACACTGTCCCAAATTCCACCATACCATCTTCATCACCAAAAGAGAGGTGGGTTTCACGTCCAACAATATAGCATCGAGCTACTAAGTTTACTAGTTCCCATTCTCCTAGCATGCATCCGGTACTGTTCAAACTTGCTCAGCGGTGCCACAACGAACGGTCCTCAACCGACACAAACGGGGCTATGGCGAACAAGGCGAGCCTTGTCACCCCAACCTACACAAGAACTTCCCCGTTTGGTCTCAAATTCATTACCATCATCATGTGAGATTATAAAGTAAAACCAACCTCCATTACCGAGCGGTCTCCATACCACTCGATATTCTACCGACAACACTACTTTATTAAGCATAGCAAACTAACGAGTGGTAGAACTTAAACTACCAAACCCATAGGAATATCTGGAGATACATGCAACTAGGTTTTCAATCAAGTCCTATACGTAATGCACATTTCACGACTCGCAGTACATGTGAGAAAGTATAAGACTTTGTAAATATGGGAATGCACCGGGGCTTGCCTTGGGGCTGGTGGTTAGCACACTCAAGCACGTTCAGGTCAGCGCCGGTCTCCTCGGCCACGATCTCCAAGTCCTCGAGTCCGGCGTCGGTTCCTAAATGAATGCAACAAGATATACAAAATCAAAGATAGTTCACGGAACTTCCTTGACAAATATGACATGGTGATGTTATGGTGCAAAGGCAACATGCTGGCAGGACCATTCATTAAGTTTTTGCAGTTTGGTCCAAAGTGATTTATACAAAATACTTGGATTTAGAAATTTCCGTACGCGTAAAAGAGATCTTCTTCTAAAATTCGTTAAAAGGGTTCTGGAAGATCTAAAATTACATTTGTATTTTATTAGCATCTTCCTCCTAGGTACAGTAACATACCCAAAATTTGGTGCAAAAAGTTGCAGGAATAAAATCAATAAAAGATTTTCCTAGCAACTGCAAAATGCAATTACTCCTAAAAGAAGATGCATTTCAAGATGCCACTTGGTGGGATGTTCAGTGAACCTATTAGGAGTGTGCATGCAAAAATTTAGAGTTTTTGCACTTACAGATCTTTTTATAGAATTTATTTCCTGATTCTCTTCTTTGAATTTTATAAATTAACTGAGAAGAAATCAGATGTTCATGTTGCACCACTGGATATCTCTCACTTCAAGGATTCCAGAACACTTGAGTTTGCATTTTTACGATTTTTCTACGAATTTCCTATCGAATTTTAGAAGTTTGGCCAAAATCTGGAATAATTCAAATAAAGAAAAGGGGGAAACTGTGCCCATGCCGTCGCCGCGCACGACGCCGGCGTTGGCAACGAGGGCGTTCCGGCTAAACGGCGGCGAGTCCAGGTGCACACCAAGCAGGTCTCGAACCAGGGCAACTAGGCGACTCGGGATCACCTACGTGGGCACGTGCGCGCGGCCGGAAGGGTGGTCGGCGACGAGCGGTGGCGGCGGCGAGCGGCGGCGCTACGCGTTCCGGCGAGAGGAGGCAACGAGGTAAAAAGTTAGGGTGCGCACGAGCTTCACGGAGTGACGGAGGTGCTCACCGTAGCACGTATGCACCGTGGAGGGAGGCCGGAGATGGGACTTCATCGGAGGGGAGCGGAGGTCCGGTGAACGGCGGCGGGGAAGAAGTGGATTCCGGCGAGGGTCTCCTGCATAAGCAGCGTCGAGTCACGCCGAGTGAGTGCGTAGGGAGATGAGGGACCTGTGTGCGCGATTAATTGAGATTTGGCTCACCGAAGAGGAAGAAGTCGACGTCGACGTTGAACTTGCTCAAGCTCGGCCATGGTCGATTTCCCGCCGATTAACTCGCTAGGCTCGGAGAGGGGCTTCAGCGAGGGGAGCAGCAGCTTGAGGGGGCTCTTGCGCGCACTTTCGCTGCTGGCAACGAGACGCGGGAGTGGCTGGCACGGCGGCGAGGCAGCAAGCTCGCGACGACGGCGATGGCGGCTCGGGAAAATGGAGAAAGTGAGAGCGAGCTCGACGACTGGACCGAGGGAAAGAGAGGAGGAGATGAGGACGAGGTTAGGCCGGTCGTACGGGAAGGACGGCGATCACAGTGGCCGGAATGGGCAGTGAGAGAGGAAGGCGTCGCCGGCGGCAACACTGGAGGCTACAGTGCCATTTGGATTTTCGAATTTCTGGAATTTTCCTCGATTTGAACTGATTTGATTTAAATTCGATCTTCCCGAGCTCCAAAAATCACGAAAAACTCAGGTTTGGAAGATTTCAATGAGAGGAACAACTTTGTCAATTGGAACTTTTGCTGAATCGGCTTGGATTTCAAACTAAAATTCATTCAAAGTTAAAGTTTGAAAAAGGTTCATGCATTTAATTGACCCTTTAGATTTTTGCAGAAAAATCTCCAAAAATCTCCAAAATTCTCTTTTAGTCCCTGGATGCTGAGGAATTTTTCATTTGGGTCCACTTATATAGAAATTTTAAAGTTGCAGTTCAAATGCTTGTTTGAAAGAAATTTCTCCAATTTGAAGTGATTTTGAATTCCTTTTCATTTAACTTTGATTTCTCTTGATCATTTTCACTAATTGAGATTGGTAACTTGATCAGGGACTAAATTTGAGTGGGATGTTACACTATTGAAGCCATCTCTTGCCATCTTGAACCTCTTTTCTTTTTCACCTTCACCTTCACCTATCATGCCTCTATTGATGATGACATTCATCCTCTTGATTTGCCCT
>CM017441.1:6881817-7010608 GCA_007726485.1 Eragrostis curvula | reverse complement strand
GTGTGCACGTGCGCGCGGCCGGGAAGGTGGTCGGCGGCGAGCGGCGGCGGCGGCGAGCGGCGGCGCGACGTGTTCCGGCGAGAGGAGGCAGCGAGGGGGCGAGTTAGGGCGCGCACAAGCTTCACGGAGGGACGGAGGTGCTCACCGTAGCACGTGTGCACGTGGAGGGAGGCCGGAGATGGGACTTCGTCGGAGGGGCGGCGCGGTCCGGTGAACGGCGGCGAGGGAGAAACGAATTCCCGGCGAGGTCCCTGCACAAACCTCGTCGAGGTCACTCCCATGAACTCGCTAGGCCACAAGAAGGTTACACGCACGAATAATCGACGGGAGACTCACCGAGGCAACGGAATTTTTCGACGAAGGCGAGCTAGGTCGTAGCTCCGGCCATGGCGGAATTTAGCTCGCTCTTGCTCGATACTTGGGGAAACTCTTCGCGCGCGACGGCAGCTGCTAGAGGAGACTCGAGCGCGCACTTTTGCTGCTGGCGACGAGGCTCGGCAGGCTAGGACACGGCGGCGAGGCGGCGAGCTCGAACAACGGCGATGGCGGCTCGGTTTTGGGCGAAACAAGAGGCAATTCGTCGACGACTCGACCGAGGGAAAGAGAGGAGGAGATGAGGACGAGGTTAGGCCGATCGTACGGGAAGGACGGCGAGCACAGCGGCCGGAATGGGCGGTGAGAGAAGGAGGTGTCGCCGGCAGCGACACTTGGCGGCTACAGTGCCATTTGATAATTTTTCGAATTTCTGGGATTTTCCTCGATTTGAACTGATTTGATCCAAATTCGATCTTCCCGAGCTCCAAAAATCACGAAAAACTCAGGTTTGGAAGATTTCAGTGAGAGGAACAACTTTATCAATTGGCACTTTTGCTAAATCGGCTTCAATTTCAAATTAAAATTCATTCAAAGCTTAAGTTTGAAAAAGGTTCATGCATTTAATTGACCCTTTAGACTTTTGCAGAAAAACCTCCAAAAATCTCCAAAATTCTCTTTTAGCCCCTGGATGCTGAGGAATTTTTCATTTGGGTCCACTTGTATAGAAAATTTTAAAGTTGTAGATCAAAAGCTGGTTTGGATGAAATTTATCCAATTCGAAGTGATTTTGAATTCCTTTTCATTTCTCTTTGATTTCTCTTGATCATTGCCACTAATTGAGATTATTAACTTGATTAGGGACTAAATTTGAGTGGGATGTTACAATGTAACTCATAAATATTCCTTTTTTTCACCCACAAATAAAGGAAGTATGGTATTTTTATGAGATAACTAAAACAACCATCCATTGTATATGTGGTCTCATAGATCGTTTTATGATTACGTGTCATATATGAGACCGTCTACGAGACAACACCTTTGTACCTACCCTAAAGATGGTTATTCTAATGCAAAGTAAAATTTTCTTTGGTGTTCATCCAATGAACCAAAGGATGAAGACAACAAACTCTTACTATTCACCCTGTTCGGCAAGCTGCAGCTGCGGTTGCAGAAAAATAATTGCGAACATTGTAGCTGCTGCTGCGAACATTGTAGCTGCTGCTGAAGAAATAACTGCGAACACTGTAGCTGCTGCAAAACAGCTGCTGCAAAGCAGCGAGGCGAACAAGGTGATTGATACTCAAAAAAAAAAATCCTTACTATTGGGGAGAATGAGAAAGCTATGATGGCATAAATTACAATTTCTATCATGTTTTGTGGAAGGTTGGGTGAAGGCAGCGGCTAAGGTTTTGGAGTGGAGACAGCAGCTAGGGTTAGAGGTGTTGCAAGTACACCCTCCTCTCTTTACACATACCCTATTAATGGGCTTTCACATGACCTATTAAAACTCTAATCCCTACTATTTCGTTATTTCAGAAAAGACCCAATCTGATTAGCTCAAGGGTGCAAGGTCCCCATCTTCGTTGACTTAAACACAACTGGATTTAGTCAAGTTAAAGAAAAACAATTTAATTAGTCCAAGTTGCAAACTAAAAACGGTAGCTAGAGTTTCAGGGTGGTTGCGAACAGACCTTCCTCTCTTATATACAACCCACTAATATACTTTTGACATATGTAAGGCATAGTATTCTAAGCATTTTAAAGTCGTTATTGGATAATTTAATATAGGAAGAAGTTCATTTTACTACCCTTAAGTATCTATGTAGTTCACTTAACCCTCTAAACTAATTTTTGGTCTATTTTACTCCTTTCAACTATTTAGATTGGTTCAATTCACCCCCCTTGTAATTTTTTCTTTTTTTGTTTCTCTTTGTATGGGTTATATTTGAAGCTCAAATTTTGTAAGATGGTAGATGACATCATCCTTTATGCTAAAAAAATTGTTCCAGATTTCTTCAAAAAACATTTCTTGCATTATTCTATCTTATATGTGGAATATATATTGCACATTTTCCACATACAAAAAATTTGAAAAAAAAATCTTTAAACATTTTTCCAACGTAAGGTATGTTTTAAACTATAATCTCACAAAAGTTTACGCTTAAACATGATGTGTAGCAAGAGATACAAAAAAGAAAAATTTCATGAGGGAGTGAATTGAACCAATCTAAATAGTTGGAGGGAGTAAAGTAGACCAAAAATTAGTTTAGAGGGTTAAGTGAACTACATGGATACTTGAGGGTAGTAAAATGAACTTCTTCCTTTAATATATACTCCCTCCGTTCAACTTTATAAGTCGTTTTGGCTCTAGGCACGGAGATTAAGGAGAAATGAAAAAGGTGAATGCACAGAAAACAAGGAGGAAAGAGATAGAGATAGAGTTGTATGAAGAACAGAGAAAAGTGTCTCGAAAAGTGAGAACGCCTTATAATTTGAGAAAATTTGACAAGACTAAAGTGACTTATAAAATTGAACGGAGGGAGTACATAATTAGCCTGAGTAAGATTATGAGATCTCTCTTCTCTCATGGGCTGAATTAAGCCCAATTGGATTTAGTCAAAATTAAAGATTCAATATGATTATCTAAATTGAAATGTTGTAGCCACCTCATCTCTCGTTGACTCATCTAGGCCCCAATTGGTTTAGTCAACTAGCCTAATGGTTTCAAAGAGCTTTATTAGCACCTCAGGTCCTAAGTTTAATTTTTGATGGGAGTCAATTTTAGGATTTAACGACATTTGTGTTTTCAGCGGTAGACGACGTTCCCGTCAATAGCGAGGTGCTACTGGTGACTTCGTCAATCTCGAGGATTTAGTGGCTCAGTCTTCGAAGATGCTCATATGAGTAGGGTTTGCGTACGTGTGTTTATAAGGATGAATGTGTATGCGTTGTGAATGTGTGAGTTGTATTGTGTAATCGTAAAAAAGAAAATTAAGAGATGAATATGATAATATCACATCAAATCTGAGTTATTAGATTCATTTATTTGAAACATACATGTATAACAACACTCATCTTTATGAATGTATATATAAATGTATGCATGTACAATGCATTTTTATGCATCCTTAAGGCCGTGCATCATATGCCTTGAAATTCACACGCATCTCGTTGTAAATGGTCAAGTCACTTACCACTAAAAGACAATATTAACAAGTACTCTCTTATCCGCATTTATAGGGGGTTCTTCTTTTGCTAGGACAAGCATTTAATAGAGTAACACAAATTTGCTTTATTAATATTACATTAAAAACACTCACTAGTGATTATATTTTTTTTCACGAAACAATATGATATTAAAAAAGAGCTTGTCGGCATTCAAACATCAACTTCTCAACTTCTAAAAAGTCATATAGTTTGAACGTTTGAATTATATATATGAAAGTGTATGTCATGATGATTCTAAAAATAGAAGTCTTATGTTTTTATCTCGTGGGCAAATGCGTGACGACAAACTCATTTTAACCATGACACCAGTTTGAGGTCGGCATGTTCAAATACAAAGATCACATGTACATAGTCATACATTTTTTACAGAGTTCATATGAGACTTCCATATTCTCTTGGCAAAGATAAAAATTCCTTGTTCCAAATGCATAGCGTAAGAGAAGAATCGAAACATTATCACAAACTGAAAACATCACTTGGGCGGTTGGGCCACAATTAGCTCGGAAGTCTATTCAATCACCTACAATTAAGAAAAACACTTTACGTTCCCCTATAAATCCTAGCCACAAGATTTAGCTCTAATAATAACCAAACAAGGGCCAAGTGTATGGTTTCGAACCAGTCATTTTTTTTGGCGAGTTTGTGCAACAGAAAAAAGGAGAGAAATCAATCAAGAACGTGGTGGGTCGGATTTGGGCCCGGCCCACGAGCATTCATCCCAGCCTTCCTCGGCGGCGTCCGCGGCGGCCCGCCTCGTGGCGCGACATCGCGCCATGGATGACGCCACCGCCAGGAGGAGCCTCGCCGGCACGTGCGCGTACGCCTCCAGCCGCCGCAGCGCGTCGCCCTGTTGGGAAAGACCTCCCGCCGCCACCTCGCGCCACAGCGCGGCCGCCATCGCGACGCGCAGCGGGACCCGCGCGGCGGCGACGTCGGGCCCGCACGCCCGGAGCGCGCGCGCGGCCGCCGCGGCGCGCCGGCGCGCCGCCCCCGGCGCGAAGAGCCCCGCCCGCTTCGCCCAGCCCTCGAGGACCGCCTCTCCGCGCGGCCGCGGGCGCCGCCTCCCCAGGCTCGGGCTCGGGCCCGGGCCAGGCCTCGCCCGCGGCGCCGCCGTCGACGCCGCCGAGTCGGCCGTGGAGACGCAGGAGGAGCTCGACGCCGACTCGTACCCGTCCTCCTCCTCCTCCACATCTGCCGCCGACGCGGTCGTTAGGCGCGTGCGGCGGTGGCGCGACGCGAGGAAGTTGGCGCCGTGCACCTTGGCGTCGCACGAGGCGCAGAGGAACGCCGCGTCCGCCGCGCAGTGCACCGCCGCGGGCGCGCCGCAGAGCTCGCAGCGCTCCGCGCCCTCGCACCCCATCGCCGCCCGCCGCTTGCCGCTGCTCCTTCTCAGCCTCAGCAGCCCGCACCAAACACGGTGACCACCGCCACCGACTAGGCTCTCTCGCTGTGGCCTCTCGTCCTGGTCCTGCGCGGTCAGTAGCAACGCTTGATCTCCCCCTTTCAGTAGGTGACGACGCAGCTAAACCGGAGCTCGTCCGGGCGCGTATTTAAAGAGGCGTGGCGACGTCGTGCGCTCCTCCACGTGCAATTTCGAGAGGACACGCGAGCGGAAGGCGACGCGCGGTGGACGTGGACGCGGGCGGAGTCGCTCGCGTCTCTCGAATCTCGATGGGGTGTGTGCACTCACCGCACGGCGTCGCGCGCGCTGGCCGTGTTGTACCGTCCCATCAGCGTCTCGCGTGTGTGTGTGTGATGGGCCTGATGGCCGCGCGCGCGACACTTGGAGCTCGTTTCCGCGACAAGTGGTTCTCGTTAATCGCGCAGGAAAAAAAATGATTGGAAGCAAACGCCCCGGACCGTTGGTTGGGAGGCCTCGTCGTCGTCGTCGAGAGCCGTCCGCGGCCACAAAACCTCGTCGCGCTCGAATTAAAGCTCACGCCAGTGGTTTTCGCCAGCATTATTTCCTTATTCTTTCACCTGTGTTTGGAGCGTAGCGGTGCTGCGCAGCTGGCCTTTGAGCTGCGATGCCTTTCGGCGGCTGTCTTCGCTTCTCGGATGGAATTCTAAATTCGCTCGCTTTCTGACCACGAGAACCTTCGCCTCTCGTTGGTACGAAGAACGAACGCCTTGCTGACGGCATGAGAGATCTGGTGTATCTCGTACTGCATTTTTATACATTGCTCAACTGATACGCTGTTTCGCAGCCGGCAACATGTACCATGTACGTGCCAATATTATCATTAGTCCGTCCTCGATTTTTTTACTAATGGTCAGTCCTTGATTCCTGCTGGTTCCTGACCACACCGTGGTGCCGTATGCTCGTAGCCAACTCTACTTGTACCTCTTCTCCGGTTACGTCGGGGTAAAGTAAGGAACCAACCGCCCATCGAAAAATATCTGGACACCCGGCCGGCGACCGGGCTGGTCGATCAGATCAGGTGACACGGCGCCACGCTCGCGGGCTCGCGGCCAGGAAACTGATTCCCGGAGTTAGGCGCGGCGCGCGTGTCGACCCGCGAGCGGCCGGCCGGGTCAATTCGGCGTAGCTAGCATAACTTGTGGCTCGCGATTAGTAGCCCGTAATGACAGCCGTTAGGAGGCCGCTAATGACAGTTTCGCGTGAAAAACCTGGGCCACTCGACGCGACGTGTGATCCGTGGCCGCCCGTCGTGGCGCGCACCGCGCGCGGTCGGGCGGACGGGTCGAGAGAGATTCCTTGCCTCCTTGGCGCTAAATCCTGGCCACCGCTGCGTACCACGACGGGTTTGTTTAATGTGTGGCCTCCCTCCTCATGCGTTCCAGACCCACACCCACGTCATGTCTCGCTCGCTCGCTCTAGTTTGTGTGGTCTTCTGGAACCTTCCGCATCTACTTTTCTACGTCATGTGAATGAATGAAGCCGTGCTCGCGCTCGTGTAGCTCTGGAGACGTAAAATTCTTGACGTTCAAACAATTTTAGCGCACTGCCACGCTCCAATTTTAGCAAGAATTTTACGTAAAACTCTCGGTTGCCAGATTTATTACGTAGTATTGATCGCGACTGATGTTCGTATGAGTTTATTGTAATTCTAAGTTGGCGATAGATCCATCGACAGCAACGTATACTACTAGTATCCGCACTGCAGATATTTAGCGCGAGCGTGTTCGTCTCGCTGCTTTGCAGCGGCTGCTTTGCAGCAGCTACAGTGTTCGCAGTTATTTCTTCTGCAGCAGTTACAGTGTTTCTGCAGCTGCTACAGTGTTCGCAGTTATTTTTTTGCAGCTGCAGCTGAACGAACAGACTAAATTGGAATATCCAACCCACGTGGCGCAACCCCGTCGGCGGATCAGATTTGGCGGGCGAGAATGACGGGAACGCCCCGGGAACGTGCGGCCCGGACGGCCCCGCGCGGGGGCAGAACGGGGACGACGGGTGGGCCCGACCCCGAACAGAAAGGAGTGACCGCGACGGCGGCCAAGTCGAGCCTCGCGTCGCGCCGGCCATGAGCCGCGCGCGCGTCAACCTCAGGCGCTCGTAGGCGGTTCGGAAGGCGCAGACTCGAAACGCCAATTTTGGTTTGTCTGGACTGGAGAGAATGCGAGCTCATTTCCTAGAGCTGGTGGAGCATCAACACAATCGTCGTTCACGGTTCAGGTACAGGCTAACAGCAACCACATGATCGAGTGTACGCGGTGGCGGATGCCACAGTTACATATACATGGCCCATGACGCTGCTAGCGCATCTCTTGATGAATTGTAATCAAGTCGTGCAACGCTTTTCGATCAAGCAAAGGGGAACCACAGAACGGGGCCTCTAATCTTCAAAAAGAAAGAACAAATGGCGCCTAAACAATATACAATCGGAGACACAAACTCAGGCAAATCCTCATGCCGTGGGGGTCCAGTGCGGCGACCCATGCCGAAGCACCTGCGTGGCGCCCTGACCTCACAAAACCACACGCAGCTTGTGCCAACCACATGGCACGATCATCAACTCCCCAGAGCCAAAACCGACGTCGCGTTTCACGGACTCACAGAACCTATGGGCTCACCGGGCTCTGCGTCTTACTCGTGTGTGGCTGGGCAGATGCAGGCTTGTCACTGTCCTGACGCAGTTTGCACCTCTCATGAATTTAAAGTTTTCCAGAAGAATGCGTACCATCAACTTAAAGCGAATGGCACCATCAAAGAATTCTAAATCAATGTTTCTATTACCAAAATGTTTTCCAGATGGAGAAAAAAGAATCAGAGAACATATTAGAATCTGGTACAAACAAAACCTAATAAACAAGGTTCCAAATTTTCCATACAAAGTTATGGCCCCTTTGGAACGCAGGATTTTCACAGGAATTATACAGGAATTTCACAGGAAAAACGCAGGAATAGGAAAAAATCCCGCATTCCAAAAGGGGCCTTACAGTTTATGTAAACAAGGTACAAAGAAATTCTAAAATTGGCTACTGCATGTAGAGAATCCCAATATAACGGACAGAAAGAGACGATCAGCCCAGGTTAGTCTACCCTCTAAAAAGCATCTACCACACGATGCCAAGCAACATTCAAGACAGAGAACCTGAAGCAGCCAAAATATGTTTGGTGGATGTAGAAAATTAGACATCGACATCCACCGAGCGCACCACGCAAGAGAAGGATACCTTCTGACCACACTAGGAGGTTTTGACAACATCATACATGATAAATAAAACACCACAGGTATGTTCAGCATTTCCAGAAGCCATAGATAAACCAAATAAACCAAAACAAAATGCTGAACATAGTTGGTTTTTCATCAGCAAATAAACTGGATCTATCAAGAATACTAGCTCTTTCCAGTCTCCTGAGAACAGATCCAACATGGCAACAAGCAAATAATGAAAACAACTAGCTTTACAGTAAAAGTTGTATTGAGTTCCTGAATACTAGTTACAAGAATTCACAGGCTATATTATCATGTCTGCAAAAATACATTGTTCGATCAATGACAACCAGGTGCACAATGGCTGCACCTTCACTCTCCTTCTATTATAGGTAAATGAAGTTCCGAATTCACATGTGTTAGTGTGGAATGCCCTCCGAGGGAAATAGATTTTCACAATGTTCTCCTCAGAATGTGGCGAAAGAATTACCTTCCCAAAATTTGTACGGGACGCAACTTAGTCACGAGGTTTGTATGTTCTTAATGATTTGTTTGTTACTCTGATTCCTCACCAGTAGCATTTACAATTCTAGCTAGGTCTTGGACGATTGCAGACATTGGTGGCCTGAATTCTCGCTCGTGCTGCATTATGAAAAGGTCACATCAGAAACACGATCCATTCATTCAAAACACTTTGCGCAAATAACAAAAGGGTCAGATGCTTTGAAAACAAAATTCAGCTACCTGGATACAGCGGCTGATTATGTCAGCAAATCGTGACAATGCTTTCTCAGAACACTGTCCTTGTATAGACGGGTCAACCATCTTGGACAGAGATTCAATGTCATGAAGCTGAGAACTGGCCCATCTAACAAGATGTTGCTCATGACGTGGGCGTGAACTGCATATTTTCACATAAAGCACGCGTGTGAATAAAAAAAAACCATTTTCCCCCTTTTGGTATGAAGAAAAACATGATCTAAAACAATGGGGGGAATATGCTGGTCAAGCATGACGCCAATAGTAACATCATACCTGTCATACGGTTTACGCCCAGTAAGAAGTTCAAGCATCACTACACCAAAGCTGTAGATGTCACCCTTTTCTGTAACGATTCCAGATTCCTGGAATTCAGGTGCTTCATAATACAGTAATGCACTCATCCGATCAGACAGCTGAATGAAAATAAACAGCATTTGTTAGTACACACCAGCAGTATGAGCCAAAGAAAATGAATAGGAGTATGTCACAACTCAGAAAATCAAATAAACTAATTTCACCATTTTGTGATAAAACCAGGAAAGAATTAAGCATCAGCTATGAGTAAATAAAGTAACTAACACCTTTGCGATCCGCAGATCAATGGTTAGCCAGGAACTGGCTACTTCAGTGAACTACGAGGAGTCCTTTTAACACTTCAACTACCAAGAGTTGCTAGAAAATTGGATGTAATATTAACTTATATACGGAATTAGGAAAGGATGCAGCGGTATGATCCTATAAGAAATTTATTCCCCCTCAAAAAAAAAAAATGGAATTCCTGACTAAAGTACGCGCTTAGAACTCCAAGAAGATAGAAATGCCACAGAAGGACATCGCGAGATGCAACTGCAACAACTTTTGATTGCAATTCACAACATGAGGAGTCCCTGGATTGACTTAAAAAATTATCCCTGTAATATGTAAGCACATATGTGCCTGATAACTCTTGTTAACCCTTAACAGCTGTGGATCGAGATGATATTCTAATTTGAGCTATGCAATTCATAGAAACATCGGTTGGAATATGTTGGACATGACGGAGAAAGACACATCAATCATGTTAAATTCATTTCTTGGTATTCTAAGAACACGAAACATTTACAATTATACATCTTAAATTGTGTTTACCTGAGTGACAGAACCCGATGGCATCAGTGCCGCCAATCCACATTCAGCAACACACACTGATAATTTATTATTTAGAAGCACAATAGCTGGTTCAAAATTCTGATGCACGATCGAAGGATGGAAGCTTTCATGGAGATGCCTGCAGGAAATAAGTATTTCGAATGTATATTGAGGTAGGTTCACATGTTTTAAACAAGAGAGTTGATAGAAAGTAGAACTACAATTTCACTTACTCTATGGCTTTTCCTGAACATAGAGCAACCTGGAGGCGAGCATTCCATGATAATGCACTATCAGTGTCCTCTCTATCATGAAGTGCATCATCTAGTGTTTTTCTGCTAAAGTGATTGTACACAAGTAACCTTTGTCCATATTCAGCACAATATCCAACTAACTCAAGGATGTTAGGATGCTTGATTTCTGAGATACGTGCAACATGCTCGAGGAAGTCATCCACTGATATTCGTCCATTAGTATTGTCAACGTTCATAACCTCCAATAACTGCACAAAATATGAGTCTATGAACTTAGTATTTGTACTATACACGGAACATGATGAGCAGCACTTTCATCAAAACAAATTAGTGCGTACCTTGCCATCAGGAAGCTCTGCTAGGTATACCTTTCCTAATCTACTCTCTCTTATCAAATTCTCTTCTCTGAAATTCTTTGTATATTGCTGCAGAGATGCAACAGAGAAAGGTGTGGCAGAAGTCGGAGAACTTGTCCTTGGTGGAGGGCTAGATTTCTTCTCTGGAGGAATGATGGGATTTACAACAACTCTTTCAATGGGGGGCAGCGACGGTGGAGGAGGGGGCGGTGGAGGAACTGAAAAAATATTTGAATCTGTTCGATCGAAATTAATGATGTGCTCCTTTTGCTTTTCAGGAGACTTCTTAGGGAGTGCTGCAAATAATTGCACACAAGCTGTAAGACGTTTGAACTAGGTGGTTTGTATGAAAAGCCAAGATTGTACTTAGTCTCGTGGACTACATACCTGCTACTGCTGAATTTAGCTCGCGGTCCCTCTTATGAAGGACCTCACCTGGGGGTCCTATCAAATAAAACATCTGACATCAACAACCAAAATAACTAGAAAACCACATAATGCTGGGGCGTTAATAGATGTTTACCCTTCTTAACATCAACACTTTGTTGTGCAGGAGATGGCTTGATTTGGGGTTCAACCCTATGGTGCACCCGTGCCAACTGACTTCTATTGTGATCATTTCGCGACTGCCTCTCTTCATACTTTGAGAGGCAAAATAATAACAGAAGGACTGAAATTATGAACAGCACTACTCCAAGAAGAACAAACCCAACAATCTTAAGGGTTTTTGTGTTCTTTTTCTTATTAGAAGATGAAGTGCTGTCCCGGGCAGTTGATCCATCAGAAGAGTTTGAAGTTGTTTTCGACGGTGGAGGGGCTCTTGAAGGCGATGATGGACGTGTTGGCGCTGGTGGATTAGAACCAGCAGGTGCTGATGATGGCGTTGGAGCCAATTTTGGTCCTGCTGGTGTTGGAGTTGGTGCTGGTCCTACTGGTGCTGAAGGCGGTGATGCAGATGGAGCTATGCTGGTATTAAATGGATTCCCATCCTTTCTGTGTAGTTATACTGCTAGTCAGTTAACATGACAAATAGTACTTACAGAAGTGATATAATTAATTATCTTGTTCTTTAACAAATGAAAATAGCTCCAGGGCAATTTTAACTAGATTAATCAAGAGAAAGGTTTCCTTCAAAAAAATTCAAGAGAAAGGTGAAAGGAAGAAGGTTTCTCACTTGAAATTTGGTATGTTCAGTAAACTTGCAGGTACCGGTCCAGAAAATAGATTATTCTCTATATTCCTGTTCAGAGTAAGGAAATTAAAACAGTTCACAATCTTAAGTAATATTTCCATTAAAGAGATCTGCATGTCTTTTAAGAGGAGTATCATGGAAAAAAAATGAAGAAAAAATATATGCATCCCAAGCTATATGTGAGAAATAACTACAGTTATATATAACAGTAAAGATGATTCCTATGGCCAAAGGTTGTTGTCGTTTAGTAATTCAAGTCAAGGGCAGGAGTGAAGTAGTTGCATGGTGCAAAAATAACTTTTGAAGGCTCAAAGCGTCCTCAGTGCTGTGGAGTGATCCGTAACAAAATCATGAAATGATAAAAGTGAAAGTGTAAGGTAATGAGAAGGAAACAACTAGAGATAGTCGATTGTGTTTAAACTTCTAATACAAAAAGGAAAAGCTTTTGAGCGTTGCCAATCTTCCTATATCAATCTACTACTAGGGAAGATGCATAAGAGAAGCCAAGTATACTACATGAGCAGAGAATGTTACACCTTTTTTATGACATCAGTTGCAGCACCGTATGATTAGGGAAGATGCATCAGAGAAGCCAAGTATAGTAAATGAGCAGAGAAAAAGATCAATTAGGGTGAAAAGATTTGAGCAATTACAAGTCTTTTAGAGGAAGATCTTGCAAGACGTCAAGGGTCCCAGACAGCTGATTGTCTTGCATGTGCCTATCACATAGCAGGTAAAGGGAAAGGAAATAAGTTTGGGTCGTAGGAATAGGAAAACAAGATAACAGAGACCCACAAAGAAATGTAAGCTTACAATGTAGTTACGGATGCCAAGCTTTTCATTGAAGGTGGTAACGCGCCAGTCAAGTTGTTAGAAGAAATATCCCTACATAGCAAGGTCAGATCATCAGTCAATCAAGACATCATCTGGATCAACAGCATATATATACAGCTAACGTCGTAAAAGAGGGCACATCTTACAAATTCACAAGTCCATTGAGTGAATCAAAAGCATCTGGTAGTTCTCCGCTTAGATGGTTGCCATTGACTGACCTGGGAAAAACAAGAATCATGGAATATGATGTTACAGACAGACAACCATGAATATGCTGAGAAGAAAAGGAAAAGGGAAGAATTTTACATGGCTGTTAAATTTTTGAGTTTTGATAGTGAACTCGGGATGCTCCCAGTGAGCTGATTGGCGGACAGAAAACTGTAGCAATAGGAAACAGATCATCAAATGAATAATCTCGAAGACTTAGGGGTTGAAGCAATGATCCGTAACACGTACAGATTCTGCAATGTAACTGGTAGGTCTTCTGGTATGCTTCCACCAATATTATTGTTACTAAGCATTCTACAGAGTACAGACAAAATAATTGGTCAGAGACACAACCCGGATAAAATTCTACAGAGAGAGAGAGAGAGAGAGAGAGAGAGAGAACATAAATTCAAATGGTAGAAAAATATTCTGAGTGAAACTTGGTGTGATGATAGCAGAAGGATATACTTCAAGCAAGGATAAATTCATTGTCAATGCCCTTACATGGTAGTGATCGAAGTGAAGTTCCCTAAACTGCCCAGCTGTCCTCCCAAGTTTGCAGCATTCATGGTTCTAGAAATCGTGAGCGGATAAGGGTGAAAACTAAAAGAATCTAGACGATGAATGGAAATGCAGTGAAGAACTTGCCATACATTCCAGTTATTCTAGAGCCAGTACAGGTGACACCCTGCCAAAGCTCGTCGCAGGGGTCTCCTGCACTTCCAGTCCATCCAGGAAGAGTTGGCGATCCCAGTGAAATGTACAATCCATTTATGGCGGAGACTACACATAATAAAAGAAGTATGAAGATGCAATTAGTAAAGTGAACGGATAGCAATTTCCCAAGTGTCTACACTGCATGTACTATATTAAGTGGAAACAACATGTTGAAAAAAGTGCTTGCATTCTGAAAGGTATCTACGAATGTGGTGACTGAAGAAGATGATCCCACATATAACTAACACTGAGTTAACTAACCAACCCGCCCGCATCAGTATCAAGGGTCACTTCGAACATCCTCCTCCTATAGTACAATTCCGTGAATACGGTACCTAATTATGTGTCAACTGCATATTTCTGGTACCATCAATGTGACAAGTAACACAAGCAAGATTAGAGTTGACGTGCTGCTAGCACTGCCGAACACACTTAACACGCCATCCTTTTCTCCTGCATGTTATCCCCTTCCACGGATCGAGCATGCGAACAATCCATCTTTTTCTGCCATTGCTATCAGCTTAGCAACGGAGTTCCAGGACAGAGGGCAAACGACGCCGCATGACTAGATAACGCCCTCCCCACAGGTTCCTTTCCTTATCCCTGCCGAAAGCGACGGCCTCGCTGACGCTACAAATCAAATGAAAACAAATTTGCTCCGAATCACTTCGAATGACAGCCGGCTTGCACATTGATCGGCATGTGCTGTTGCTGATTTGAAGACGACAAATAAAATTTAACCATTCCATGCGCTCTGCTGGAGAGCTCGCTCTGTAATTTGAAAGTGGAAAAGGAAACAAATGAACTAACTTAATCCGCAAAAGCAGAGGCCCTCGTTCCTCGCCACGCGAGCGCAGCGCCGCCACCGACATGGTCTCACTCACCACCGCATGTATCCTCAGCCAGCCGCTACAGGCTGGCGACAACAAAGCAAAAAGCGACAGGAACCGCCGCTCCCCAGCAGAGCAGAGCAGAGAAGCGCAGCGCAGTCGCAGTGCGCTCAACGCACGGCACCGCACAGAATTTATCCGTTCCCCCCGCTTCGCACTACCGCCGACAAAACCGGGAACCAACCCGCGCACGCGAATTCGCGGAGCGCTGAAACCAGCGCCGCGATCGGAGAAGCGGGCGAGAAAGCACTCACTGGGCGGAACCAAACCCGCTGCTCCCGCCGGAAGCCTCGGGGACGAACCAACCGCACCGCACCGCACCGAACAGAGCGGGAGGAGGGAGGGAGGGAGCACGAGGAGCGGACGTACCGTCGGCCGCGTCGGTGACCGCGCGCACGAGCCTCGGCGCCGCCAATGCGACCAGCAGCAGCAGCAGCAGCACCGGCAGGAGCGGCCCGCCCCCGCGGCGCCCCGGAGCCCGCCGCATCGCTCCGACGATCACGCCACCATTCGACGCGCCGCGCGCCCCAACCGCCCGCCGGATCGAAGCCGCCAGGAATGCGACCGGATCCGCCGCGCGCGAAGCAATGTTGAGTTGAGTGCGTGAGAGAGAGCGCGCGAGCGAGAGAGAGGAATGGAGGCGAGGGAAGACGGGGTGGAGGAAGAGAGGACGGAAACGACGAGGCGGGGGAGGAGAGGAAGGAAATGGGGGTGTGGGACTGGAGCGACGCGACCAGCGACGCAACTAGCAAGCACGCAACAGCGGGCGTAAAAAATGTGGCCGCGCGGGCCCCAAAAAAAAAAACACACACGGGGGGTTTCGCACTTTCTCCGCGGTGGCTGGCCGAGGGGGCGAGGCGGCACGGGAGCGGACGGGGAAAACACGGCGTCGGATGATTGGGATCTCGCGGCGCGGGGCCCGGGTGACGAGGAGGTGGGATGGAAACGGACGACTCGAGACGCCGTGGTCACCGCGCCGGCTCGGCACAGTGGGCAAGCGGCGTGGCGTGGACCGCGGCGGGCATGTGCGCCGGCCTGCGCGGGGACGACCGGTGTTTGTTCTGCTGGCGGCGGCTGCGGCTCGTGGGTGTTAGCTGTTCTGTTCCTGCTGGGTTTTTTTAAGGTTTTCTGCGTGCACAGACGTGGAGGGATTGGGTTCTGACGATGCTGATGATGGCGCGGGGCTCGCACGTGTTGATCTGCGACTCGTATTTACCTGCAGCTTCTCTTCTGCGGCTGGTGCTGGTAACTGTTCTGTCCGGACAAGCGGCAAAGGGTCGTTCCAAAAGTCCAAAGCTCGAAGTGATTTTGGATTTCGCCGCGAACGTCGACAGCGATGATGACCCTTGTGAGTGCGAAACCACCTCGGAAGTGGTAGTGGTCGTGAGTCGTGAACCCATCAGCATGAGCCGGGTTTGACTGACCGTTGCATAACAATCGATTTTTGACACATCAAGCCATTCTAGCTTTAATCCTGGATACTACCTACTGCTAAACTTGATCAATAAGTTCCTCGTGAGGGGGAAAAAAAATCACATTTCATGATCTTGCCGTGTAAATCGCCAAGTAGCATCTAGTGGCTGCACTAGCCAACAATGGGATACGCTACACTAATCTTCGAGCTGTTGCTATCAACAGTCAGTCAACCGTGTGGAAACGTTCCGAGCTAGTGTCATCGTGTGTGGAGGAAGAGGTATCACGGAAGTTGCAAGAGTCAAGTAGTAGTATTCTCTAACCCAAGAGTTCAAAATGACTTAAAATTACCTAAGTCAATTCACTGTAGCACCATGGACTAAAATGGTTAGTACTTCGTTTGGAAAATGATTGTTGGTTGACGAAGTGCATTCTGGATGCGGAGCAACCAGCATGTCGCCGTCTTGGCTTACAAGGATATGGTTATCATTCGTATGAACGGAGTATACTTGATTATATGACAATTTAGGCAACGGAATTCCACAACGCACGCAATCCTTATCTCATCGATCTGTCGTCACCTAGAGTTGACTAATCAACCATCCTAATAAATACCGTGATTGGGTAATTAAACTAGCGTGCATTGGGTGCCTGACGGACAGCTTAAACAACAGTAAGTGGATCTCACATGCACGTACGAAACAGACATTCGTCGATTTGACCATTTGATTAACGCGGGTGGGTGCAGTACGTTGTGTGAAGGGAAGGAACAGGTCACGGGTGCAAGAGGTCCACTCGGAAGTCTTGAATCTTTTTATTACAACTGTGTGTGTTGCTGCGCTCATCCGGATGTTGTCATAAACCGTGTTGGAAGTATACAGATAAAATTAGCATCGGCAATAATTTCTACCAAGTCCAAACGCTTTGGTCCGATCACGCCAAAAAAAGAACTTTTTGCCCAAAAAAGAAAAGGAGCACCCCCCAAAAAAAAAAATCAGCAACACTCCAAAGCTCGACATGCTGCCTATCCATGACACTAGAGATTCATCACTAAACCATGCACTCCAAATGTCTTATCCATCACTAGTGACCATCTATCTGGATAGCCTGGACACGAAGTTGACGGCACAAAAATCGCCACGCCTTTAAGCCGTGGAATTCCCATCACTTGGCTTCACGGCCAAGCAGCTCCCCCATCGTTGTGTCCGGATAGGTGGCGATCTTGGGCGAGGCAGGACGTCACCGGCCACCGGAATTCTCAACCCCAAACCGTCACTGTCGCGCACGCTTTGCTCCTTTCTTCTCAGATGCTCTATCGGGGACCACCGATTCCGATGGACGTTTTCCTCTCCAATCCTATCAAAGCGAGGAAACGGATCACAGAAAGAGTACGAAAGCAAGCGCACAGGGAGAAAAGGCGCAAAGCATAGAGGCCACAGGCCAGCCTGCCCGGTGCAGCTGCCGGTGAAAGTTCCTGAATCATCTTTGGGTCACGCGACCTTTGGTGCGAGTGGCTATGGCATGGCATAGCAGGCATAGCCGCATAGCACATCACGGTAGCTTGGGGTTTGTCTTTGTCATCTGGAAGCCTTTATTGGATCTTGACTGCCCCTAATCATGGGCCTGTTGACGATTACTTCCAGCTGCCTTGTGCTAGAGGAACTGAGAAGAACATTGACATAATCGACGAAGCAAGATCCATCAAGAAAGAAAAAGGGATTATTATCTCGAAAAGGAACTGGAAATGGCTTGGTGCTCCAAGGATATCTCGAAAAGGAATGGGACATCACCTAGTGCTTGAACAAGAGAGAGCGCTAGATATCCTAGTGGGTTAGTCATGATGGCGAGTTTAGTGTTGGTAAAAGCTGTTTGATACCTGAAGAAGAATCGAGGTGGCATAAGGATACAAGATTGCAGCATAAAAGCGGGAACAAACAGAAGTGGACTGAGAATCCCCCAGGAATAAAGGTTTTCTGATGGTTTCCCAATTTATAAAATAGCTGTGTGATTTTGCAATAGCTGTGTGATCACTAGGACGGGAGAAAGATCTTGTAGTTTCCTTGTGTCCACTGTTCATTGGTTCAGGATGAGTATCTATCTACCTTTCACTTTAGCACTCAACTCTTCGTCAAAGAAGCTTCAGGCTCACTGAACCCGGCACTCCATGAAGCATCTAATTATAAAATAAAAACAAGATCAACAAAGAGCCAGTGGGAATCAACAGAAAAGGGAAGTATTCTTCCAATAATTGTCATTACTCATACAGCCTGTCCCAACAGAATACAGGCCAGACCCACTTCACATTCTTCAGTTTTGGCCCCAATAGCGCACAAGCATGGCCCCTGCCCCCGTGCGCTATGTTTTTCCTGTTTCAGTTATACTGGGCATCTGCTGAGTCCGGGCCTAATGGCGGAAACATCAACATATAGGATCACTAAGCATCCCAGTCTTTCTGGGATTGTTTGACTTGGTTATAATATCTTCAAGCTCTTCTTCCTTGCATCCATCCTCTTCCTTGGTTATAATCTCTTCAAGCTCTTCTTCCTTGCATCCATCCTCTTCTTATCAACTGCAACTTTAGCAGCATGTGGCCTGGGTGCTGCGGATGCTCCTGAAACAGGATCAGACAGAGCAGCATTCTGATCCTGTGAGTTTGCACTGAGTGCTTTGGCCGCAGCAGAGGTAGATAACACTGATGCCAATTGTGTGTTCTCACTGAGAACAGTATTAGACTGATCCACATTTAGAGCTGTGGTCGACTCAGAAATAGCTCCACTCTTGGACTTATTCTTAGGTTTAAGAGCATGGATGCTAGTGTATAGCCTGCAAATGGAGCAAATAGTGACTAATCAGTAACTGGTTACAGCTTTTTCGAGACGTTTCAGAAACTGAAATAATTGATTTATCAGAAATTAAAGTCACGAGATTCACATGTAATCGTCAGCATTGATTGCATGTTGCATGTACAACCCTAATGATAATGTAATTATCACCAGTAATGAAAAAATAATGTGATCTCTAGTCAAGGCCAATAATATGAACTTGAAAGCTGACCTTGCATGCCTTGCATATTCCTCGTAGTTTTCAAGCAGTAGCTTTCCTGCTTGTTCATTAAGGGCGGATTCAGGAAATGGCTCAATCAAAAGACATCTCACTACCTGCCAAACATGTCAACAAGCAATTCAAGTGAGTCTCCCTCGTGCTGTGACATCAGTTGGAACCTTGAGACGAACCAGACTTAGCAATCGCCTGAAGGAAAATAACAAAGGGATATTTTGCACCGAACTTTAAGCTTACCAGAAGAACATGTCTCAATCCAAGACTAGGATTCCAATCTTTCTTCAATGTATTCACACATATCTCACCACTAGTTGCTATGTTCGGATGGAAAATTTTTGTCAAGAAGAATCCTGCAAAATTAGGGAAAGACAGTGACTTTTAGTTAAAGGCTTGTAGTAAAAGAACTAAATGAAGTATGGAAGATTCTGCAAGTTACAAAAGATAACAACCTTTTGGGGGAGAGTGAGGGAAGTCACGAGATAATAACAGCTTCATCCGGAATACCCCATTTTCATATGGTGTTCCAGCTGCATTACAAGAAAGAGAAAGTTTCATACTATTTATACTTAGACAAACAGCTAGAAATTCATTGAAGGGCAACATTATGCTCAAGGCATGAATAAGATCATGATCAGCATAGTAGCGCAGCAGTTGAATCATGAGAGGACCAAGATAGTGGTTCAAATGTAATCTTACCAGGACCCTCAATATCAGCAAAAATAGTTGTGAAGTCATCATCATTAACAATAACTTTAATTCCTTCTGGAGGAGATTCATCAAGATTCTTCAGTTCTTTAGCCAACTGCCTGATGACATTTGGCGGGAGGTTCTCGTTCGTCGCCTTCAGTGACATATGAACATGAAATTAGAATCATGAAATACAGCACAATTATTTCACATAGAGGCTAACTCCAAAAGATTCAGAAAAGGTTAACACTAAAGTGCTCACCATGGAAGTAACAGTAGCCGACAGTTTGGCGCTTTGTTCACTACCTAGAAATTTTGATGTTCCAGAACAGCACTCTAGTGACTACAACGCCTCAATACAATGCAACTGCAAATAGTATCTATGTATTAGATTTAACTGCCTCTGTATTTGATACCAAAAACATCAAGACATAGAGTGAAAAAAAATCATAAATTCCAACAAGTAAATATGGGAAAACAGTGTGCTCAGGGAAAAAAAATATGGGAAAACAGTTAAGGATCCATCCGATACATTTGAATGAAGGTCTTGCCATCTCGTGGAATGCATGCTAGAGGCATTAGGAAATTATTACGGGCATTAAACATATATTTTGACTTCCGACAAGGCCTCTAGCTAACTTATCGTGCCGCTTGCTATACAACACTTACTGTAAAGTCAAAGTGAAAACTATGGCAAGCAGGTAGCCACACTAAATGAAAACTATCTATTATACCCCACTGTAGTGTTAAGTCAAAGTGGTTACTTATCACTGCTAACCACTAGCAAACTCTTGCAGATATAGGAGTGATGCCTAAAAATTGAGCCAGACAGGATACAATTGCGGGTAACATAACAAAAAGAAAAAGCAACTTTCCTATTCAATAAATGATCCATTTTTGGAGGTAATCATTTGCTGAGATACATAAATATTCAAAGAAAACAATTCCTACAAAATATACCAATTTCTGTAACCTACCGCTGCCCCTTCGTACAAGGCATTGCACCTAGTGCGACAAGAGTAATTTAATGCTCCTAAGAAACACCACTGTTTTAACAACACTTGCAAGCTCCAAATACGGCTATCATCGGATAAAGCATTTAAAACAGAACACCGAATTGGAAATTTGGCAGCAAGTAGGTACATTCTTCATCATTGTTTTTCCCATCATGTCTAACGTAACCGTGTAAATCTAGCAATGTGGCATTTCCAAATTTATTAATTGTAGTATTGGCCGAATAGATATCATACACAATAAATGCCTACTAAAATTATCAATTCAAACTTCCCCCATCCTTCGCGCCATCGGCAAATGCGCCCGCCTGCCCATCCAGATGAATAGACACAAGCAACTCTAGGGTGACTACATCCACGATCTAGTGGCGTGCATAGGCTATACGAAGTCGCATAAGCCCCCAACGAATTTCCGCAACAGTGAAACAATGCCGGCTCTATTTCACACAAAGAAGTGCAACACGAAATTCTGAATTCAGAAACGCATGCCTCCGCTCAGAAATTAAACCAGGCTAAATGCGAGATCAATCAATCGATAAGCAACTTCCGCCTTCTTATGCTAGTCACGCGTGAACCAGAACGGGTCTGCGATCGATGGGACTGGGGTCTCATCGGCCTCGAACAGAAGAAATCGGCTACTCACCGCGGACTCGACGTAGGCAGGCGTTGTAGGACCAGGACGGTAGGAGACTACTCGCCCTCCCTCCTCGCTAACTCGCCCTCGCTGGCGGGCGAGAGATCAACGGAGCCGGCGGCTGATAGGCAACGATCGACCGGGAGGCGCGTGCTTCCCTTAGGCTCAGGGGGCGGCAGGGGCGTGGGCGAAGAGGAAATCGACACGAAGGGCAGCACCGGCAGGCGACGCTGAGGAGGGGCCGCCGCCGCCGGCAACACGGGTGGCGGAGGCCTGGACGGCGGGAGGAGGAGGAAACCCTAGCCACCGAGGAGGAGAGGGCAGACGCGGAAGGGGAGACGAGGCAACAACTGAGATTTGAGATTTGAGAATTGAGAAACAAATTTACCGAATTGGAAATTCGCTACGGAGAGATCCGACCGTTGACGACGTCGATTGAGCCGCGCCCGTCGGGAGCTCAGACTGATGAGTGGGCCCAGGAGCGCTCGTTCGTGTTCAGTGGTAGCCGTTGGGTGCCCGCGGATTCGAAATTCCGGCGATGATCGTGGCCTCGCCGTCCCCTCGGCTGGCTGAATCGAACTACGTGGCTCTTCCATTTTCTGTTTATTCATGAGCGTGGTCATAATTTGACTCAGGATCGTAATTACGTAATTTTGCTCTTAAAAGGGTAGCCCAGCCGTGGTAAAACGCTACCAGCCGGGAGTTCTTTAGCTTTCAGGCAACGTTCTGCCAGCAACTAACGCCTGCTGCTAACAGCTATCCTTCGCTAAGCTACTCCACGTATCAGATCTTAACCGCTACTGCCACAACAATCTAACAAGAAGAAAACTCCACCGACTATTTGGTTAGGTGCTTCGTGGAGCAGGCGAGCAAAGCCATTGCATTTGGATCACCATTGAGCTTGCAGCCAGCAATGGAACCAGAATCTTACTAGCACACAAGTGGTGAAGGTGGTGTAGGACATACACGCACCAGGACTGCCGTTTTGCAAGAAACAAGAATCTGACGCAAGTGGTCTGACAAGTGGTTGGCAGGTTGATTGCATAAAAGAAATTGGAGAAACAGAGGATATGCAGCTCGGCTGGCATTACATCGAAATGAGAAACGAGAGAGAAGGCGGGTACATTCTTCCAAATTATTGACATTGCCATCTCAAATAAATAAATAAATAATTGACATTGCACTGACTGTTTGCCCCGAAGGACCCAGATCACATTATTCCATTCCGGCCATTACACAAGCACCACTTCCCCCGAAATTCAGTTCATCAGATGCTTCTAAAACTTATTTTCCTTCCGTTTCACTATGCATCTGCTGAATTCAGAATGAGAAGAAATTTGAATTCTTAACCACCAATGTCCACCACTAACCCAACCCAAAGTACTCCCCCTCCTCCCATGATGCTAGTGCCTATAATCTCTTCAAGCTCTTCTTCCGTGCATCCATCTTCTTCTTATCAACTGGAATTTTGGAAGCCATTGGGCCATCCTTCTTTCGTGTTGCTGACGCTCCTACAGCAGGATCAGAAACAGTAGCGTTCTGATCCTGCAAGTTCGTGCCAAATGTTCTGGTCGCAGAGGAGGTAGGCAATGCTGCTGTCGGAGCAGAAGGTGCATTCTCGCTGAAAGCAGCGCTAGACTGATCCACATTTAGAGCAGTGGTTGACTCGGAAATAGCTCCGCTCTTGGATTTATTCTTAGGTTTAAGGGCATGGATGCCAGTGTACAACCTGCATTCGGAGCATGACAAAATAGCAAGTTAAAAAACGGTTCAGTATCTGGTGTGATCTGTTTCCTTCAGAAACGGTTATCTGTCTAACCATCATTACTGCTTGCAGAATCCTAAATTCCTTCCTAACATAATAAGTTGATTATAATAAGCTGAAGGGCTGACCTTGCATGCCGTGCATATTCCTCGTAGTTTTCAAGTAACATCTTCCCAGCTTGTTCATTAAGCGCAGATTCAGGGAATGGTTCTATTAGAAGGCATCTCACTACCTGACAGACATGCCCAACAAACAACTTATACTAAGCCTCCACCATGTTATGAGTTGTGGCAGCAGTTGGAACTTATTCCAGCTGTTGTATTAGTCAGTAATGGCTTAGGATTGTGAAATGCCACAAAATAAGGGCTGATGTGACTAAACTTCAAGCTTACCAGAAGAACATGTCTTAATCCAAGACCAGGATTCCAATCCTTCTTCAGTGTGTTTACACATATCTCACCGCTGGTAGCTATGTTTGGATGGAAAATTTTTGTCAAGAAGAATCCTGCAAATTAAAGGTAAGAGCATAGTCAAAGATTTGCAACATACGACCTCACAGTTACTAAATGAAGTAAAATAATTCTGTAAGTCAGAAGATAACTACCTTTCGGGGGAGATTGAGGAAAATCGTGAGATAATAACAGCTTCATCCTAAATACTCCATTCTCATATGGAGTTCCAGCTGTACCATGGACAGATTCAAAATTTCAGAGGTAGAAGCGGTAAAATAGAAAAAGTAAACTATTAACACTGCAGCTGCAGGTACATTGTGTTCGAAACAAGATAGTAATGGAAGTACTTTGATGCCATTATACATAAAGCCGTGCAAGCATGATACAATTGGCATAGCTCGTAGAATAAATGTAAATCTAATAGAGCAAGGCCTAATATACTTGGGTGGTGTAGACAAAAGTATCTAGAAAGAATGTTACCAGGGCCTTCAATATCAGCACAAATATTGGTGAAGTCATCATCATTAACAATAACGGTAATTCCTTCTGGAGGTGACTCATCAAGATTCTTCAGTTCTTTAGCTAGTTGCCTGATGACATTTGGTGGGAGGTTCTCGTTGGTTGCCTTCAGTATCATAATCATGCACGCAGAATCATGGAATACAATACAACTGATTAGAAGTTTAAAAAACCCAAAACAGATCCTAAAATGTTAATAATATTAATTGCTCACCATGGAAGCAATAATAGCAGAAAGCTTTGGGGACGCTTTATAAGCAAATTCGCTTGAAAACACTCTTGCTTCAGAATATCACCTTTTATGACCAGAAAGCCCCTGCAAGTCGCAACCACGTAGCACCACAAGTAACCTAAGGAAACCAATACATTGTGAGTTAGCATTTCAGGAAAATCTTTATTTCGATAAGTATACAATACATAACGTGTCGTGTCCTGTGTAATTAAAAACTCCCTAATCTATAACGAGCCTTGTTGTGCATGATCCTGACCGCCTTATTATTCCATCCGAATATCAAACAGAAACATCCTGAACCCCCCCCCCCCCCCCCCCCCCCACAAGTCGCAACCACGTAGCACCACAAGTAACCTAAGGAAACCAATACATTGTGAGTTAGCATTTCAGGAAAATCTTTATTTCGATAAGTATACAATACATAACGTGTCGTGTCCTGTGTAATTAAAAACTCCCTAATCTATAACGAGCCTTGTTGTGCATGATCCTGACCACCTTATTATTCCATCCGAATATCAAACAGAAACATCCTGAACCCCCCCCCCCCCCCCCCCCCCCCCCCAACCCCACAAGTCGCAACCACGTAGCACCACAAGTAACCTAAGGAAACCAATACATTGTGAGTTAGCATTTCAGGAAAATCTTTATTTCGATAAGTATACAATACATAACGTGTCGTGTCCTGTGTAATTAAAAACTCCCTAATCTATAACGAGCCTTGTTGTGCATGATCCTGACCACCTTATTATTCCATCCGAATATCAAACAGAAACATCCTGAACCCCCCCCCCACCCCGTTTGCGCAGCAAGTTAATGCAGTGCACTAACATGACATGCCAAGCGCACGCAATTGCTACATTACTAATGTAGTGCTGCTAAAAATATAAAATAATGTGTGGAATAACCTCAGCACGCAGCAACTAGCGTCACTTATTGAAGACAAGGAAATCAATAAATACAACTATGACAAAGCATGTAGGGGTAGTCTGTAAGTGGCAATTTGGCGGGAAGTACAGTGTATTCCTAGCTAGTCCAGTGCTGCCACATATGTTCCAATCAAGTAAAAAATAAATGATAAGTCAACTTATTGGTTATAGCATGACCATAGAGGGATAAACATGGCAATTTCCCTTAAAAAGTATCGACTCATACTCCTCCCTTCCTTCCACTAATGCACGCAAGGGCAAGGGCGCACATGCACCAGGCCGCACCCCGCGAACTCCTGCCTGGCCACCTAGAGAGCAGGAACACACTGTAATGTCGCAACATTCAAGAGCTGCCCCTCTCAGAGTTAAGGAGCATGTCTCTACCCATAAACTTGATTTAGGAAATGCTAGAGAAATCAATCGATCAAGCAATCAACACAAGCCCCTGCCTGGCCATCGAGTATGCAAGGATACCCACCGCAAAAAAAAAAAAAGAGTATGCAAGGATACGAGCGCACCCTGACATCAAACCTCGCGGAACTAAGGGACTATCCCTGTGCGAATTAAAGAATATGTCTCTGTCCAGGAAACAGAATTGGGGAAATGAGAGACCAACGAATCGATCAAATAATCAACGATCCATCGCCTACACTACCGCGACACCGGTGCGGGTGGGTTCAAGATTGATGAATCCCCCCCTCCAACAGGAAAACAAATAAATCATCAACCCAGCGCCGCCGACCCAAGGCAGCCGCCAGGCGAGGCCACTCACTCCCCGCAGCTCTAATCGCTCGTGTCACACCTCCGCCCCCGTCTGCCCGGGGACGATACCAACGTCGCACGCAGGTAGGCACTACACAGGCATCGATCGATTGGCAACTGAAGTGCGGCCTTTTACCTCGGGACGGAGAGGCAGGGGAGCTGCCGAACGGGCAGTCGAGATGCCGGGGCGGCCGGTAGGAGAGTTGCGGGGGGCGGCGAGGAGGGTAGGCGGCCGCCGCGGCCGCCCGCGAGTACAGGGGATGCTTGGACGCGGGTGGCGAGGAGGAAACCCTAGGAGAGGTGCTTCCGGCCTGGGACTGCGAGGAGCAGGGGAGGGAGGGAGGGAGGGAGGGCGGAGGAGAGGGGAAGTAGTTGAGCCTTGATGAGAGAACCTACCGCTGTCTGTCTGAAATGGAGAGCGGTGGAGGGACGCAGCTGCTGATGGGACGAGAGATCCGACCGTTGACGGGGCGGTGGGGCCCGACGGGAACGGGCGGATGGCGCGGGCCCACGTGGGAGCGGCGCCGTCCACTGACGCGTTTGCCCTGGCTGGTGCGTGCGTTCGCGGTCCTGTGCTGTGCCGCGCTAGCCGTTGGAGTTCGGGGGTCTTCGCGATCGGGATCACGGAGGCGCGTCACGGGAAAATTGAAATCGCGACGAGCGCGTCGGGGGTCGCCGGCAGGCCAGCCGGCCAAAGGGAAAAATAACGGCACGATCAGGTTCGGGCTCGAAACATCACAGCTTTGAGGCCTGCAGGCTGCAGCTAACGACGATCAGAACATTCTGTTCCTGGACGTATTCGGCCATCTTCCGCTTGCCGCTTTGCCTCAGCATCATGCGCAGACTGGTTTCGACGACGTAGGTCAGTCCAAGGCAGAAGGTAAAGCTAACGAACGCGGTGACACGGGCATGGCATTGCCATGATCGCGTCGCAACTCTCGCACAAGGTTTGTAAAACCGACGGTTACCGCTCGGTAACCGCGGTTACCGGACTAACCGGTCCGGTCCGGTTAGTTCGGTAATCCGGTTTTGAGATTTGAATTTTGAAATTTTTTAGAAATTTGAAAAAATTTGAAATAAAAAATATGTAAATAAACTAGATGTTATTTGCAACACATTGGTGGAAACGGTTAACAAAAATGAGGTTGTTTGATGGGTCAAAAAAATGGCGCAAGAACCATTCGGTTAGTTGAGTAGAAACCGCAGTAACCGGTGCGAACCGTCCGGTTTTGCGCTGTCCGACGCCGAGGTGAAGGTTAGTTTATCGGTTTTTGTTTTTCCCTGTTCCCGTTTGATTGATATACAGTTGTAGAGATGCAATGTAGTGCTGTTAAATCGATGATTGTGAAATTTGTTAGAGGGCAATGTAGTGCTGCTATATTTCATTGGATAGATGGTATCATCAACTCGGCAATTGTTGTGTATTGGTAGTATGTGAATTGTGTATGTGTTACTAAGAGGAAATGAGTACATCGCATTTGTCGATGTGATTTTCTTGCAGGTACGATGGGTGATCGTGATAAAGATAGTGTATGGGAACATAGTTTTCTTGCATGCTTGTATCCATTGTTGTATGTTGATGTGCGCAAAACTACATGTATTATGTTCAAAACTATGTTATATGTTAAATTTCGTCAAGAACTATGTATCGGACAATTTATGTTGGACTTTGTATGAATTGTGGTATGTTGTATGAGGTTGATTGGTGCAATATTTGATGAATTCTATGTTCTCAATGTCTGGTAACCATTATTAGAATATTTCATGCCAAAATTTCCAACTTTTTGAGCCTATTTTCGCAATTTCCAGTGAAACCGACAAAACCGAGCAAACTGGTCGGTTTACCGAGAAAACCGGTCGGTAACCGAGATTTTGAATTCAAATTTTGATTTTTGAATTTTTGGTCGGTTTCCGACCGGTTACCGCGATAACCGATAAAACCGGTGAAACCGGTGCGGGTCGGTTGCAACGGTAGTATCGATTGTGTAAACCTTGCTCTCGCAGCACCGCACCTGGACCGCGTCAAGGACATGAGCCACCTTGTCAGCATGCACCATCACCGACCAGCGACCACTCTCTCATCGCAAAGCTCGCAGTACATGTGACTTGCCAAAACAAACCCAAGCAAACACCGGGCAGGCGCCATGCAAAACCAGCGGCGGCCCACGCGCACCTCCGGGGCCGGCCTTCCGTTCCACGCCCGGAATGACGGCCTCGGCTGACGAGCTGCACCACGCCAGATCAGATTCCTCCAAAGCTTGCTCACGCGCACCCCGCGCGCACCAACCACAGAGGCAGGTGGTGATTCATTGCGCGAGCCCCACCGGAGTTAACGCGCGCGAGACCCCACCGCCACGCCACGGCCGCGCCGACGACGGGTCTCGCTCGCATCCGTGCTATCCAAACAGGGCACTTGTGGTGGAGGACGACAAAGAAGCCAGTGTGCAGCACAGCAGCAGTTGTCCTCGCCCCTGGCCTGGGTGGTGACTGGTGAGGGGATCAGGATCATGGAGGGGTCGCCGGCGCCGGCGACGAGGGCGACGCTGTGCGGGAAGGAGGAGAAGGTGCTGGGCGTGCAGAAGGCGCCGGGGAGCTGCCCGTACTGCGGCGGCGGGGTGGCGGCCACCGACGTGGAGGCCAAGTGGGTGCTCTGCTTCCTCCCGCTCTGCCTCAATACCAAGCGGAGGTTCGCCTGCACCGCCTGCGCCCGCCGCCTCGTCTCCTACCCCGCCATTCTGCATGACTAGCTAGCTACCTACTGGCATGAAGATCCTCTTCTCCATCTTCGTCGTCTGCGATCTCGATCCGTTCGCCGCCAGGTGATGAAACAGTCTGTCGCTTGACCGTTCATTGATCTTGGTAACACCTTGTACTGCAGCAGTTTACTAGTAGTAGTGGCTTAATTCTCCTTCCGTTCATTAATCTTTGATCCTTTTGTTGCTTGACGTACGGCCTTGTGCGGGCCGGCATGTCTTGCGAATTGTTATTGTGCTGTGCATCCGATGCTGCCCTGCCCCACGACGGGCGGGCGCGTTTCTTCGCTTCACTTGTTCGAGAAAAATCGCTCGCCCGGCAAACGTGTCGATAAGGCCTCCAGGTTATCAGGGTGCGTGTGGTGTGCGTCGCGATCGTGCGGTAGCTGATGCGAAGGGGACGTAGATTCGGCCTTGACTATTGTGCGTTTGTGCACGGCAGTGTCATCGATGCATTGACAACGAAGAGCCGACGAGCACCATCACAAGTACTGTTACAAGTCACGTCAGTGAGAAAACGATGTGCATGCGGCTCTCCGTCAGTCTCGGTGATATTGGGCCTCATTTCCGCACACCCGTCTGCCTAAATGGCCTTATATGGGCTGTCCGCGGGTCAAGTCAGCCCACTTAAATCTTGGACTTGGCTCCTTTGAGCTCTGCGGCGCGCGACCCGTCGTCGTGCCGCGCCTGAACTGAATCGCCGGCGCCGCCGCAGCAGCAGCGTGATCCGTTCCCTCACGCGGCCTTCTGTTTCCGTCCACACCCTTCCGGTGTTTGTTGGCCGTCCGGCGTGCACGGTGTGTACCACCGCCCACTTGATGCGGCTCAACGTTGACGCCCTGCAGGTGCGCCTCTTGCCCACCTTCCTCAGCAAGAACTGAACGCAAAATCTCGGAGCTTCACATCGCAATAAGATTGGATACGAATCAGCATTTTGATTTTCTGAACAGCGTTGAATCGAAGAAAGTACCCGTTACAGACACCTAGGACTGACGAATTTGTCATGTTCACGCGACGGGCAGAAGATTTCTGCGATGCATATCTTTCTTGAGATTCTAAGCCTGATGTGGAGTGCTTGACTAACCGGTGCAGTGCTATACTACCACTCGCCAGACAGCCGGAGCTGGTCTAAGTGCTTAACTATTGCCACTGCTTCCTTCGATTAGATTCCATTGACCGACTTCGACGGACTCATTAACTTTTGCTGGCATTTGGAGTTCTGGTCCAACCCGTGAAGCACACGACTGCGGGAAGAATACTACTACTGCACTAGTAGTGTTCTAAGTTAGGCAAACCTGTTTACCGCATCATGTTATAAACAGTACAAAAGAACAGTGTCTTTTCATATCAGAGCACCAATTTACGCAACAGCTTTCACTAATGGTCCAGGCCTTGAAGGCGGCCTTCATAAGGAAAGATGGTTAAAATAACCAGCCTGAAGACTTAACCCCTGATCAGTTACTAAAAGGATTCAGAATTCAGTTAACCTTTTTGACTACCATACATGCTCCATGAAACAAAGGACAAACCACTTGCAGCAAAAACAATACACTCCAGAGCTTTCACATGCATGTGAAGCAGCAGACCATCTAGCTAAGATTTGACCCTGTTTACAGTTAACCATCATTAAACAACAAATCGCTCTGTCAGGCAGACAAGAGCAATGGCAAGTTGATAAACAATCATCAGAAGATGCTTCCTCATGTGGTCCTCCACTGCTGAATCCCTAGAACCTAGTGCTTCCGTGCATGCATTGCCTTGGACTCATCAATGCGAGCTGTGTAACACCTTTACACAAATAAATTAGCAACGCTGTAACTAGATAGCTAAACAGCCATGGCAGATGCAGCCTCAGAGTTGAAAGATCTGCGCACGCAGGGACTGAATCGAAGCAAGCTGTATGCATCCAGCTCGTTCTCCAAAACCGTCAGGGTGGATTGGTCTCATCTTGCCATGCGATGTGAGGACAGGTGAACACTAATCTTAGCACTTGTGTCTAAGATCAGGCAAGATTGTGCAGATCATGTCTATGGACAAAGGAATCGGCTGGTGGAAGGAATCTTCAGCACCAACTTGGAGAATAAACGGTTGGATCCTTCGTACTCAAAATCCTAACCTTTACTTTGGACCTAAAACAGTAGTAACAAAAAATTAAAAAAAAAATGGAATCAAGGATGTTTTTCCTCTGCATTTATCTCTAGGGTCCTACTTAAGTTTCCCCTATTTTCCTGCTTCTGATCTTCAGGTCTTCAGGATGGCCAATATGCTTTCCGATAACATATCAGGTGTTACCGCGGGTTCTCCCTACAAATTTGCTTTCCTCCTTGCATTCATGCTTGAATTAATCATAGAATCCTACTTCTCCCTACAAATTTGCTGTCTTCTTCAGGAAATCTATATCCCAAGAAGAACGTAGTAGAGTATCGTGATTGGAAGCGCGACGAGCATCCCAAAAATAACTCTGAAAAATCACAAATATGGAAGATGTTAGATATGAGTTGGCGTGTTAATGCATGATTTTTTATCTAGTGATAGAAACTTTGAGCATGCGATTGCTTACGCGGTGCTAAGTATTTGAGGGTGGCAGTTGTACTCCTTGGCGAAAACAAATGGAACGATGCCTTGTGGAAGTGCAGCCTGTTGATCAATCACAGATTGCAATATACAGTCATGAGTATGATTATCCTTTTCTCTTTGCAAGTCTTCCAATGGGAAAAAAGAATAGAGCAGGACAAGGTGTTCAAGCCAACCTGAACAATAGCAACGTGTAGGAGCACTCCCCGGAGCCCAATGGCAATTGAGGTAGCGGCGATCACTGCCGGACCCGTCAAGAACCTCACTGCCATAGCGAACGTCGCCACCCTATTGCCACAAGCGATGATCTTTGGTTGCAATGCCATGAACAGACCTAGATTGCATAAACTTAAGTCAGATTTTCTCGATTCACGTAAAAGAGAACAAAACCCATCGGTCTGAACAAATATGAAATTGTCAGTAATCTGTACCTAAGCTGAACATAGCCATTCCAAGCCCTGCATCTGACAGTATCGAAATGGATCCCTTTATAATTGATGGCATCTGGATGTTCCACCTGAAATTTCAGAAACAAAATGCGTGAAAATCAATCCATATTAATCTTAATCAGCACATGCATGATAGGAGAATCGATGTTACAGATGCCTGTCTCATGTGCCCCTCTGACCTAGAAATGCTTGCTGTTTTCTGCTCCCTCTAGATGTGCCATGCGTCTCGTGTAGTAAAATAAAATAAAATAAAATATAGTACAAATGTTTCGTGCATATAATTGTCCTCCTAAACACGATGCATCGTTAAGTCGCGGACGAGACTGTCGATCATGTCTTAGCCGTCCGCATGGATGGGGACAACCACGGCAGTCGCAGATGATTTGGTAGATTTGGTCTGCTGCATGCTACAAAACTCCAGGTCTCACACATAAGACCCGCACTCTCAGTGCATGTGCCAGATCCGAGACCGACGTACTTCTCATGTGCTCTCACATGCAGACGCTACTAATAATCCTACAATTTCAAGCAACCTAGTAGTGGACGACATGGCAATCCAGATTTGGACCCAGTCAATTGACGGACTACTTAATCAAAAGCTCCGTTTGGAACGCCTGAATAGTTCCTGAATCTCGTGGACATTTATCTGTTTCGAGTGCTTTCATGTGTTCTGATAATAAGGCCTAAATGTTTCTAGTGACACGAGATCGAACTGTAGTCATGGCTAAGATTTGCACCTGAAGGAGACGAGGGACCATACGAGGCCGATGAGGCTGGAGTAGGTGTTGGGGTTCCTGATGAGCTTCCTCCACACCATGATGAGGATGAGGCGCGTCATCACGCTCGCCGGCGGCATCGGGTGCGCTGCCTCGGCTAGCCCTGGCGCGTCGGCGCCCTTCTTGCGCGGCGCGACGTATGGTGAGCCCGACACGGGAAACTTGGCGCCGAGACCCGTTGCGGGACTCTTCAGGCCGTCCTCGATCTCAAGGTCGTTGGCCGCCGGGTCGACTTGCTTCTTGACCGGTGTGACAGAGCCACTAACACCTGAAGGGCACACGTTAAGACGCGAGATAGTTAGTGTCGATACGATTTTTTTTTCTTTTTTGTAAAGAGTGTTAATACGATTTCAGGTTGCGGCGATCGCTGCATGTTTTGGAACTGTGCGTTACCTTTTGGAGTGGCGCCATCGACTGGCGCGGGCGGCGGCGGCGGCGCTGCAGCGAAGTCCGTGGAGGCGGCGTGGTTGACGGCGTTGCGGAGGTTGGCCTCCGACACGGGCGATGCGCTCGAGCTCCACACGAACATGTGCAGCTCCTTGTTGGAGTTGGAGTTGGAACCACCGAGCTCCTTCTTCCTAATAACGCCGAACAAAAAATGCAACTTAGGATTCAACAGCTAAGCGAAACCAAAGCTATGCACTGCTTAACAAAAATTTACGACTCAAGTTTTTCCCGGGAGCATACCGTGGCGGTGGCATCATGCCGGGGTTGGGCGCGGGGTACGCCGTGGCGTCGCTGCCTTTCCCTGACGCGAACTTGTTGGCCACCTGCTCGTCGAGCCCCTGCGCGCGCGCGCCGGGCTGCGCCAACGGGCTGGCCATCTTGCTGCCGTTGAACATGGCGTAGAAGTCGGACTGGTTGAAGCTTGACCCGCGCGGGGTGGGCTCCCGCGACGTCTGCAGCGAGTAGATCTCGACGCCCGTGAGGTTGGAAGCGCGCGGGGTCATGGCCGACGACCCGTACGGCCGGTGCAGCGACACGCCCGAGCGCGCGGCGCCGTGTCCCGTGGTGGACGCGGACGCCGACCGCCGGATGACGACGTGGACGCGGCCGTCGTGGCCCACCTCAGCGTCCGCCTGCAGCGCCTCGCGGCCGTTGAGCGAGACGACGTCGGAGTCGACCCGGAACGACGCGATGCTGGCGCCCACGTCGGGCGGGAACTGCTCCGAGATGAGCGCCTTGGCGCCGCGGTACTCGAAGAGGAAGAGCATCAGCGTGTACCAGATGACGCTCTGCAGCACGACGATCTGGACCATGAGCGAGCCCGAGAAGTCGCCGTACATGGCGCGCAGCAGCGGGATGCCCATCACCAGCGTGTTGGGCAGCGTGGACAGGGAGAAGAGCGTGATGGTCCAGTCCAGCGACGCGGCGCCGGACCCGCGGCGGTAGCGGGAGAGCACGTTGTGCCAGATGGCGAGGGCCGCCAGGATGACGAGCTTCTGCATCGAGTCCGCGGCCAGGAAGCGGTACTGCATGGCGTAGGGGTCGTTGGAGGAGATGAAGTGGAAGGAGAGCAGCGGCACGGCGAAGACGGCGACGAAGCGGTTGATGCCGGAGCACTGGTCCGGGGTGAAGATGCCCCACCACCGCACCGACCCGTACGCCAGGAACATGGCCACGTACAGCGGCACGATCGCCGCAAGGACGTCGTAGATGTCGCGCCCGGTGATCATCGCGGCGGCGACGACGCACGCGCGCGCTGTGTGTGTCTGTGTGTGTTCTTGGGTTTTTGTCACACAGGAAGATCTGCTAGCTGACGACGCTTAAGACGTCGCTAATAATAAGTGTGCGAAGAGGAGTGGAAGGGCTCGTTATATAGGAGGCGATGCTAATTACAAGGTTGTCAATAAGATAATCACAGCACCAGTACTACTATTTAAGGTGTTAATAAATAATTAGGCAGGTGTGTGTATGGTTTAGAGAGCATCCAAGAGCGTACGCACACTTGCAGGCTTGCAGCTTTGTAGCCGCTGCCTGTGATGTGCTTTGGTAGCTGCTGGTTGTGTTCTTGTAGGAGTGATTCGTTCGGCGCTACGGCTACTTTCTTGTGCCTGAACCCTAATCTAGCTACAAGAGAGTAAATGCATGCTAAGCTCGAGCCCGCTCAAGACAAGCTCCATGCATGCGTCTAGGTCCAGCTAGCTAGCGGGCGTGCTCTAATTGAACGATGACCTTTGCTTGACACGGACAGAGTTGGGCGCCTAGGCACGCACGTACGGCCAGAGATATGGGCTCGGGCGCTTGGCCGGATCGCTGCTACAGTCTCGTCGCAGTTGCACGTACCGTGCGACACCGACATGGCGTTCGTGCTGTTGGACCACAGAGTAACCATTAGATTTTTTCCGGACTGGGCACCGTAACTTTTTTATTCTTGTTTAGTTTTACCAGTCTCTTGATCTGTTGGGTAGTACTACCACCAACTTTTGAAAACGGAACAAGGCAGAGAGAAAGGAATACAGGTAGTCAACTGCTCTGTTTCTGAAAAGTCAAACCAGAGCTATACATCCTGGGGGTTCTAACAATTAAAACGAGTACATAATTGAATTAGTAGCCGTTAGTCCCCTATACATGTGGACATGTGGTACAGTGGTAGTATAACATACAAATGACTGGTACATTGTTAGTACAACACGCATTATGCCGATCTGATGGTGTATGCATATACAGGTTAACTGGGGAAGTAAGCAATGGTACAGAGAATATGTTTCGACAGCTCCCCCCGACATGTTGTGTCATCCACGAGGCGGAGGTGAGGTGCTTCTTATCTTCCTCCTAGGGTCATGCACTGCCACGGCCAACGGCCGAATTAGAAGAACCTTTTGAGCAGAACACTCAAAGGTACCACACATCCACATCAGATTACTACTAGTTTAATCAGACGGCTGGCCGTAGTTGACTTTGGGAGCGAAATGAAAATTAAAGGCTTCTAGTAGATCACTGGTCACCGTTCTGCATGCCTGCCTCACGCTTTCCGTTTTGCAACGGATGCTAGAGCTAGCTACTGCACCGCTCGCTCGTTGGTTTTTCACACGACATGCCAGCGGGGTTCAGGTCCGTCCGATCATCAGTTCCTTTCCACGGCCGACATCGACCCAATCTTCTCCCTCTCTCGATTCCGTTCAACACAGGCCGGACGGCGAGTGAAGTTTGTTGTCAAGTCAAACAAGTGCGTGTAAGTGTACACGCTTCTCTTCACACCAGGCTAAACACAAGCCAAGTAATCTTTGGAATATAGGATTAGTCTAACCATGGCAGGTTGGTTGGGTTGGTGCCGGGCTTGGGTGGCCGCGCCTGCCTCTCGGGGCAGGCAGGCCGGCCGTGTCTGTCTTTGCCGCGGCAGACACCCGCCCACAGCTGCAGCCACCGCCGCCACCGAACCCGGCGGTGCATATGCGCTTGCGCTAGCTCCTGTCAACCTGATCAGCCTATCATCACTGCTTCTTGTGTCCGCGTGCGGTGGTGATTAGGGGAGGATTATTCTATAATGCATGCAGATGCTGGCCTGCTTTGATGTGTGAAGACTACAGCAAGCAAAGCAAGTGAATTTTTAAAAAGCTAATTGTGTGTAACGTTTGCATTGTCTGGAGCTGGGATCCTCGAACATTGATGTGTGCCTGCTGCGTACTTTTTCTGACTTGAAAAATCCGAATGTCAAAACCATGGGGTACGACCTGTCCGTTACCCACGAGCGGAGATGCTATTGCGACAACGTGAAGTTTCTGAAATATCTTGCGATCAGCAGTTGACTGCATCAGCTGTGGCCTGTGGGATATGATACAAATACGGCCCTTTGGAGCGCACCAGCATTATTTTCTCGGTGCAAAAGGGTACAGGAAACTTCTACCGCCTAGTATATTTGTTGAAGCAAGCGTATAGCCTAGCAGTATATTTTCACATGAGCAATCATACAGCCAACCACTGAAAGAGAGCCTGGAGAGATATGAAAAATGGAGAGAGCTTTGATGCAGTTCCTTCTTTTTGCGCTTGTTGAACCTTGAACGTGTTCGAAGCATTACTACCGTGTCAAAATTCTTTATTGGAGGCCTAGGATACTTAAGTGTAGCCCATGCTCGGGGTAAAGTGCAGCCCGCCATGAGACCCAAGGTAAAGGGCAGCCCGGGTCCAAATGACATTTTAAATGAGCGCACCTTGTGATCCAATTGGAGAAGACAGCCCAGCAGCCTACAAGAAAACAAAACAGCCCAGTTTATTTTCAATATGCGTACTAGGCCTCCAAGGCTGGTTACCCAAATCCGCTTTGGACCATATGAGAGGCCCATTGTTCTGAAAATACAAGCATGAATGAAGAACATTCTGAAAGTATAATGAGACCAAATATTCTTCAAACTCTGTTCCCCACTTCCCCTCAGTCCTCACTCATCCCCTCAGCTCCCCAGACCTTAAGCCATGCAGCTGGAGGAACCCCCGTAAACAAAACGATGAAAACCTCCGCAATTTTGCAGATGCTACTCTCGGTAACAAAAACTTACACCCATACTCTTGTTACATCACGTACCGCAAAGGACTCTGAACTCGTCCGTTCGGCATCGTACTAATGAGAGAAGCCACACGTCCGTTCCTTGCCAAGCAACCGAGCTGTGCCGATCGCTACCTATAGCAGGCTATCCCCCTTTGGCCCTTGCTCGCAGCTAGGTGCACGCTAGCCATGTGCCGGTGCCGCTCGTAGGATGCTACAGTTCGCTGTGGCCTGCACCCCGTACGTGACACGGTGACAGCGGCCATCCAGCGGCGACAACGCCGTCCCCACACGCTGACACAGGCCACAAACGCACAGGTCGCTCGATCGATGCATCCATCCACCTCATCAGCATGTTCGCTTTCACGGCTCGATCCCCTTCTCAAGATCAAAGCAACAGCATCCAGCAGCAGTGTACCTAACTCTTGCACTGTGCGCTGCAGTGGCGGCTCCACCCCCACGTTCCTGGCCTTTTCCGGTCTCCCTCTGCTGTCTGCACACGCCACAGTGTTGGAAGGCAACCCGCGCAGAGTTCAGGCCGTGCAGGTGTTGTTGGATCACCCGCAGCGCAGGCACAGGCACAGGTCGCAACGGTTTTCGAACCGTGAACCAATGGGCAATGGAGCTGCCTGCCCCGGCCGGCGCGCAAAATCATGGCGGCGAGTTGAGGCGAGGAGATCATCATCGATCGCCGCCCGAGGCCGCCGGCCGCGCTTGGCCGGACTCTGCTGGCACCTGCTGCATAGGCGCTCGCTCGCTAGCTCGTTGCCTCCGTACGTGCGCGCATGATGGCGATGGTGACCGACAGAGGACGACGACGCCGCGTCAGTCATTAGCTCGTGTCGCTCTGCCGTGTCCGGTCTGATGGGGGCCGATTCAGAGCACATTTTCTCTGGCCCCGTGAGATGATCGACCACCTAATTAAGTTTTTTACGCCTACTAATTTTAGGCCGCGGCTTGTCGTTTTCCGACTACGCGGCCTTGTGCTCGATCTGGGGACTCAAAAAATCCGCTTTAGTTGGTTACTTGATCAATTGAGGGGAAATTGGCTTTAGTGGTTGGTTGACCGGTGCACTGATATTGTAGGGATTGTTGCAATCTTGTGGTTTGGCTCCTTGTTCAGGCTTATCGCTTTGATAATGTCAGTGGCCACATATGTGATTAATATATAGTATGGCACAATTAATTGGTGGGTTTTGCATCACAAAATCTGCCTTTTTGGCCTAGCATATCAATCGCTCCTTTTTCTTGAGATGTTTACTTTTTGAACCGTGTGTCATATCAGCGGTTATTGAAATGTAGCTTTTCCATGAATTATGCTTAGTTCAGAAAACTAAAATAGATCCACCACTAACTTTTGTGGACATGACAATATGAAAAAACATTGAGCTTTTATTTGGTTTGCCCTTTCCGATTTTTAAACGCAAATTGAATGTACCTTTTTTTCTTTTTCCTTCAAAAGAGTCGCAAGTTAGAATTCAAATTCAGCGACATAAGTCATTCAGGGAGTCAACTAGAATATCGTCTTTTTAATAAATTTTGAAGTAAAGTCTTTGTAAAAATTAACGGTTAAAAGCTAGTATAGTAGTATATAGAAGATCACCAAGGTTTATATATGCGAGCTGATTAATTTGTTCGAGGTCGTACATGCAACCACGTTGCCTTTGCCATGCAAATCAGTATCATCCACATGCCGGGCGACCCCACTGTTACGGCTGAACAAAAATTATACTAGGAGAGATCTTGGATAAGACTGGGATTGAAGGATCGTATATCCATGGGTTCGATTCAGTTCCAGCAGAGGAATAAACTAGGGCACCGTGCCTGCCTCGGATCTCGCACCTCAAATGTTGCATGTGCGTGCCTCCTTCTGCCGAGACACGGCGCTAATACGGTAGCATTAGTTTTTACCTGATCAGATCAAACAATCATTCAGATCTTACTGGGAGGTTCCTTTGGTTAAAGAGGGGACTATACTCCATGGGGCGAATGATCATATAGCCTGAAAACTGTTCTAGATCTGCTTCAGCTAATGACCTCTCTAATAACCAACCCTTGTGATTTGTGCTAAACAGCATCAATAATTGTCCTTGCGGATGCTTTTTGTGATGCACTCAGCCGACGGATGCGTTTGTTAATAATTGGATAAAAGGAAAACAAAATTGTTTTTTTTAAGAGAGACTACATCTAGGATTGGGTTAATCACTGTGGTTTAACGAGGAACTTGTTGGATCAACCACAAGCAAGCATACGTACCAACTTGCGTAGCCGGTAGCACTTTTGCCACAAAAGAAAACACATGGAAGCAGCAGGAGTGGCCCTTGTCTGTTTCTGCGGAGGTAGGGCAAACCATGGATCGTTGTCATGGGTGCAGAGGAGTATCCGATGTTTGGATGTTAGCTGCTACTGCTTGGAGCATATTGCTCGCCGCGAGATACCGTCGTTAACCCTAACGACAGGGATTATGCTCCCTCGCAAAAAAAAAAAAAAAAAAAAAAAAAAAAAAAAAACGACAGGGATTATGCAGGCTGATCACTATAGGTTATAGTAGACCCCTATCTCAGTAGTAAGGGTCTTGGTTTAACTTTGATTTGGACTTTGGAGCGAGGTTTCGGGAGTCAAGTGGTGTTTGTTTGTTTTGGCCTGTAGCTTGTGCGGTACATGCAGTCGCAGTAGTTGAGGTTTGCAGGACCGGACATGTGAAGTACTGTACCGGTACATGAAAGCCACCATATGTCTTCTTCCAGTTGATCCAGGACCACATGTCAGTAACACGCTCGGGTGACTTGCGTGTTTCGAACATTTGCGCTGGTAATAACTGTCATTTTTTTTGGGCTTTGCGGGAAAGGTCAGTACTAAAATTCTGATCGAGATGGGGTTTCCTCGCAAAGGTATATGGTGACAAATTAAGAAAAGTAAGGATATGGACGCGCTGAAGCGGATGAAGATCCCCTCACGATGACGCGTCACGACATGCAGCAGTGAGCGCAAGTGGCGTCGAATTAGATCAATCGGGGCCCGTACGTACGTGCCATGTGCTGTATTTTTATAAACCCTCACTACGTGGAGCCCCATCACCTGCCATGCATCGTAAAGAAACAAAAGCGGTTAGGTGGCGCACCTAAATCGTACGCTAGTTAACCTACCACTTACGTACCACCAAAGCTTTGCACTTTGCAGCACTCCCTGCTTATTTTACGGCGGGAACGTAGAGATGTGCTCCTTCACTTTCTAGTGAGCGAGTGGTCCTAAGCTGTTGTACGATGATGTTGCAGAACTCACAAATATAAGTATTCCCCTTTTTCTTTCTTTTTTACAGGGCCATATATACTATAATGCCTCCTAGATCTGTTGCAAGGTGCATGATGTATATATAAGCATGAGAGTACACATGCTTTTACCTTAGCGTACAATACCTATATGGGGATCTACAGAGTAAATAAATACGGGCATTTCCTGTTAGACACACACTACAATTTCAATCCCGTGGGGGCAGAATTGCACACAGTATTCTACTCCTAGTTGAGACCTGTTTTCTGGGTTTTTTTAGGACTTACTTTCATGTTATTGGACACGGTTTAAAGATGCCTCTTAGTTTATACACACCTGTGTGTGTGTGGTTCAGTGATTGTGCCCTTCACGCAGTACATCCTTTTATTTTAGTCGTACACATGCTCTTCGATCTGGTGGAAACAGACCGATTGATCATTGCGAGCGTCTTGAGTTTAGTGGAGGATTTGGAGCTTTTTCTGCCAACAATCCAATTTCCACTGGGGCTCCGTTTGCACCAGCAAAACACTTAAGAATTCAGATCGTCCAGTGACGCTATGCACAGTGCTATTTATGCATGCTTCAGTCCTTCGGTACAGTCCTCGTGCTAATTTCTTGTCGATGCAGATTCATAGCTCCAAGCAGCCTCCAATTTGCCGGTTGCCGAATGAAGCGGCAAACAACTAGTACTAGCTCTCTAGCTGCTGGCTGCTGCTACTTTCTGCTCGACTCCTAACTGCCTGCCTGCCACACTACTAGTGTACGTACTAGAGTAATCCACAGCTCTCATGCGTATGTCTGGTATATCAACAGTACATAGAGACACCCATTTCGTGTCTAGCTAGCTTGGGTTCATAAATATTTTACCCTTCTCTGATTTTTATTTTTATTTTTGTTCTCAAGATGTTGCCATTCGCAAGCTACTACGTACTATAATTGCTAGTAATGTCCATATGGATGTATTAGACCCAAGTAAATTAAGGAAAGCGATGATACTAGTGGTTCTGAGGAAAGAATAGCGTTGAGACCGATCGTGCAACTTCATAGTTTAGTTACTTCTATGTGTACCAACCACAAATTAAACCTAGTTTTGATTCTCAACATAATGATAAAGAAGTAATATAGATATGGATAAACATGTTTCACAAAGGTGGTCCTAAGATCGGCAAATCAATGAAGAAATTAAGAAATACTACATGGGTCGCCTTCATCTTCGCGCTTGCATGGATCGATTAGTTGGCAACCTTGGCCTGCAGCTATGGTTGCTATACCCCTCCAGTGAATTCATTTGGTCAACAAAGATAGACCAAGAAATTTATTGGTGGCTATAGCAAGACCCACAGAAGCATCACTCACCATTCATAGCAGCTGGCCATGCTGGTAATCAAGGAGGCCATCTAAACTTCTGTTTGGATCAATCCATAGGAAGAGTCAAGAATTTGGAGGGAAATGTACTTGAACTGAAGCGTACGCACGCATGACTACAAGCATTGAATTTGTTGCTGTTCCTCTCTTCGTTCTCTGTCGTTCCTGCTGTTTTTTCCTTGTCCTGGTTTTATGGCCCTCCTGGCTAGAGGGACAACGGCTGCTCCTCCTTATTAGTGCGACCAGTTAAAGCTTAGCTAACTTCTCGTCTTAATAACTTTATTATGTCGGCATGAACCATCTGGCAGAGCTTTACGCTCCAAGCCGAACAACGGTGGCCATGTGTCCCAAACAATAGCTACGGACGTAAAAACTGAAGAAGTCCGTGAAGGCCGATGGAAGAATGATGGCAGGTAAAAACTGCGCTGAAACCTAGAAGGCCTCTGCACAGTAATTCTTCTGGCCGGCCTGGGCTCTCGTGTCTGCACGCCTGACGAAAATGATTCACGCATTAAAAAAGGCTGCGAGACTGAGATGGTTCGGAAAACAATGGCGAGCTGGATGCTGGCAGAGGATGATCCGCGTGCAGATCCTCGTGTTCTCCATCTCGCCGCCACCTCTCTTCCATGTCTCGCCTCACCAACAAACATGGCAGCGTGGCGTCCATATACGCCATTGAATTCGCAGGTAAGCTTGGGTGCTTAACTGCGCGCGAGACGAGATGGATGCATATATAGATGGTCCGTACGGCCGAGCAGCCTACGTGCCGGCATGCATGCAGAAATGGCCAAAAAGTACTCAAGTCTCTCGGAACATATCCTGTTCTGAGGCTTAATTGCTACATGCCCGACGTTATGACGTGCCCTAATTCACAGCTATTTTTGTGGCTGTATATCTTTCTTTCTCTTCATTCCGTTTTCGGTTAAGAATTGGTGTTGGCATCTTTTTTTTTGTTCATTTCAAGAACCTACGGAGCCTGTAAATATAATGTAGTTAGATTAAGTGTCTGATGAAATGTCATATATTTTAAGTATGAAGGGTACAATTAAAACGAACAAATTGCTTGCTCGGGCATGCCGCCTAGTCATTTGTGGCACGAAACGACTTGATTGATATAATTTAAATGAATAGTTCAAAGGAAACAATGTTATACATCCTTTAAATGAACTTCTTTCTATATATTGTGATTAAAATGAAAATGTTTGTTCTCCTAACTCCTAAAGGTTAGAACTAGACACGAAATTGGAGAGCAAACATCACAGGTATTCTTAAAAAGCAAACGGGATATGCCATCAATCTGATGCGGTCGGACGGCCAGGATGGAACCATTATTATCGCAGGCCGGAAATGATCAGGCCCCTGCCCCACAGGTGCCGATGTGCAGCCCACTCCGGCTACACACGCGGGGCCTACATGACAGTGGTCCCCAGTGGAAAGGCCTAAAGTGGGAGAGAGACCTGTAACGAGCCATGACACGGTCACATGAACCAGCTAAGGAGCCAGTTAAAGCTACCTCCAACTCCTATTTGCCTCTCAACCTTTTTACCACTTGCAACTCCTTACATTCCCGTAATTTTCTTTCAGTTCTTTGCTACCGTTTTCAGTTTCCTTGCCATGAAATGAGAAGCTTTTTAAACAATCAAAGAGTTGAATCAAGAAAAATTAACACAAGAAATTAACAGAGCAGTCAACAAGGTTTGCTAGCCTAGCTAGCCGGAGAGAAATGGAGTGTTACTAGTGAACGGTGTACATAATGCATGTCCAGCCAAGGCAAATTGATGAGATCCATCTAACCTAATGGAAGGATAGTACTAACTACCAGTGCCGTAACAGTACAGTATGCATAATTAACATTAGCTATGAACAAATGTGCATAGTCCTACACCACCAGTATAAGCAGCAGTATGCATTGAAAACTTCACTGTGGCATAGTCACATGCTGCTTCATGTATATGGGAACATTCCTGAGGCTGCTAATAGGTCCACACTACTTATTACAGTGGCCTTAAGCAACCGCGGTTGCATGGACGGAAGAAGAAGAACCAGCATGTGCATGCTGTGCGCAGGCGGCGGTGCAGTAAAAATTCCGGCGCGCGGCCGGCCGGCCGGCAGCATCCACCAGTGGCTGGCTGCTGATCCATGCATCTGATCCGTATTAAACTATTCTTCCTGGTGGTGCGCAGAGAGAGAGAGGAGATGAACTAGAAGGGTGCGATCTACTCGTCTCGATCCAAAAGTTTCACCACTCTCTCTGTCATCTCCCTCCACAATCATTTGCACCACCCTTCCTCTTCTCTCTCTACCTCTCACTCAAATGACTATTTAGCATGCAGCCTTTTGTTTTTGCAGCTGCCTGCCTGCATATAATTCTGTTGCCTTCTCTCTCTCCCTCTCTCTCTCCCCTTTAGTTGGGCTTCCCCCTTGCCATCATCATCGCTTCCATTGCCTCACCGTCACGCCTGCCGGCCTCCTCCTTTACACCACTACAAAAGAGCTCGAGCTCACTGCTTGCGAGCTAGCTGCTGTTCATCACAATTCACCACTGCACGCAACACTGATCTCTTGACCTAGCCGGTTCTTGGACAGAGAGCGCTAGCTCCGTGTGGTAACTAGCTAGATTCGATGGGCCTCGAGCTCGAGGTGTCTGAATTTTCTGTGATCCGGCCGATCCGGACAGCGGTGAGCAGCGTGGGAAGCGCCACGCCGACTCGGGTGGGCAGCGAGGAAGGAAAAGACGCTGCCGACACCGGCTGCGTCACGCCGACGGCAGTGAGCCCCTCGCCGTTGCAAGGTGGCGTCGACGCCGACGCCGGCTGCGTCACGCCGAAGGCAGCTGTGAGCCCTTCGTCGCGGCAAGGCGTCTTCGACGGCGACGACGCTGTCTGCGTCACGCCGACGGCACTGAGCCCCTCGCCGCGGCAAGGCGGCGACGTCGACGCCGACGACACCGGCTGCGTCACGCCGAGGGCAATGAGCTCCGTGCCGCTGCTGCTAGGTGACGTCGTCGACGACACGGATGGTTGCATCACGCCGGCGTCGGCGATGAATCCCACGCTGAGACGAGGCGCCTTCGTCGTCCTCGACATCGACTGCGTCACGCCGACGTCGGCAACGAGCGTTCTGCGGCCATCCATGGAGTGCCCTCCGGCGCCGCGGAAGCCGGCGAGGTCTCCTCCGGTCAACAAGAGGAAGCTCTGCGACGGCCGCGCGGCGCTGCGGCGGTGCTTCTTCCCGGTGCCGCGCGACCTCACCAAGGTCTTCGTGCCGCGCGGCCCCGCGGACAACTCGCCGCCCCAGGCCGCCGCCAAGAAGATCCGCGTGCACCCCGTGGGGTGATGCGCCAAGCTCAGGCAACACCACGACAGCATGCCACGCCTTCTTCATCCATATATGCTTCTCGGCTCGCCGCGCCTCACCGGCGGCGCGCCGTCAGCTATCGCGGTTCAACACTTCTTCGACGGACAGAAACCATGAATTAAGGCCAGCATATGCCACGCCGCCGCCATGCTCCCCGTGTTTTCTTCAGAGCTAAGCTAGCTTACCGATGAGCGAGGAGCGAGTTCCTCCGATCGAGTTCCAACACTCGAATTGTACATACAGCAAGTACATTAGTGTCAGCTGTGCAAAATTTTCGCAAAGCGCCGAGTGGCTTGTGGAGTTCCATATAGATTATGTATAGTATTCGCGCGCTTTCTGAGAAATTCGCTGTTATCAAATGATTGATGCCTCTTCCTAAATTACTGTGTTCTCTGCTGCAAAATGCTGCAAATTTGCGATTCATTGTCGTGGCGCCGACGTTCTCCGCGTTCTCTTAACTAATCCTGGAGTTAGGCCTTAGTTAAGTCTGAATACATTTCTGTTTGCTGTTACTGCTTCTTTTTCTTTTTGGTGAGAGAAATTTTGTAAGCGGCCGGGAGCTAGCTGAATCAGGAAAGGAGCCTGACGCGAGCTTCCAAACCGTGTCCTCTTGCAGTCTTGCTGTAGTCTTTTCGGCACCGAAACAAAGAAGCGTGCTGCGTGCATGCATGCATGAGCTGAGCGAATTCAGAGGGCAGAACAGATCTGGAGAAAAGCAGTTAAGGGCGCTCAGATCTGAGTGGTTTTGCAGGGCCATCCAGGCCGTTCCAGGGTTTAATGATTCGCCCATTTCTCAAACTGTTCACGCACAATTTTCTGCATATTTTTCTCTGCTGAAGTGTGCACATGAATGCAGCACACTCAATCAGGTTACTCTGTGCAAGATTGTACTAGATCGGCCCTGCACAAATGCCTTGCCAATGGTAAAAAGCCTGGACGGCTCCTGAGCGGTTATGTTGAATTTTGAAAAAGGCAACATTTTGAAGAAAAAAAACACCGGTTTTTAATTTATGATTCAGGTAACTTAAATAAAAAATAAAATAAAAATACTGTCCTAATTAACATCATAAATTGAAAACAGAACCCCCCAAAAAATTGAAAACAGAAAGGAGCAATAGGAAATCATTAATTACTTATTTGCTTGCAACCTTTGTCAGAGAAAAGAATAATAGGTCGTATTTTCAATGCTTATTAAATATTTAATAGGCTTATTTCTATGGGTGACATGCTTCATTTTAATTTTTTCCAGCAATTTTAAGCAAGATTGCCTTATTTTAACAACGATAGACATCTAGCCATGACTGGTAGTGTGACATGTATGCGTCCTGCACATATTGCACAATCAAAATGGCAGAAGTGCAAAAGTGCAAACATTTAGTTTGCACTCACATTGACATATATGAGTATTGAGAAAAATATTCAAATCAATTTCAACATGTTTGGTGCATTGTTGTTGCACTGGGTTGGTGGTGAGGTTGACTGCGCTGATATTATTGTTGGAGACAATGGTCGGATTAAATTTTACGCAATGATTTATCTTTGAGGCTATAATAAAAGTTTAGATTTGACATTGACAAGAACAAGCACGTCACAAAGCCAAAAAAAAAAAAGGGAAGAAAAAGGTGTTCTCTTCTATACCAAAGAAATGGACCAATGCAAATCAATCTCCAGAACGAATGACAAGTGTGCAAGTTCAAAATTGAAGGAACAGGTAGAGGCACCCCCAACTTTCGCATCCGGGGAAGACGTCGGATAGGTGAGACATGCACAATTGCAATAGATTTATACAACGTTCGTACCTGATCAACGATGCTTCTTCTTGTTCTCTTCCTCTTGTTACGATATTCGAGATAAAAAGTCGATTAGTCGTTCCTTTGACGTATTTGCTGTTAGTTGATTTTGACGCTTAACTAGATATAGTGGTGGTGAGCTGCTGCGTGTACGTGCATGCATGCATGTTCCCCACTACGTTCCAAAGGACCACCTATTTGTGTCTTGGATAATAAGCAAAGGTATTCCCCTTTTTCTAGAAAACGTTTTTTTTCAACGGCCAATCATTTTAGTTTTTTAGCTACTCATTCCTTTTTTTCCCCCTGGTCCCTTCAAAGGTACGCGGTTCATTGCTCAAGCAGTCTTGTTTAAGTGAAATATCAAAACACCAGAAAAATTTCCTATCTTGAATTTTTCCCATAACTGAAAAAAAAAAAAACTGATGCAAGAGGCTCTGAAAGCAACTACGAGAAGGCTGTAGGGGAATGTTACTGATCCGAGGGTTGCTGAATTGGGAATGTTACTGATCCGAGGGTGCAGGGAGAGAAGCATCAATGATAGCATGTCGCGTTTGTTGCTGTGTGTACGGGGTGATGAAGAGGCTCGCTCACCGGCCGGCCGCGTGCAGGAGCACACCGAATCATTTCGGCCGGCACATGGTGTGTGCGCCGATCTGACCATGCGCCGTAGTACCCATTGTACTTTGGTCCTGCATGGATGCCTTCTTGATGCATGTCGAATTCAATGTGCATAGTAATATCTTTTCAATTTCTCTATTAGACAGGCTTTGGTGATTCTCAGTTCCTTCAGGAGGAATGACAAAATTTTGAATGAGGAACTAGTCAATCCCTGGCAAGATCCCCACCGTTCAACTCTCAGAAATTGCCTTTTTCCCACCATGGGAAAATGCTGTTGTTAGTACATCGCTTTTGTGTTTGACAAACTGACAAGAGGTGGCCTTTTCCGCCTTTTTCCATCGGCAGCCCTTCATTTCGTCGGCATGCTTGTTCTTGCCCCGTACTCCCTCATTGATGATTTGAAGGGCCAAAAGGGTAGCCTTTAATAATTTGCGATCTTTATTTTTCCTTCCGTCTCTATAGCCTTTTCCTTTCTGATGAGGAATTACGTTTTCACTGGCAGCAATGCATGCGCGCATCTTCATTTAGGTGGGCCTACATGACGGGGCTAGGTGTGGCATAGGCCGGTTTCAGGCCCAAAAGATCCTAGCTGGACACACCTTTCGCCTTTTTTCACCATCAAATAACTGGCTGGGTGTTGTAGGCCCAATCCAATTTGTCTCGGACGGGTGAAAGCGGGAGTAATTTCAGCCCGTCAAATCCGCTTGAACAAACACAGCACGCACGTGCCCGGATCGGCGTAGCTTTCTTCATGTTCTAACTACCGGCAGTCCAGTCCAGGACGTGGAGTCCTTAAAACGTATCCGAACAGAAATCGCCGGCGGCTAGGCCGATCAAGCCATCGCCATGGCAAGCCACGCGCACGGCTGGTCGGATCTGCCGGCCGACGTCCTCGCCACGGTCTTCGACGGGCTCACCATCCGTGCCCTCATCCGCGCCGGCGCCGTGTGCCGCTGGTGGAACGCCGCGTCGTCATACGTCCAAACCCACCACCGCGTTCTCTCGCACCGCCAAACGCCATGCCTGCTCTACAAGTCCACCTCGTCCTCCAACTCTGACACGGCCACGCTCTACAGCATCACGGACCGGAGGTCCTACACCGTCCCGTTTAGTACGGGCGCCAACATAATCCCGGATTGGTACCTGGTGTACCCGTACGACTGTTCGCTGCAGGTGCGCGCGCTCGTCAACCCGGGCTTCACGGTGGACGCGGGCGAGCTCGCCGACTACCTCTACCTCCGGGCGCTCGTCTCGTCGGACCCGTCGTCCGATGGTGACTGCGTCGTCGTGCTCATCCACCGTCCCCACTTCCAGCTCTCCTACGCGAGGCCGGGCGACGCGCACTGGACGTGGATCCGAGCCCCGCCGGACAACACGCAGTACTGCGACTGCGCCTTCGACGTCGATGGCAGGACGACGCTCTACGCCATGCGCCACGACGGCGCCATCCACGCGTTCGACCTCCACGGCCGGCGGCCGCTGGGGAGGGAGGTCGTGCTCTGTCCTCAAGTCGCGGTAAGGTACAGGAGCACTAACTACCTGCTCCGCGCCCCTTGGCTACGCTGATGGCTTCAGGTATGGAGGCACATGGAGTCCACGGTCCCTGGCGCGGTGGCGAAGGCAGATCTCGACAAGGACGTGTGGAAGACGGAGTCGATCAAAGTGTACCGGGTGGATCTCGCGGCGCAAACGTTGGTTGAGATCAAGGACCTGGGCGGCCACTCCTTGTTCGTGGGTTGCAACCACACCTTCTCGCTTATGGCCAAGGACTGCCCTGGCACACTGCCAAACCACGTCTACTACACCGATAACGAGGAACATTATGCACTCTACACTCCTCAATGTCCTAGGGACATTGGTGTTTACAATGTGGGAGACGGCAGTTTCCATGATATCCACCCTACTTGCCCGTGGTCCAACTGGCCGCTCCCGGCTTGGATCACCCCAAGCCTTGCCTACAAAACGGAACAGTAGAACCTGGGCAATGAGAAGTCGTGGGAGGTAGCAGTGTACTGGGAACGAGAGTGGATGAGCCGACGTGGGCCGCGCTCTACGGGAGTAGGAAGGAAGGCTGTTTATGGGCTACAGCCCTGCGAAGATTTACCGAAGCAGAAATGGGTTGGAAGAAATTGGTTTATCACAGGCCATATTGAGCTGCGGTCTACGGCCATATTGGGCAGGAATATGTGAATGGAGGCAAACTTTGGCCTAATACAAGTGATGGTTTGAGTGTAGTAAAAACTAGATGATACCCCGCGCGTTGTTGCGGGAATTTCAAACATGTTTGAAATGGCTGAAATAATTAAAGTCTAAGATTTGAAATTGTGTAAAGCAACACAGCATAAAAAAATCTATAGGGTCATATAATGTAAGAACAATTCTTCCTCTGATGCATAGGGCTCGAAAAATAAAAAGAGGGCATTATCTTGTTGCTCTCATTTTGAGTTCATATAAAGCAATAGAAGAAATATAAGCATTAGAATTGATCATCGATGACAGGTGAATCTAGAACAATTCAGTGTGATGGAGATAGGGAATGTTTGGTTGGTGGCCTTCATTCGCCACAGCAGAGTGTGGCGTCGCCACAGTTTTTTTTTTTGCGAGAAATTCGGCGCCGCAACTTAGGCAAGAAAATGAACCGCAATGTCTGTGGCGACCGCAGCTTTGCTCCAGACCAAACGCTGGCCTTTCTTTGCGTGGCTGCCACAGTCTGTGGCGTGGCGGACTGTGGCCACCAAGTAAACACCCCCATAGTAAATCCATATAACAGATCAGAAACGTATTTGGTCTCTGGGATGATCATCACACAAAAGGATAAAAAAGGAAGAAAGAAAAACTGTCTGAATCAGCAGTCACGTAGAAGAATGGTCTCCCAGAAAAAAAAAATGTCGGTTGCAGAATCAGTAATGGCAAGTCGCGCGTACCGCCTGTGCTGAGGATATCGTTCATCGGCCGGCCACGTGTGAAATCATGTGAGATTATTTCGAGTTATGTCGCCACTCGCCATCAACTAGTTGACGCCAAACAATTTATTTTGGACTTGACGTGAGTAAAAAAAATGGCATGTGAGTAATTTGAGCCCCGTCAAAAAATCCCTCTGAACAACAAACTCATGGTCGGATCGGAGTAGCTTTCATGTTTCAACCACCACCTAATAAGACTACAGGACTCCATAAAACGTACGTGGCGCTTAGTATGCGATCGCTTCCGATTTCTGCCGGCGGCTGATCAAATCGTCGCCATGGCAAGCCACTCCGGCTGGTCGGATCTGCCAGCTGATGTCCTCGCCACGGTCTTCGAGGGTCTCGCCATCCGCGACCTCGTCCGCGCCGGCGCCGTGTGCCGCTGGTGGAACGCCGCGTCGTCATACGTCCAAGGCCTCCACCGCGTTCTCTCGCGCCGCCAAACGCCATGCCTGCTCTACAAGTCCACCTCGTCCTCCAACTCCGACACGGTCACGCTCTACAGCATCACGGACCGCAGGTCTTACACCGTCCCGTTCACGGGCGCCACCATCCCGGGAAATTTCTGGCTGGGCGCTTCCCACGGCTGGCTCGTCACCGCCGACGAGCGCGCCAAGATCCGCCTCGTCAACCCCGTCACCGGCCAACAGATCGACTCCCTCCCGCCGGTGTCCGCCATCGAGCAGGTTCGGCTCGTGCACGACGTCGACAGCGGCGACGTCGTCCCCGACAGGTACCTGGTGTACCCGTACGACTGGTCGCAGCAGGTGCGCAAGCTCGTCAACCCTCCCTTCACCGTGGACTACTCGGGCGAGCTCGCCAACTACCTCTACCTCCGGGCTCTCATCTCGTCGGACCCGTCGTCCGATGGTGACTGCGTCGTCGTGCTCATCCACCGGCCCAACAACCAGCTCTCCTTCGCGAGGCCGGGCGACGAGCGCTGGACGTGGATAAGAACTCCGCCGGAAAACACGGAGTACTGCGACTGCGCCTTCGACATCGACGGCGACGACGGGACGACGACGCTCTACGCCATGCGCCACGACGGCGCGATCCACGCGTTCGACCTCCACGGCCGGCGGCCGCTGGAGAGGGAGGTCGTGCTCTGTCCTCAAGTCGTGGTCAGGTATACGAGCACCAACTACCTGCTCCGCGCCCCCTGGCTAAGCTGCTGGCTTCAGGTGTGGAGGAGCATGGAGTGCACGGACCCTGCCGCAGAAACAGGGCCGAATCGCCGGAGCGTAAGGTGGACGACGGAATCCATCAAAGTGTACCGGGTGGATCTCGCGGCTCAAACGTTGGTTGAGATCAAGGACCTCGGCGACCACGCCTTGTTCGTGGGGTGCAACTACACGTGTTAGACTCTTATAATCAGCTAGGTGTACATCAAGCGGGCCCTGTAATCTGTTCTAGACATAGTAGGGTGTTCGGGTCTGGATCTAAGGGAAAAGGACGAGAGGATTAGTACCTTCGTGTGACGATTGTGCAGGAGCCGCCATTGTGGCGACTGGCGGCGAGTGAGTGACGGCGACGTGGTGGCGGCGGCTTCCCGTTGCCTCAGCGCCCCCTCGGGATCGGGATAGGGTTTGTTGGTGGGTGCGGTGCTCACGGCGAACCTCGTGACGTGAGCCGCCGGCCCCCACCTCCTTTTATATGGCGCTGGCAACAGGGGCCCACCAACCAAAGGTTCGGTTGGGCGCCCCCGATCAGGGCGCGATCAAGGGCCGCTGGCCTTTGGGCCTGCGGGCTTAGAGATCAACCTAACAATCTCCCCCTTGATCTCATCTTTTATCTTTCTTTTCTGTTTCACTTGTCTCATCACAGATTTATGCATAGAGCATGTCTCATCGTCACGGTCATATCCTGCCGATAGAATCAACAGCTACAATACACGCCTCCATTCTGAAATAGTCCTTTATTCTTTATGGGCCTCTTTAGTCCAGAGATCATAGGCTGTCCCTTAACCCCATGCCGGCTACGTGTTCCTTGAACACGCTGGGTGGTAAGCCTTTCGTTAGCGGATCCGCGAGCATCTTCTCTGTACGTATGTGCTCGAGACTTATGGTTTGATCTCGGACTCTATCTTTCACAACATAGTACTTTATGTCAATGTGCTTGGTAGCGGCACTTGACCTGTTGTTGTGTGCATACGAGACTGCGGGTTCATTGTCGCAGTACATCTTTTGTGGTCTTGAGATGTCGTCAACCACTCTTAAACCGGGTATAAGTTTCTTTAGCCAATTCACCTGTCCTACGGCCTCGAAACAAGCAATAAACTCTGCGTGCATTGTGGATGCTGCAGTGATACTTTGCTTGCAACTTTTCCACGATATGGCCCCTCCTGCGAGAGTGAACACATATCCCGACGTCGATTTTCTGTTATCTCCTGCAAAATCAGCATCTGCATATGCCGTGATTTGCAGAGAATCTGTTCTTCTGTATGTCAACATGAGGCCTTTTGTTCCTTGCAAATAGCGCAGAACTTTCTTTACTAACTTCCAATGTTCTGGTCCTGGATTACTCTGGAATCTACCAAGCAACCCGGTAACAAAAGCAATGTCAGGGCGTGTGCACACTTGTGCATACTGTAAGCTTCCGACAGCTGAAGCATATGGTACCGATTTCATTTGATCTTTTTCATATTGATTCTTTGGACATTGAAAGTCCCCATATCTATCGCCCTTGACTATGGGAGCAGGTGAGGCACTGCATTTGTGCATATTGTATTTCTTCAGGACCTTTTCTATGTATGTCTTTTGTGATAGTCCCAATACCCCCTTGGATCTGTCTCGGTGAATTTCAATTCCTAAAACGAATTTTGCTTCACCAAGATCTTTCATTTCGAATTGTGAGGACAAGAATTTCTTTGTTTCTAATAGTAGACTGACGTCACTGCTTGCAAGCAGGATATCATCCACATACAGGATTAGGAAGATATACTTTCCATTCTTGAACTTTGCATAAACGCAATCGTCCTCCACATTCTGTTCAAACCCGAAACTTTTAATCGTACTGTCGAACTTCAAAAACCACATTCTTGAAGCTTGCTTTAACCCATAAATCGATTTCTTTAGGCGGCATCCCATCTTTTCCTTTCCTTCCACAACAAAACCTTTTGGTTGTGCCATGTAAAATTCTTTATCTACATCCCCATTTAGGAACGCCGTCTTTACATCCATTTGATGCAATTCTAGATCAAAATGAGCCACAAGGGCCATAATGACTCTAAAGGAATCTTTACATGAGACTGGAGAAAAGGTCTCATGATAATCAATTCCCTCTTTTTGCGTATAGCCTTTTGCCACAAGTCGCGCTTTGAACTTTTCTATATTCCCTTGTGAGTCATATTTGGTTTTGTAAACCCATTTACAGCCTACTGGTTTGACTCCTTCAGGAATTTCTACTAAGTCCCAAACATCGTTGGTACTCATCGATCTCATTTCATCTTCCATGGCTGCCAACCACTCAGACGAATGCTCGCTTCTCATGGCTTCTTCAAATGAGGTAGGGTCATCCTCCATTTGATATTCTTGACAACTCTCAGTGTTATATACTTCATAATCACTGGAAATAGCCGACCTCCTTGCTCTTTGAGACCTTCTAGGGGCCTCTACATTTTGCTCATTTTCTATCGGAGGTTGTACCTCTACATCTGGAGCATTTTCTATTGGGGTTTGTAGCGGCTCCCCTTGTTCTGCAGCAACGGGCTCTATAGGATCCTGAGGGACAGGTTCCACATTTTCATTCGTTGTTGCCACAGGAGGAACCACCACAGGGGCTGACATCACAGTGTCTCGCACTGTCGGTGCAGCCACAACGGGCAGTGAGAAGAAATGTTCTTGAATCACTGGATTGGGCGCATACACCCGCTTCTCCTCAAGATCAATCTCTCGAACTGCCACGCTCCCCCGAACCATTTGTTCTTCTAAGAAGGCAGCGTGTCTTGTTTCTACAAACTTTGTATGTCTATCTGAACAGTAGAACCGATATCCCTTTGATTTCTCTGCATAGCCAATGAAATGGCAGCTCACTGTTTTGGGATCTAATTTCCCAATGTTCGGGTTGAATATCTTTGCCTCAGCAGGACTCCCCCACACCCTTAGGTGATTCAATGAGGGTATTCTTCCTGTCCACAACTCATACGGTGTTTTCGGCACCGCCTTAGATGGTACTCTGTTGAGAATATATACGGCGGTTTTTAATGCCTCCATCCATAAACTCACTGGTAAAGTGGAGAAACTTAACATACTCCGTACCATATCCATTAAGGTGCGATTGCGCCTTTCTGCCACTCCATTCTGCTGAGGGTCGCCCGGCATTGAATACTGGGCTACTATGCCTTGTTCCTGTAGGAACCTTGCAAAAGGTCCTGGAACTTGGCCATATGGGGTATGCCGACCGTAGTATTCCCCTCCACGGTCGGATCTGACTATTTTTATCTTTAAATTGTGCTGATTTTCAACTTCAGCCTTGAATATCTTGAATTTATCTAAAGCTTCTGATTTTTCTTTGATTGGATAGATGTATCCATAACGGGAATAATCATCTGTAAATGTTATGAACGAATCATATCCATCTATGCTTTTAACTGAGAAAGGACCGCAGATGTCAGTGTGAATTAGCTCTAAAACACCTGCGCTATGCTCAGCAGTTTTCTTTGTTATCTTTACATATTTTCCTTTAATGCAATCGATGCATTGCTCTAAATCTGATAACTCTAAAGCGGGAAGAATATCTGTTTTAATGAGTCTTTCTATTCTCCCCCTCGAAATGTGGCCCAAACGACAATGCCACAATTTCGATGATTCATTATCTTTTCTCTTTCGCTTTCTAATATTAACATCTGTAGATACAATTGCATTCACATCACATACGGAATTCACACTTTCACGCAGCGATAACAAATAAAGATCATTTCTCTTAAAAGCAATAGTAGTAACTGTATCACCAATCTTTATTACACATCTGCCATTACCAAAATGACAATCAAATCCATAATCATCTAGACGAGACACACTTATTAAGTTCCTCTGTAATGTGGGTACATAAAAAACATCTCTAAGTAATAAACTAAAGCCGGTGTCAAGCTCTAAGAGAAGATCTCCAACTGCTTCGACATCTGCTTCGACTCCGTTGGCAACCTTAATTTGCCTTTCGCTTCTTTGAGTGGTTCTCGTCGAACGGAATCCCTGTAAAGAGTTTGCAACATGAATAGTTGCTCCTGAGTCAATCCACCAAGTAGATTTCGAATAATCTATATACAGGGATTCATTTACAAATGAAATAATGTTCTCACCTCTCTTTTCCATGATCATCTTTAAGTACTTGGGACAATCTTTCTTGTAGTGTCCCATGCCCAAGCAATGCATGCATTGGTCTTTTCCCACAGTAAATTGTCCTTCTTTGGGTCTATGCTGCTGGGAGGACTGTCCCTGGAAAGGCTGAGGACCTCTTGCCTGAATCTGCTGAGGACCTTTTCCCTTAGAGGAGGAGGAGGAAGGATTCCCATTCTTGTTCTTGGTCTTCACAAAGTTGACAGAAGACGGGGGCAGTCTTTCCTCTTCTTGCACACACATCGCAATGGCCTTCTCTATGTCCCATTTTTCTGGGGACATGTTGTAACCAACAATGAAGGTATCAAAGGTCTTTGGCAACGAAGCAAAAACCAAATGGACGATGTGATCATCCTTGAAAGCAAGGCCCATTGGTTTAAGCTTGTTGTTTATATTGACCATGCGATGTATGTGCTCTCTTATCCCACCACCTGTGTACCTCTCTGTGACCAGCTGTTTTATCAACTGGGTAGCATATGTCTTTGAAGAGCCAGTGTACTGACTCTTTATCTTTGCAAGGTACTCAACAACAGTAGGACAATCTGTAATTGACCCCATGATGGAGGCCTCTATAGTGTTCTTTACCACTGCCAAACATTTCTTGTTGGCAGGGAACCAAGCAGCATACTCAACATCATAGCTGTCTTTGCTTGTCTTGTAGGCAAGCTCTCTAGCTGACCAAGCAGCATCTGTCTCATCCTCTCCTCTTTCTGGCTGCTCAGGAGCTGCAGGAACTGGTGCAGACAGCACCCAGTCAAGGCCAGCAAGAGTGAAGAAGAGGTCTAGCTTCTTGTTCCATTCTCCATAATTTTCTCCTTTAAGCACTGGGATATCATTGATGGTCATCATCATAGATAGCCCTCCTGAAATACATTTTAAAACAGGTGAGAACAACATAATAACAGAAAACATTGCATGCCTTACAATACTTTTTGCATTAAAACTATATCACCTTTGGGCAGAAATAGAAATAATGCATAAAAATTGTCTATTACAATCACAATATTGCCATTATCAACTTTGGTCAGAAAATGGCAATATCAAGATTGATTCTGAACAGGCATCTATGAATTGAAATTAAATTCTCCCTTTGGTTTGAATTTAAAAACAATGCAAACAATGAATAATCAATTATCTATGCAGCGGAAACGTTAATAATCTGTAGTAAAACCTTAAACAGAAGCAAAAAACACAATTATCTAGCCTCTGGAAAAATTATCTCTTTGGTTCAAATTTAAACAGAGGCATAATCTATCAAAATCCATTCAAATTCGCTTCTGGAAAAAGTTTAAACTAATTCAAATCCAATCTGTTTTCTATTCTGTTTTTGGCCCGAAAACGAAATCTCAGCCCAATTCAGCCCGGCCCAAAACGCGACGCGCGCGTCCCATACCGCGCGCGCGCGCGGGCGCGAAAGCACCCGCAAATGGGCCGGCCCGGCCTGTCGACGGGTTTTCTCACGCCCGCCTCCATCTCGTCCGTCCGTCGCGATGGACGGTCGAGCGTGCAGATCGGAAGAACAAAAACGCGGCGCGTCGCCCGTCCTCAAACCCTAGCCCTCATTCTTTCTCTTCCCTTTCTCCTCCCCGCGCAGAGGCGATGCGACGAGCGCAAGGCGACGGCGGCGGCTTGGAGGAATGAAGACGGCGGCACCGCCGCAGCCCCCTTCGCCGGCGCGCGCGTCCACCCGAGGGTGAACGCGCCGCCGTCGAGCGGCGCTGTGACGGTGCCATGTTCTCTGTAAACGTCGCGCACGCGCACGCGCACGCCGGCGTCCCGGCGGCGAGCGGCGGCGGGCTCTGGTCCGCGTGGACGCGGTGGACAGCACGGTGGAGCAGGTAAGCACCAACCGGCCTTCCTCTGTTTTCTTGAGGTTAGGGTTAGGGTTAGGGTTCATCTTCGATTCGCAAAAAGAAAACAATCATCTCCTTCTAAATTCTGCGACCCGGTCTAGATCTACGCACTAGCCTGGCTCTGGTACCATTGTTAGACTCTTATAATCAGCTAGGTGTACATCAAGCGGGCCCTGTAATCTGTTCTAGACATAGTAGGGTGTTCGGGTCTGGATCTAAGGGAAAAGGACGAGAGGATTAGTACCTTCGTGTGACGATTGTGCAGGAGCCGCCATTGTGGCGACTGGCGGCGAGTGAGTGACGGCGACGTGGTGGCGGCGGCTTCCCGTTGCCTCAGCGCCCCCTCGGGATCGGGATAGGGTTTGTTGGTGGGTGCGGTGCTCACGGCGAACCTCGTGACGTGAGCCGCCGGCCCCCACCTCCTTTTATATGGCGCTGGCAACAGGGGCCCACCAACCAAAGGTTCGGTTGGGCGCCCCCGATCAGGGCGCGATCAAGGGCCGCTGGCCTTTGGGCCTGCGGGCTTAGAGATCAACCTAACAACACGTTCTCGCTTACGGCCAAGGACTGTCCTGGCATACTTCCGAACCACGTCTACTACACCGATAACGAAGAGGAGTATGCACTCTTCGCGCCTCAGTGTCCAAGGGACATTGGTGTTTACAATGTGGGAGACGGCAGTTTCCATGATATACAGCCTCCTTGCCCGTGGTCCGATTGGCCGCTTCCCGCTTGGATCACGCCAAACCTTACCTACTACAAAACGGAACTGTAGAACCTGGAGTCGTGGCCTCGTGGGAGCTAGCAGCATGTTTCACTGTAGGCTTCGTTTGGGTACAACCCGAATCAAACCACGCGTGAACTTACCCACGTGGGGATTGGTTGAATCCTCTCATGCCACCCAACCCACGCCCGCGTCGGGGAGGAAAGCGAGAGGAAGCGACGAACCGTTCCCGGCCTTAGATGGAGTTGCTGAATTCCCGCATGGATCGGGAGTGGACCGGGCCAATCCATGTCTCAGCCAAATGCAGTTTTGCCCATGACGGGAATTTCGTCCGCGCGTGGGTCACGATCCACTCCGCGGCGTGGATTGGGCCGGGATCCACGCCGATCCACGCTGATCCAAACGAGGCCGTATTGGGAAGGAGGGGAGATGAGCAGAGGTGGCTGCGCTCTACGGGCGTAGGAAGGAAGGTTGTGTATGGGCTGGAACCTGGAGCCCCGCCAAGATTGACCGAAGCAGAAATGGTGTTGGAAGAAATTGGTGCGGCCCAAATAGCCAAGAGGAGATCGGCGGCCACATATTGGGCAGGAATATGCGAATGGAGGCAAATTTTGGCCCGAGGATGTTTTGAGTGTAGAAAACAATTGTAGATAAATCTGCAATATGTCACTGAATACTACTTGAAAAATTCACGATATACTGCTGATGTGAGGATGAAATCTAGGTCCGAGGTCGTGTTAGTGATGAACCATTAAGTTATTCAGTGGGATATCGTTCGATCTCCCAATTATTATCCAACAATGTGTTTCTTTTTTTTTTTGATATTTATCCAACAATGTGTGTTTGTGCGTGTGTGAGAGAAGCTCAGCTGTGTGTTTAGCGAAGAACAAAAATATCTTTCCGGCATGAATGTAACTAAAATTCAATCTGCGTAATCTGAATCAGTGACCTTTTACTTTTGAACGTTCGTATGAACTGCTAATCAGCAGAGAAAAATTGAGAAAAAAAACAAAAGGAAATAAAAAGAAAACTGTCAGAATCCGCAGCCGCGACCCCGCAACGGCCGCGCCATCTGACTCTTCCGTCGCCTTTGCCCGCCTTGCAAGCTTCCGCCTCCGCCCTCCCGCACTTTTCTCGATTCTTCCAGGTCCAGATCGAGCGACACCTCCGGCGCGGCATCGGCATGGCGTACGTGGACCACGCCTTCTCCATCACAGACGACGACGACCTGGTCGGCGGCGCGGTGGGGGGGCCGCGGGGCGCGCCGGTCAAGGAGATCGCCTTCGCCGCCGCGCTGCTGGCGTTCGGTGTCATCGGCGTCGTTGCGGGAATCTTGATGGCCGAGCACCGCGTCGGCGGCGACCGCGCTCACGGTGAGACAAAAGCCTGGACCCGATCCAAATATCAGTTGATTGCAGTGAGGATTTGGGTGCCGCGGTAGGATTAGGGATCAGCTAGACTCCAAAAAAAAAAAAAAAAGGATCAGCTGGGTTTGTCATGACTGAGGAGAAATTCTCTTCTAGGACCCTCGGTTAATTGGTACATTTTCATTTTCCAGCGGAAAAAATGGGTTCCTCACTTCTGCTGCACTGTCTATATTTAAATTGTTTCCTCTATTTTTTACTGGTTTTAAGTTCTAACGATTAACCAATTGCGTACATTATATTTGAGATTATAGAAGATTAATTAAACTCATTTAGAAGTTTCTGAACTTGGTGAGCTGTTTTAGTTTGCTTAGTCACATTTGTCCTTCAGAAGTACCCCCCCCCCCCCCCCCCCCCCCCCCCCCCCCCCACTTCACCAAATTAAAACCGGAGGATGTAATGCAAATGAGGAGACGAGGAGCCATAAAAACTTGCAGCTTAGGTTAAAGCTGCGGTAAATCCTCCTATGCAGAAATCAAATGCCATTTGTCCGATTGCATTGTGTTTCATGAAATGCACACTCATGTACAAATGGAATCGTTTTAACCAACCTTTATAATACTGGCTGACATTCAAGCCCACCGATATGTTCGAGCTTGAAACCCACGTCTTTTTTCTTTTAGAATGTGCATTGTACGGTATTAAAAATACAGTATGCTGGGAAGCTATATGAAATGAGATTTAAGAGAAAAGGTTAGTTTGTTCAGTCGCTGGATGCAATGCCGTTCTCCTTTCTGTATTGTTGATCCAACGATGCATGCTGATTCATTCCAAGGAACGAATGTTAGCATACAAACTTGCAAAGTTTCTTATTGCATCTTCCAAACAGCTTGAGATTATCCATAAGTTTAACCTGCAAAAATAGCAGTGTGCTAGTTTTGAGTAGCATTTCTGGAGAATTTTTCGTGTGTTGAAACTATCACAACCCTTGTTGCTTTACCTGATGTTTGGCTCCACCCTTGTATACAGGAATTTTCTTTGCAGTTTTGGGTGTAGTAATGTTCATCCCTGGGTTTTACTACACGAGAATTGCCTATTATGCTTACAAAGGGTACAAGGGCTTCTCTTTCTCCAACATCCCTCCTATCTGAAGAAGCACATGGCCAACATGCTGGATTGACTCATCCAGGGGGATATACCAAGTAGGAATACTTCTTGTTTCCATGTCTGATTATTTCTTTCTTTCTGAATCTGTATAGAATGGACAACATGACTATTAATTATGTACATATAAATGAGTCATGGCAATAGGGTTCCGCGGCACACGAAGACATTTGTGGTTTCTCTGATAAGATAATTACCGGGTGTTTCTGAATGCTACCTATTCTTGGTTTTGAGTGGCATTTCTGAATTACTGTTGATCAGCATGAGTTAAATTATGATTTTTGTCCCTTGTGCATGAGCATAGGAGCAACAAGGGTGAAGCCATCCGCATAGACTGTAGTACTCCGGATCTGGCAATGAAATCATTTTCCAGAAAGACAGAAAGAAACATTGCGAGATGTTTGTCTGATTTTTTTTTTTTTGCAACCATAGTTTGGATTGAGACTATCAATGTTCGTTGATCGTGCAATTTCTTTGTGGCCAAACTATTTGAAGCATCCAAAATTGGAGATCCATGCCAACAGGGGGCAAGGAACTGGAGTTTTTTTTTTTTTTTGGAAAGGAAATCAGCACGAGATTGTGCCGTTTCATTAATTATAGAAGAAAGGGACACATCAGAGCCTTGTAGGCTTCACTGTACACGAGCTCACCCCCTGGAAGCGGTAAAACTGAGGTGAAAAAACAACAACAAAAGGTCAGTCGCTAAGTAGCATTTGCGAGAGGTGTTTAGCTCCCGCAAGGCACCAGATTCTTGCTTCGTCTCTAATTTTTGCCAGCAACGACACAGCCGGGAGCTCCTTGTGCTGGAAGATACGTGCATTTCTCTCATTCCAAATCTCCCAGTTGACGAGAAGGATCAGTGATCGCAAGCCCTTCCGTGGGACGTTTGGCGACGCCGCTAGCGACATTCACCATTGCTGCACCGTATCCGAAGCTGGCCAGTTCACTGGGTCTAATGCATCTGTGTTTGCCCAGCGCGAGATGCCATCCCAAATTCGTTTTGTGTAACGACAATCTGCTAGCATGTGGTGTGCCATCTCCAGTGTGTGTCTGCATAGTGGGTAGTATCTGTTGTTTTGCCAGCTTCTCGTTTCTAGTCTGTCCGCCGTCCATACTCGATTCTGTACAGCTAGCCAAGCAAAAGTTTTGCACTTCGGTGGGGCCCAAGCTTGCCATATGACCTTGTCATATATCGCTCGTGAAGATCCAATGAACTGTGCTCTGTACGCCGAGGCTGCTTTGTAGTGTCCTGTCCAGGTGATGTCGTCTTCTCTATTTTTATCAAGCTGAATGTCCTGCACAAGGTTCCACAGGTTAACCAATTGTTGGATGTGCCGTACTGTTACGTTTCCATGAAGGTTGAGGTCTCTGATCCATGTCTCTTGATGAAGTGCTCTCTGACTTTCCTTTGTTTCTTCTTGGAGATGGCGTATATTATACAGAACTGTTCAGCTTGTGGTAACTTATACAGAACTGTTCAGCTTGTGGTAACTTATACAGAACTGTTCAGCTTGTGGTGTACAGCGAGCTTTTGAGCTTACATTTAACTGGATCGGAAAATCCGAAGTGTGGCACCAAAATTCTAATAGTACCTGTCAGCACTAAAAATTTGACATCTGAAGGGTACAGTGCTGATAATATGTCTACCGTGTCAGTGCTGTCTGTTTCAATTTTTAGGAATCGACAGGCACTCGAAAGGCTACCCAGTCCTGGGCTCCTGGCTTTGTCTGACTTACTATTACCCTCAATTCGCCCAAAAAAAAAAAACGTGCCCGAAATTTCAGATAAACTCTGATGGAAGAACTGGACGGTTGCATAAGTGCGCAAATTCCTGTTCTCTCAATTGAAGAGAGGTATGAAGGAAGTCCGAAATCCTACTTGAACCGAGACAACGCTCTGAATGCCCATGGTTCAGCACTTGTGGTGAAGTTGCAGATCGCTTCTGAGCCCTAAAAAGGATCTTCTGTTTCGGAATAAATTGCCTTTTTCCAAATGAAGAAGTACTTGTACTCGTGACATACAAGTACTTCATTTCATATAGCGTAATTTGTTGTCAAACGGAACACGATACGATTTGGCTGCATCCTTTGCAACTGCTGTGCGTGCACCGCCGACGGACAGTCGGGCTAACCTGGGACTCATCCCTAGTTCCATGTATAAATCCACCCTAGGTCCAGAGTTGTGATTTTTCCAGACGCGCAACGACGATGGAGGTGGACGGCAGCAGGGTCTCGCTTCCGGAGGAAATCATCTTCGACGTGTTGTCCTGGCTGCCGTTGAAGTCCCTGACCCGGTTCCGGTGCGTGTCCAAGGGATGGCGCACCCTCATCTCCGACCCTGCCTTCATCGCCACGCACAAATCCCGCGACGCGCCGCTCCTCGTCGGCTCGTTCGCCGTACCGCACGATCCGTGTCCGATGAATACGCATAACTTTGACGAGGCGCCTGAGCTGCGGGTGATGGATACGGACGGCAACGTCCTCCGCGTGCTCAAGGACGTCGTGGGCACGGTGCTGTCGCCCACCCGCCTCGACCTCGTCTGCGTCGACGAAGGGCGGCACGACGCCCGCGTCATCGATCCTGCAACCGGGCAAGTTCTCACGGTTGGCAGATATGTTGGCGATGATGAACCCATAGCCGACCTCGCCTACGCCTTACAGGGATATTCTGTATCCAGGTTTGGTCGTGCCTCTCCTTCCGGCGACTACAAGGTCGTCCGCCTCCTTGGCACCGAGGACATTGGGATGGGGTACTTTAATAGCCATGTCTGCGAGGTCGCCACGCTGGAGGACGGCAGCACAGATCTGAGATGGAGGACACGGCAGAAGTGTCCAATACGTATCTGCTCCTGCGATTGTTGCACGGTGGCGATCAACGGCGTCATCTACTTCTTGCCTCACGCCGCACACGCACAGCAAGGGTTGTGGAACTACATTGCTCGTTTTGACTTGGAGAGCGAGCACTGGAAGACGATGATCGACGGCCCGCCGACGCTCAGGAATCCGAAACCGGGGCAAAGATTGCTGGTAGCAATTGGAGAGCTCAAAAGCACATTGACCATGGTCGAGACAATGCAGTCGGAGTACACAAGTGCATACATATGGCTTCTGGCAGATTCTGAGAGGAGCGTGTGGGTCAAGGGGTACACCATTCAATCGCTCAACAGTTTGTGCCGTGTCAAGGCACTGGAGATCTTGCGTGACGGAGAATTGTTGCTCCTGAAAACCGTTGAGAAGCAGCGTGGTTCATTAAGTAGAGAATGCGCCATACTCCAACTCTACGACTCCAGCACAAGGACCTGTACAGACTTGATGTATATGCCAAAGGACTTTGCAGGCGGAATTACCCTTTACACCGGGAGCCTCTTGTCTTGATCAACAATGCTGGAAAAATGGTTAGTCTCAGCTTTTTAATATTTGTATGGTTGGATCAATTATCTGATAAATCAAAATGTGCTCACGTCACTATTTTCTCACAAAAGAAAAAGACCAAGGGAAGAGACATCTCCTGAAAATTTTATTTAGCAGATGCCACTTTTGAACCCGGGGTGGCTGGGAGTTTTCTACCCGCCAGAGCTTGGCATTATTTTGCTCAAGGTTAACTGAGATGCGCAATACTATTATTGCAGCAATTGTTCAACATATTATATTTATCTTTTTTTTTAGAAAATGGAAAAAGATCCCGCCTCTGTGTTTCCACACGCAGCGTTTGGCATTATTACAAAACATTCAGCTTCAAGGCTGAGTTCAAGGAACAAAACTAGAGAGGCAGTCTATTATTAAACTTCCATCCATTTTTGGCGAAGAAATCCATGGCAATAATCTCCAAAGATAAGCTCGCCGAACGGAGTCTCTCTTTTGTCTCATCACGCTGCAACAAAGCCCAAAAGCGCAGCCAATATGTCTCCCTGAAAACAACCTGCATAAATGAAGTAAACTTGACATTATCAAAAACTAAATCATTTCGACAACGCCATATAGCCCAACATAGAGCAGACGTCCCTACTAAAATAGTTTTTCTCTCTTTTAGCTCTACCCCTGAAAGCCAATTTCCCAACATATGAGTTATTGATCTAGGTGGAGGTAACCCGGTAGCGATGTTTACAATCCTCCAAATGGTTCTTGCATTATGGCAGTCAAAGAAGAGATGTTTTATTGTCTCATTGCAATTGCAGAAACAACATTTTTGACTACCACTCCAATTGCGTTATGTAAGGTTGTCCTTTGTTAGAATTATCCCTTTTTGAAGGTACCAAAGGAAAATCTTGATCTTTAGAGGAATTTTCAGCTTCCAAATCAATTTATGAGAGAATGGAGTATTTTGATTCATCATGTATAAATACATTGAGCGGACAGTGAATTGTCCATTGTGATTCAGTCTCCAGGTGAATGTATCTCTCTCATCAGTTAAATTGAAATGAGCAACTGTGGCTACCAGATTGTGCCATTGAGTGAGATTATTTCCCACTAGGGCTCTTCTAAAAGAAATGTGTAGTGGCGTAGTCCTCATAACAATGCTTACCGTTGCATGTGGGTAGTTTGCAATATTATAAAGACTAGGATATAGATCTTTGAAAGGCTGAGTGGCAGCCCATGTGTCTTCCCAGAATCTAGTTTGTGTTTCGTCTTTAATATTGAAAGAACCACAATCTAGCACTTGGTTTTTAATTTTCATGAGACCTTTCCAGAAATGTGAATCATTTTGTTTGGTCTCTACTTGTGAGAGGGTCTTTGAGCTTAGATATTTATTCCTAAGCAAGGTTTGCCAAGTCCCATCTTCGTTAAGCAATTTAATAATCCACTTGCTTAACAAACTTTTATTTTTGATCTCAAGGTCTACAATTCCTAGACCTCCTTGATCCTTGGGACGGCAAAGGATATCTCATTTTGCGAGACGGTATTTCTTCTTATCTGTACCGCCTTGCCAATAAAATCTAGATCTATTATATTTATCTAACTATATTCATGTTGTCTACTACTTCAAAAAAAACTTTAACTCTGCTTTTAATTTCAGGACTTTCGCGTAATAATTCCTGGAAGATTGGTGTTTGAGCTGTTTTCCTTTTCCTAGGTTGTGCTCGTTTTCATGAAGATTGGTAGTCAGCTATAGGCAACATTTGTGAAGCTTGCGGCGGCGGATGTGGTAGTGCACAGATGTCGACGGTGCGGATTGATGCCGACGACCTCACTCGTGTAGTCGTGTGCGCGTCTTGGACGACTCAGCGAGATCGACGACTATAATGGGTTCGAGTCTGTGTTGGTTTTCGGATTAGGACGACGATGGCTAGCTTCAGGGAACTTGCCGGCATCCACTTGGACTTCAAGTTTGAATTGCTCTTTTTTTTAAGGAAATGTGGCTGTCAATACTAAAAGGGTGACCGTGTGAGACCTGTTTCAATCTTTTGGAATCACCGGGCCACCCGAAAACCAACCCAATTTGGTTTTGTCTGTCTGCGAGGTGATTTTATGATTTACTGGTATTCCGCAGTTTGCCAGTAAATTTTGCTCGAAAAATAAGATAAACTCTGATGGAAGACCTTCACCGCTGCATACGTGCACAATTTCCTGTTCTCGCATTATCAGAGCCTGAAGAGGACTACAAAGAAAGTCCTGAATCCTAACACGGGGCATGGACCGAGAACATGATTCAGCACCTGTGGTGAAGTTGCAGAACCTCTGTTTACACGCAGTGCCCACGCTGGACACCTCTTTGGACCTTGTCCCAAATGAAGTCCTGGCCATACAAGAATAAAGAGTAAAGTGCACCCTAGGTTCTTGAATTATTCTAAGATTTTCATTTAGGTTCATAAATTTTTAAAATGAAGATTTAGGTCCTTAAACTATTTCATTACTCTCATCTGGGTCCATAAACTTTGAGAACTAAGATTTGGATCCCTAAACTATTTCAAGGTGCTCATATAGGTCATAAACTCTCAACAAAGATTTTGTACTGGTGTTGCACGTTGTCGCCGCCAGCTCCAGAACCACCGTTGAGCAGCCACGAGCCCACCGCCTCCACAAAAATGCTTCTTCACTTGGTCGTCCTTAGATCGAGTTGCTCAGCGCTATCGTCTAATGTCGTCCTTAGCCATCGCCTCTAGGTCGCATTCTACGTCCGGTCGCGCCTTGAAAAATCCTAATATCGAACCCATCGAAACAGCCGATATTAGCCGGTATTTGGACTGGTATAAGTTGTTGCTTCTTTTGTACCTTTCAAACCATCAAATTTGTGTAACGGTATAAAAAAACCCGTCAAACCCGCGCAATTACCAAGCTGGCATGTCATGTCATCCTGATTCTTGTGCAAGCCACATTTTGGATAGTTACTTAACCACTAAACAAGATTAGAGACTCAAATCTTCATTTTGATAGTTTATGTACCCAAATGAGAACATATAAATAGTTTAAGGACCTAAATCTTCGTTTTAAAAGTTTATGGACCTAGATGAGAACCACAGAATAGTTTAAAGACTCAAATTTTCATAGCGTAGTTTGTTGCCAAACGGAATGGGATACGATTGATTACAGGAAAATTACTCCGTGAACATATGGCCCGTTGCACACCCAGTCGGTGCCGTTATGCGGATGAACGGCGTGAGCTGGGGACCGAGTAAATGAAGGGCGTGGCACGTCGCGGCATTACTCTACCGGCCAGACGTGGTTCTGTGGTTGTTGTAAATTAAATACAAAAAAGACAAAGCATCTGGTCTTCCTTCCTGCTTGCTGAGCTTCGGCACGCATCTCTATATGTACATGCACACAATGGCGGAGCTACGGGGTGGGCCGGGTGGGCCGCGGCCCACCCCCAGTTTCGGCCGTCAAGCGACTCCCATCCTCTGTCTCTCTGTCGCGCAGCAACCAGTTGAGCGGCAACTTGAGCCGAGCGAACGACAGAGGGGAAAGCCATCGTCGCACGGCGTCCGGCCGTCCCCAGCTCACCGGTCAAGGAGAGCAGCGACGCCGCCCTGCTCGACGCTGCAGAACCTACTTCCCTGCTGTGGCCGCCCTCGTCGCACAGTAACGAGGAGCAGCGACGCTGCCCTGCTCGCGCGCGAGCGTCAGGCGTCCCCGGCGCCAGCGTCTACCGGCCTTGGGGAACTGGGAGAGCTACGGTTCGTTCTCTGGGTTCCGGCTACTATGACCTGCAGCAGCTCGGGGACGCACACACGGGAACCCACGCCAGAACAGCAGGAACGGACTTGGAACTTCCACAGCTGCTGCAGCTGTTCGCAAATTGGTGATTTGTTCCCGTATTTCCCTCCGGCAAGGCTTCCATTAAGGCTGAAATGAGCTCAATCGAGGCTAGAGTTTGATTTGGATGAGGACGAGTTCAATTGATTGAGATCCGTGGCAAGACAGTGCTCGGCATGTCCTAGCATGGCCATGGCGTGGCCTAGCTACCACTATGCTGCTGTTAATGGTACTGCTGCTTCAGTTCAATTTGGTCGAGGTCCATCGCAAGAGCATTGACCTCTGTACGAATGAACACTTTCTGGGAGTTGAGGATGAAAAACATACTACTTTCTTAACACTCTAGTTTCTTAACATACTTGACCTTAATTGTAAATTGGAGCTTCAAATCTATTGTGTCACCATTTTTTTTTTTGACCGGCCGGCCCACCCTCAGTTTGAAACCTGGCTCCGCCACTGCATGCACATGGCTGACCCATCTGTTGCAGTTGCTTGGAGGAGGGCACGACGCGGAGGCGCCCATGAGCACCTGGCGTTGCTCCTGCTGCTACTGGCGTTGCTCCTGCAACTACTCGCGCTTGCTCCTGCTGCTATTGGCGTTGCTACGCTGCTGCTACGATTTCAGGACAGAAAAGCTCCATTGCTGCAACACTGAGTTCAAGGTTGCCCTCAGATTTCGCTCGAAGAAGCCATCTTTGCAGCCGTGAAGCTCGAAGGTGGTGCCGCGGTAGTGCCCCGGGCACGTTACGTGAGTCGGTGTGCTGTGTCGATCGAGGTGCGCGCACTCATGGCCGAGCTCGCCGCGGACTTCCCCATTGACTCCTACAACCCTGTCTCCCCGCAACTGCAATCACTTCTGCGATCCGACCTGCCACCGACTTGTCTGCGCCCGCATCCCGTGCTGGGTGAACCGTGTCGCCAAGGTCGGCATCATCTTTACCTGCACGGTTGCCCCCGCCTCCTCCTCGACCTCTCGCCGTTCACCACGATGAGCAACCTTGGCGCGTTGCTTGGCGTCGACATGAGCGTGCCCGCCTGGCGCCGCGTGCTGGGCATGTCCCCCGCTGCGACAGTGCTGCTGCCCGCAACCCCAGCGGGGAGCTTGACGACCGGTGAGAGGTGTGTCTAGCTCTCCGTTCTTGTTCCACGACCGGCGCAACTCGACGGGCCTGCCGCGAGCTGATCACGAGCATCTGGGCAACAACCCCGCCGTGCGCCGCAATGGTGAGCACCCAGGCACCCGGAAGCGTCTTCGCACGCCTGGACGCCTGCCGCTGCCGCCGCTTGACAGTCCGGTGCGGGTCCGCGAGTGACGCTTGACGCCACGGGTGGGAAATGGAGCCAACGGCTAAACTAACGCCGCTACTTCTCTCCGCGTGAATCTCAGTACACCAGAACCCCATGGACGGTTGGATGATGGGTGTGCACGTAACCATGTGCTCACGGAATCCGCTCTGTTGATTACACCCTTCGCGCGTGGCGTGTATGCATGCACCGCCGGCGGCAGTCGGGCGAACCTGGGACTCTTGACTCTTCCCTAGCTACCTGGCTCCATTTATAAATCCAACCTTGGTCCTGAGGTGTAATTTTTCCAGACGCGCAACGACGATGGAGGTGGACGGCAGCAGCGTCTCGCTTCCGGAGGAAATCATCTTCGATGTGCTGTCGTGGCTGCCGGTGAAGTCCCTGATCCGGTTCCGGTGCGTGTCCAAGGGATGGCGCTTGCTCATCTCCGACCCTGCCTTCATCGCCACGCACAAATCCCGCGCCGCGCCACTCCTCGTCGGCTCGTTCGTCGTACCGCACGATCCGACAAATACGCGTAACTTGGGCGAGGCGCCTGAGCTGCGGGTGATGGACATGGACGGCAACGTCCTCCGCGTGTTCAAGGACGTCGCGGGCACGGTGCTGTCGCCCAGCCGCCTGGACCTCGTCTGCGTCGACGAAGGGCGGCAGGGCGCCCACGTCATCGATCCAACGACCGGGCAGGTTCTCACGGTCGGCAGATATGTCGATGATCCCATGGCCGACTTCCTCGACGTCTTAGGCGGACCCCCCTTTTACAGGTTTGGCCGTGCCACGCCGTCCGGCGAGTACAAGGTCGTCCGCCTCCTTGGCACCCACATGTGGCTGGACCTCATTGGCCATGTCTGCGAGGTCGTCACGCTGGGCGGCAGCACAGGTCTGTCATGGAGGACAAGGCAGAACTCCCCAATCCGTTTCTGCTTGTGTGATGGTTGCACGGTGGCTATCAACGGCGTCATCTACTTCATGCCTTATGGCGCACATGCACAACAAGGTTTGTGGAACCGCGTTGGTCGTTTCGACCTCGAGAGCGAGGTCTGGAAGGCGATGATCGACGGCCCGCCGGAACTGAGGCGCCCGAAACCGGGCCAGAGACTCCTAGCAATTGGGGAGCTCAAAAGCACCTTGACCATGGTCGAGACAATACAGTCGCCATACACGAGTGCATACATATGGCTTTTGGTCGATTCTGAGAGGAGCATGTGGGTCAAGGGTTACACCGTTCAATCGGTCAACATGCTGTACCGTGTCAAACCCCTGGAGGTCTTGCGTGACGGAAGATTGTTACTACTGAAAACCTTTGAGACAAATGGTGTCAGCCTGCAACTTTACGACTTCAACACAGGGACTTGCACAAACTTGATGGATATGCCAATGGAGTTCAAGGGAGGAATTACCCTTTACACTGGGAACCTCTTGTCTTGATCAAATGACCACAATCATTAGTCTGTTCGTTTGGATGTTTTACAGCAGTTACAGTGTTCGCAGTTATTTCTTCAGCAGCAGCTACAGTGTTCACAGTTATTTTTCTACAGCCTCAGCCGCAGCTGCAGCCTGGCGAACAGCCTGAGTATTTCTGGAGTTCAATTTATTTATTTTTTTGTATTTCTGTCGTTAGATCAAGTGACCGAGGTTATCTCCTTCTCAGGTAGCTGAGATGTTGCTAATCTTTCAATCACTTTTTCAGCTGTTAGGTATGGATCGAACCATCTAGATCCTCTTATTTGTTTCAGTTTCTATGATAAATTATTCATGCATAAGAAAATGGTCCGACTGAGATTGTGCGTTTGTCTCGGTCTTTTTTTTTTTTTTTTTTTTTGCACCGTACGATTATGATTTTAGGCATTCTTCACGGGTTCTTTGAGGCAATTTGACACACAATGGAACACTCAAAGAACTGCCAAGTGGATTTTCAGTATAATCCAAATTTAAGGTATGAATCAATTAAAATTAATACATATGCACTAGTTGAAAATTTTATATTAGCTGATTGTAATTTAAAACTTCTATCTCAAATGAATTCGGGTGCCTCTTCAGAATTCCTTCAGAATTCAGATGCAGCAAACAAGTTGACAGAAAGGAAGCAAACAATATCCTATCCAGATGATGCCATGGTTCAATGGAATAGTGTGCAACACTTGCAGGTTCACAAACTCATATATTTCTCACATTGTAGTATCTGTAGCAGAAAACAACACATGGTGATGCATCGTTCCTTAGAGACACCGGATATACTGAAGAAGACAGGAATGATAAATAAAACAACTGAAGAATGCCCAACTGGGGATAGGAATGCAGCTGAGCTGTGACTCATTGAATATTTTTAGTGCAAAATGGTAATTATGTCAGGGCAAGTTTCTCATAAATACAACAATGAACTCCCTATCTGTGCACAGGTTTCTTCTACAATTGTTAACTAATCTACAAAATTAGACAATACAAGCAAATGTGAGCTCAACTACTCACTCTCTGTACACAACTGATCAGCTATACTAAAAAACTGTTCATTATTTTTCAAATACTATGCCTGTGAGGTGAAATTGAAGAACAAATCACATGCAACCACTGTAAAGCACCAGACCACAATATTACAACTTGTGATTAATTGCATATAGGCATTCCATAAAAGAAGAAAACTAAGAGTCAAGCAGCAAAAAATGTTGGAACTGAAAACAGAACCATGATTTTGGTGCTGAGGGAGCTGTAGCTTTTCTGGTATGTATTGCTAAGTATTTATAGCCTAGATACAAACTAACTCCATGAGGAGGATAAGGCCAGGATGGCCGCAGCTAACAAACCAAATCAAACAGAAGCAAACTGAACTAATTGCTAGCTGAAAATATAATCCTAACTGAGAGGAAAGCAATATTTCAGTCAACTGAAACGAGCAAAACCTATAATATATTCCCTACGTGTGTTTAATTTGCTTCGTAGGATGTGATCCAGAAATATACAATACCTTAGTCACCTATAAGAACTAAATGTTTCAAGTTTTCCTTTTTAAAGGATAAAGGGCAGGTGCTCTGCCATTTCATTAAGGAGAAAGAAGCAGTTCACTGCAGCCTAGGCTGCCCAGATATCAAGTCTTACAAACCCAGAAGCACGAAACAGAAAACATGAAGGTTCAGAAGACGGCTAGCTCATTAGCCCAAAAGAAAATTACTTTCACCATGCTGGTCGGTTGTGCTCACTATGTCGCGACACAATTTGATGACACCTCATTCTTGATCTCCTGAAGATTTTGCATCAGATATGCTCACTTCTCGGACTCTTCTTCCTCCACTGCTGCTGTTGTTGCTCACCAAATCACTCAAGAAGTACCAGCAGACCGTACTATACTGTCTATGCAGATGCCCAGGAGCTTGACCAATCTGAGGAGCCCGGCATGATGTAGACCGTCCAGTTGCCATGTCAAATATCATGCCCTGATCCCTACCATGGCCACCAATCCAATACACACAGTTGGCCCTCAATCCCGGCACACCCTCTGCATACATTGACACTGCATTGTTCCTTCCCACAAAGAAAGAGTAACCTCCTAAGTCCTTCACCACATCCCAGCAAGGCTGACGCTGGGGACAGTACCTGAGAACAAAGATCTCATTATCCGATATGCGACACCGACCCCCTCCCCGCAGCTGAAGGGTAACAGTGCAGCTTGAATTCCTCCAGACTTGGTACAAACTACCCTCAGAGAACACCAAATTCTTAGCACTAGTGAACACTGACACGGTGTCGTACGGTGGAGCAAATACAGTGGCAGGGTTGAACGGGAGATTGGCCTCAGACAACAAGGGCTCAACTGTCGCCAGTGCATTCATGTCTGCGTTGAGTTCAAATCCATCCTGGCGCTCTGAGTTGCCCAGGAAAATAACCGTAGGGTGCCGGAGCACAGAAAACTCTGGCTCCGAGGGGCCTGCATCATCAGCATTGGCAGGTTTTCTGCAGCGGCGGCATTGGGGGAGGCAGACCAGATGAACGTCCCCGCGCTTCGTGAGGCAGTACACCTTACCATTGTCGGTGTAGACGATGTCGGTAAGCTGGTCATCGCCGGTGAGGCCGATGGGGTCCATGACTGCCCACCTCCTGGCCCCGGCGGTGACGTAGGCAATCCTGTTAACGTCGCAGATGGCTGCGACGGCGAAGTCCTCCTTGGTTGGGTTGGGGGTGAAGACGACCTTGGAGATCCGCTTACTTTCATAATGACAGATCAGCAGCGGCGGGAGGACGATCTCAACGGCGGCGACGGGGTTGAGGAGGACGAACACGGTGCGCCTCCAGAGTTGCTTGACGGAGAGCGCGAGCCAGCCGTTGCTGGATCCGATGCAGCGACTGTCGGAGATGAAGGCGGTGAGCTCGAAGGACCTCCGCGAGGGCAGCGGCGCGGCGTAGGGGCGCCACTGGTCTTCCCCGGCGACGAGGAGGAGGAGCGCGGGCGAGGTCGGCGCGAGCGCGCAGCGCCACGCCGTGCAGGCGCCCCGCGCGCTGGCGTACCCCTTGAGGTCGAGACGGTCACCGATGCGGCAGAGGAGGTCGGGCTGCAGGTCCGCCCAGCGCGGGAGCAGCGTCATGGCGGCGGCGGCGCTAGGTCTTGGGCGGGAGGATCGCGTTGCCCGGATGGGGAATTTTGTGGCGGCCTGCTATAATGTTTCAGCTGACGGTGTCGAACGAGCTTTGAGACTCCAACCCGCCTACCTAAATTAACATCAAAACAAGTGAATGAGTAGGCGTTCGACTGGAAGGTCACGAACCAAAACTGTCGGTCTTCAACCCACGACCAAAACCAAGACCTTATTTGTATATAAAAAAAAAGCTTTCTCCTACCTTTGGACGCCGCCGTGTGCTGAGGACCCGCGCAACCGCCCTTCCGCGGCCATGTGCGCCGCCGCGGCGGGATCCGGTCGCCCCGGCGAGCTGCGTGGTGCGCTCGTGGGGGTGGGGGCTAGGGCAGCGCGGATCCGATGGGAGAGAGCAGCGTCGCGTCCAGTGGGAGGGAGAGGACGAGAGAGGGAGCAACGACGAGATCCGGTGTGAGGGAGGGAGCAGCGCCGCGTCGGGATCTGGTGGGAGGGAGGGAGGGAGGGGGAGGCCGTGACGGGATCCGGTGGTCGCGGCCGCGCTGCGCCGGGTCCGAAGGGAGAGAGGGAGGGGGAGGGCGGCGGCGGAAGCGATGCGGTTGTGTATTGCAGGGAAGGGGGGGGGGGGGCATAAAAAATAGATAGAAGTTTAGGTGACGGGTTGGAATCAGTCTCAGCATAAGTTTAAGTGGACGCTGAAAATCTGTCTAAAAAGGAAAAACTGGACCCTAAAAATAGCATCCAAACGCTAGTAGGCTAGTAGCGCCTATTAACACTTTCGACATCTCAAGGGTAGGTAACATGCTGATGATGTTTACGTGGTCGTTTCAATCTTTTGGAATCACCAGCCAGTCTAAAACCAACCCAATCCAACCAAGTGATTATGCTTTACTAGTATATATCCCCAGTTTGCCGATAAACTGTGCTCGGAAATTTTCAGATATAAACTCTGATGGAAGACCTGCACGGCTGCATTACTGCACAAATTTCTGTTCTCGCAATATTAGAGCCTGAAGAGGACTACGAAAGAAAGTCCTAAATCCTTACAGGGCATGCGTGGACCGAGAACAGATAAACTCTGAATGTCCATGATTCAGCACCTGAAGTTGCAGATCCTCTGTTTCTGACGAGCAGTGCCTGCGATGGATACCTCATTGGACCTTTTTTTTTCAATGATGAATCCTGGTCATATATTTACCTCATTTGAAAGAATAATTATAGTTTAATCTGTTGCCACTGAACGGGGTAGTTAGATCCTTGCAAAACCGACGGACAGTCGGGCGAACCTGGGACTCTTCCCTGGATCCAGGTACAAATCCATCTTAGGTCCTGAGGTGTGATTTTTTCCAGGCGAGCAACGACGATGGAGGAGGACTGCAGCAGCATCTCGCTTCCGGAGGAAATCATCTTCGACGTGCTATCCTGGCTGCCGGTGAAGTCCCTGTTCCGGTTCCGGTGCGTGTCCAAGGGGTGGCGTGCTCTCATCTCCTTCCCTGCCTTCATCGCCACGCACAAATCCCGCGCCACGCCGCTCCTCGTCTGCTCGTTCGCGGTGCGATCGAGGACGCATGTTTTCGACGTGCCTGAGCTGCGGGTGATGGACACGGACGGCAACGTCATCCGCGTGCTCAAGGACGTCGCGGGCACGGAGCTGCCACCCGCCCGCCTCGACCTCATCTGCGTCGACACTAACTGGGCGGGAGCCCGCGTCATCGATCCGGCGACTGGGCGAGTCGTCGCAGTCTGCAGATATTTCAATGATCTCTCGCCCTCTATCCTCGACGAATTAGTTGGACCCTTGTTTTACAGGCTAGGTCGTGCAGCTGCGTCCGGCGAGTACAAGGTGCTCCGCCTCAGAAGTGTGAGTGCGACGACGTGGGAGAATGCTAATGGTGGCCATCTCTGCGAGGTTTCTGTCGCAACGTTGGAGGACGGCACAACAGCTCTGAGATGGAGGCAACAAAGGCAGAGCTCCCCTATCTGTATCTGCTTCTGCAATGGCTGCACGGTCGCGATCAATGGCGTCATCTACTTCTTGTCTCATGCCGCACATGCACAACATGGGTTGTGGAACCGCATTGCTCGTTTCGACCTCGAGAGCGAGGACTGAAAGACGATGATAGACGGCCCGCTAATACAACCATGCGAGAGATTGCACCTAACAATAGGAGAGCTCAAAAGCACCTTAACCATGGTCCAGACACTACAGTCGTCGTACACAACTGCATACATATGGCTTCTGGTCGATTCTGAGACGAGCATGTGGGTCAAGGGGTACACCATTCAATCACCCAATAGTCTCTACCGTGTTAAAGCACTGGAGGTCTTGCGTGACGGAAGATTGCTGCTGCTGAATACCTTTGAGCAAAGTAGTGTCAGCCTGCAACTCTACGACTCCAACACAGGAACTCGCACAAACTTGATGGATATGCCAAAGGAGTTCAAGGGCGGAATTACACTTTACACCGGGAGCCTCTTGTCTTAACAACAACGATGGACAAAAGATCGAGTGACCCCAATTGTTAGTCCCTATTTCAGAATTGTTACAACTTCAAGAAAATAATATAGCATACATGTATTTAATATTTGTTTTGTCATAGGATGATCAATAAAGATGCACTATCAAAGTCATATATAAATAACTAAATGTTCTAAATTAAAAAAAAAAATCACAAGTATACTTTATTTGTTCAAAAAAAAAAAGTTGAAGTCTCACTCTCACATAAGAAGTAGCAAATCTCATTGCACGGTAGGAACTACTATCCTCCTGTCTCTCTCAGACACATCCATTAGCAAAGTTGGTGGAGCCTTTTTCTTAATTTCAAGGATCAATGTTTAAGATGTCTTTACGATAGGGGTACTCCATTTTTATACAATGGTTGTAGAGTATATGCTATTTGATGTTTTAGGATCATACAGTTTTTCCTAAGAGCAGGTTGCATTGAATTATTAAGGGTAGTATCAGCTGGGTAAAAGCAAAGGGGATTCTGCCAAGCATCTTTGTTTATAAAATCACGCATTTGATACATTTAGATTTAGTTCTACGGGCTGGTTTTGGTCTAGTTCACCAAATATTTTGGTGGGATACGATTGGCAGCATCCTTCGTGAACATGCATAGCCGACGGACAGTCGCACGAACCTGGAACTCTTCCCTAGCTCCATGTATAAATCCCTCCTTGGACCCGATCGAGGTGTAACTTTTCCAGGCGACCGACAATGGAGGTGGGCGGCGGCAGCGTCTCGCTTCCGGAGGAAATCATCTTCGACGTGCTGTCCTGGCTGCCGGTGAAGTCCCTGTTCCGGTTCTGGCGCGTGTCCAAGGGGTGGCGCGCCCTCATCTCCGACCCTGTGTTCGTCGCCGCGCACAAATCCCGCGCCGCGCTCCTCCTCGTCTGCTCGTTCGCGGCTTGTGAGCTGCGGGTGATGGACACGGACGGCAACGTCCTCCGCGTGCTCAAGGACGTCGCGGGCACGGCGCTCACGGCCACCCGCCTCGACCTCGTCTGCGTCGACGAAGGGTGGCTCGGCGCCCGCGTCATCGATCCGGCAACTGGGCGAGTCGCCACGATAATATGGAGATCTACTGCCAGGTTGGGCAAGGCCGCTCCGTCCGGCGACTACAAGATCGTCTGCCTCCTTGACCATGCCTGCGATGGTTGCACGGTGTCGATCAACGGCGTCATATACGTCTTGCCTCATGGTGTACATGAACATGAAGGGTTGTGGAACCGCACGTTCTCCAAAAAAGGGTTGTGTAACCGCATTGTTCGTTTCGACCTCGAGAACGAGAATTGGAAGGCGATGATCGACGGCCCGCCGGAACTCAGGCGCCCAAAACCAGGGCAGAGCTAGACTGCTCATAGCAATAGGAGAGCTCAAAAGTACCTTGAGCATGGTCGAGACAATACAGTCGCCATACACGAGTGCATACGTATGGCTTCTGGTCGATTCCGAGAGGACCGTGTGGGTCAAGGGGTACACCGTTCAATCGGTCAACATGTTGTATCGTGTCAAACCCCTGGAGGTCTTGCGTGACGGAAGATTGTTGCTACTGAAAACCTTTGAGGAGCAGCGTGTTTCCACAGATAAAAAGGGCGCCATGTTGCAACTCTACGACTCCAACACAGGGACTTGCACAGACGTGGTAGATATGCCGGAGGAGTTCGAGGGCGGAATTACTCTTTACACTGGGAGCCTCTTGTCTTGATCAACAACGATGGATAAAGATAGGGATTATCACAATTCACAATTGCTAGTCTCAGTTTTTCAGTATTTGTATAGTTACGTCAAGTGTCCGCACAATCTAACTTTCCCAAGGTTTACCGAGATATGGACAACTGATGTTGCTATCTTTCTTCCGTTGTTCAACACATAAATTATCTTTGTTATTACTTATTAGCCATGTTATATTCATCTTAGTTAGGCCCCGCGTGAACGTCATAGAGATGCCCAAAACACTAGTGGTCATGATTGCTACTACTTATATCTCAAATTGCTTTAATTTTCGCTTTTTTTCTAAATCAAGTATTTTCTATCTTCGACCAATAATTTCTACTCCCTCCATTTCGAATTAGATGACATTTTTTTACTTTTGGAAATCTCGTTTGATCGCTCCTTATTCAAATTTTTTGTGCATTTATCTTGTTATGGTTTGTTTTATCATTAGTGAAGCTTGATTTATTTGTTTTTATATTTGTATAATTTTTTTTAATAAAACAAGCGGTCAAACGTAATATCCAAAGACCAAAAGTCAAAAATGTCATCTAATTTGACATGGAGGTAGTACTTAATAATGTGCAAATTATATATATTATGAAAGTACTTATCACGATGAACCTACAAACATAAGTCTTATGTTGTTAATTTATATTATTTTTTAGAATTTATGATTGGGAAGGAGAAAGGCATACTAACGAGAAAAAGAAAAGAAAGGATGTGTGCATTGACATTTTAGGGTACCCCACTGGAACTAGCCTGACAGAGGAATTCATCGTAGTACTATTCTAAGGCAGGGATGTGTATCGTGCAAGGCAAGACAGAGAATTGTTCTTCTCTCTTCTCTGTTCTTATTCTTTTTTCGTCTATCCAATTGCTCCCATCTGGTAACCAAATTGGCATATCTCCCTCGCATTGCGTCGCACAGCAGCCACAGAGACTAGCTGTTACCCCCAGCGAGCTCCGACGATCTGAGTTGTTCGTCATCTCGGTAAATACCGGTGGTCTCACCTACAACCATACACCCTAATCAGGTAAGCCGCAGCAGATACGCGCGTGATTCAATTTGTTTCAGGAGCAACTACACGATGGAGGCCAAGAAGATCAAACATGGAGACAGCGTCTCGCTGCCGGAGGAGATCATCTTCGACATTCTATCCAGGCTGTCGGCGTGCTCGGGGCCCTCTTCAGGTCACGGTGCATGGTCGAGCGGCTCGAGCTGCGTGTGCTGGACACGGACGGCAATGTCCTCAGGACGTTCGAGAACGCGAGCAAGTTGCTGGCGCCCGCGCGGCTCGACCTCATCTGCTTCGACAGAATGCAGAACGGCGCCATGATCATCGACCCTGCGGCCGGGCTGGTGGTCACGGTCGGCGGGCACGACCCCCCGGCCGGAGCTCGCCGGTTCACCTCGTTGAGCCACTCCAGCTTTGGCCGTGCCGCTCCGTCGGGCGCGTACAAGGTCCTCCGCCTCCACGAGTCGGCAGCGGCGCCGGACGGCCATGGCGAGCTCTGCGAGGTCGCCACGCTGGGCGACGGCGCCGCGGAGCCGACATGGAGGCAAAGGCCGGCGCCGCCTTTCCTTACCATCTGGTCCTGCGCGCGCAAGGCCACGGTCCATGGCGTCCTCTACTTCATGCCTCGCAACGCCAGTGGTACGCCTCATGGTTGGAACCGTGTTGCCGCTTTTGACCTTGAGAGCGAAGAGCGGAAGGAGACGATCCATGCATGGTCCGGCAATGGGGTCCAGGAAGGGCGAAGAGAGGTGGACCATTGCTCTTACCGAGCTCAAGGGCACCTTGCATGGTTCAGAACGTATGGCCCCGTGCCAGCCCTGATGGCCACTACACCAACATATGGCTTTTGATTAATTCTGAGAAGAGCATTTGGGTCAAGGAGTATACGATACAGATGCCAAAACATTGGATCCTTCTGAAAGCATTGGGTGTCCTGGTTGATGGAAGAGTATTGTTGTTGAACGCCTTGAAGAGAGAAGAAGAGCGAACTCCAGGCGCCTTGCAATACATCCTGCAGTATTATGATCCCGGAACAGGGGCTTTTACAGACAAAATGAAGATGACCGAGGATTTCAGAGGTGAAATGACCCTTTACACTGGTAGTCTCTTGTCTTGATTAAAAAACGTGTGGTAAACTGGTAATTCACAATCGTTTGTACCATTGGTTATTACTATACTTTGCTTCCCATCATAAACAAGTTACCTCATATGGCTGCATCGGTCTTTGTTTCCTGGATACATCTGGTAAAATTCAAGGTATATTCATGGTAATGCAAATGAGGTAGACTACTTGTGTATAATGGTGAAACTATCACAAAGTCGGCGAAAAGGGTGTAAAACAAATGCAAAGCTCTCAGTCACACAGGTCCTTTAGGAAGGAATTGCTTAACAAGAGTTTTAATTTGTAATTTAAAACAAGAGACAAGGCTATGATGCGACAATGCCACTCCAATGATAGGCTTAGCCCCTATGTTTAAATGTTTTTTTCGAGCTCATCACGCTGGCAACCGGGGCCGTGGTGCCATCGTTGAGAATACAGAATACTGATATAGTATGTTCAGATTGTTGCACTAGCTGTTTGCTCATTTCCCATTTATTGCTCAACAAATAATTCTTGTTCAGCAAGGCATGTTCACCATACAGAACAATCAAAAGTATGTAAGCAAGGGAATGCAGGAAAGATAGGATGTCACTACTTGTAATGTAACCAATCAGCATGCTCAAATACAGTGATAGAATAGCATGAGATAATAGCCAAACTATCAGAAACTATAGCTGAATGGGTTAAAATGTAACAGAACTTTCAGTGACGAACTCTTTAGAACTGTAGATTCACGATTGTGCTTACATAAGAGTGCTTAACATGAAACACAAGACAAGCTCTTGATCGTAAAATGTCACTCAAAGATCGTCTTTGACATCAATGTTCAGAAGTTTTGCCAGCTTGCCACTTTCGTAAGCTTCAACTGTATCTGTCATTTTTCAAGGGAAAGTGGGAAAAAGTATAGGCGTCAGAATTAAAATAGGGTTAATAGACATCTCAAACATATTAGTGTATAGAACACTACACTAATATGTATAGTGTTCACAAAAAAAAATCATATTAGTGTATAGAAAAACTACCATCAGAGCCCCCCAAGTGCTTTCCATTGATGAAAACTTGAGGAACAGTACGCTTCCCAACTATGTCTAGTAAAGCATCCTGAATCTCCCCACCATCCTCTGCATCACAACAATAACATCATGGCATCACAAAAAATGACAAAAGAATATATCGATTATCTTGGACATTTAAATCATGTGTCCTCCGTAATTTTTCACTGTTATGCAAAAATATATAAACACAAATAAAAAGAACAAGACGCACATTATCAAGGACTTTGCACATAAGTTTTTATCAGTTTATTACTGGTATCCTCTGTCCATTTGCTCTCTCTTTTTACCCTTTAGTAATTTATCTGGCAAACCTTTTGCTTCATTCTGTCATCTCTTCAACACATAATATCATTGACTAATTTGAATGCTATAGAAAACAATATAAAAACATAACACTTGGTTTACAGGTGCTAACAAAGTGACCAAATAAAACACTGGATTTTAGATATCGTAATAACGATAGAGCAAATGAATGATATTACACCATATCCAGCCCTCAAATCTGCCACGCCCTACGTATTGTTGAATTTTAAAACCCAGCAATCAGATAACATTGAATAAATTAAAATGAGACAGAGTCCAAAGAAAAAATAATACAATTTTAGCAATTAAATCATTCTCTGTCCTGGTCTTTTATGTAAAATCCTCCTTTTTCATGAACAGAGAGAGTAAGTTTTAGCATTGACCAATCCTAGAAGGCGACTGGAGCAAATGTGTAGACCAAACGTAAAAGGGACGAGAAAGCGGGAAATACAATCAGGTTATAGTTTTCTGTAATTCACAATATGACATGAGAGATAGCAGGAGATACTAGTGTTTGTTTATGATATTCTGTTATTCAAAAATACTTTTCTACAGAGATCGCTATACAGTGCCAAGAACACTATCAAATGAATAAATATTCACCTTCTTTGTGGGGTTCAACATATATATTAGTTATACTGACTGTATAACAAAAAAACGAACTTATGTGCACAATTGTGCACACCTATTTGGCCAAACTTTTGAAAAAATTATTCTACGACTACACCCAGGATAGCTGGAGTAGACCAGTTGGATAGAGCCAAGATAGAGCGTGTGGCTGTTAAACCTAAACCCCACTCTAACGACTTGTCCATACATACATTTCAGCTTTGACTCCTCCCCTTCTACAAAAGTCTTGGAAGGGACATCTCTCTCTCTCTTCCAACCGCAAGTAAGTGTACCCAGTTTTGTTCAATGGAATTATGACACATCCATCAAGACGAAAACATCTTTGAAGTTGGTGATATATGCTCATAGAAAATAGAATAGAATAGAAATTGCCAATATAAAAATGAATGTGAAACAAACCTCGCTGATCAAGCTCTACAACATAGGGCTGCTTCTTCAAGTGAAGTTCCTGAAACACGGCTTTTGCTCTTCTGCAATACCTGTAACATTCAGTTCTTTCGTGAGAGTTTCTTACACACGACATGTAAAACACTTATAAGAGTACCTAGTTGACTGTGGGAGCTATGAGACATCATCTTCATAAATTTATTGACCAATCAGAAATTTAATGAGCTATTACTTATCCACACATTTTCATGAAGGCGTGTACTCCTCACGAGTGCAAGTGTTTAACATAATACGATTATTCAGTTCAGCTAAAGTAACTGTACTACTACTAGCAAAAATCCGGTGAGATAATCATACACAAGATTGAGCACTATGTTTACAAATCTAGCATTTGACTAATATGAATCTTTGAAAACCCCAAAAAGGAAACTCTGAAAAGGAAACAAGAATTACAACATCTTGTGGCAAAAAAAGGACTAACCAGGACAAGCAAAGTACATTTTTTTTTCACACCAAAGCAAGCTATGTACAAGTAGCTGAATGTTCGCTTAGCGCACTAATAAACGCAAAGCAGAAATTCTTGAATACTCTGATGACCCAATAACTCAATCATTGTGGTAGAATAGAAATTGGCAGGTTCTCTGTATGGTTAGTTCTCTGTAACTAAAGGTACTATGTAACTCATCATTGTGGTAGAATAAAATTGTAAGGTTCTCTGTAGCACAATCAAGATCTTGGTTTGAATACTACAAAAGCCGTGATTCCACATTTGGATATGCAAAAACAAAGATGATAAAGACGAAGCAACTTTTGTGTCCAGTAACTCCACTAAAGCATTACGAAATGGTAAATCACGTGCGCAATCAAATTCGCGAGCACAGGAAATTTTGACCGATCGAGATGATGAAATCACTGAAAACTGTCCCAGATTCCTACATCTTCAAGTTAGATTGGCGCAACATCGCAACGATCATACTCAAAATTGCAGGTTTTGAACCAGATCTATGCGAGGAGGCCTACGAGATACGCATCTGGGGGTTAGGGGCGAGAAGGGTCGTACGGGCAGTATGACTTGGAGAAGATGACGACGTCGTGGGCTTTGACGGTGGATTTCACGAAGGACTTGGGCGACGAGCCGGACGAGACGGGTCCGAACGCCGCGAAGGCAATGAGCGCCGCTGCAGCGGCCGCCATGCCGGCCCGGCGGCTCAGGAACGCCACCATCGTGTCTTGCCGCCGGTGAGGTCGAGATGCGGGGAGGGTTCAGAGACGGCGAGATAGTTTTGGGGAGGTTTCAGTCTTGACTGGTTCATTCGGAAGTGTATGTGCTTATTTAGCTTGGGTATCAACGCCAACCAGTATGAATCACGTAAAATGGAAGTACGTCTTCAAAGGCTTTTCTGTAATTAAGTTGCGCACAGTACGAATTTGAAAATAGGGGTCCCTTGAAAATACTAAACACTTGGTGAACGGCAAACAAGTCACTCTACGTAAATTATTTCTGAATGAAGGAGTGTAATCAGGTATTAATCAGCATGTGTCAGATCGCTCAGGTATCAAAATCAGATAATCAAAGGCAAAAACTGATTGGAGTATCTTCGCAAAGACAAAAAAGGGTCCCTAACTTGGCCTAGTAACCAAAAGAAAACTTTCTACTTAATTACATCCATCTCTAGGTAGGCAAACAGGAGCCAAAATTCATTATGCCCATTGCCTCAAAATAAACTTTTACATTCCCCTGACGATAAAAATGCAGAAACGAAAGGCAAAAATTGGATGGCCTCTCTCATCTCTGTTTCCATGATCTCGGTTTGGGTTCCAAGACAAGCGAGGCGTAGATGAGCTCGTTCCACACGTCTGGCACACCGGGGAGGCACCAGTGGCTGCAGTCCTGCTTCCTCTTGGAGACCATGGCCTGCGCCTTGCCGTACACCGACGGGTGCCCGTCCCTGCGGAAGTTGGTCAGCCTCGTCACGTTCAGCAGCCGCACCGGGAAGCGCATCTGGCCGATCGCCTCCTCCGCGATCCTCATCTTCAGAGGGTAGCTGTCGATAATGGCGCCCTTGAATGTTGGTTCCGTCTCCCCGTGGCACGAGCCGCCGGAGTCCCAGTCGCCTCCCCTGCACGGCAAACGCATTGTTAGCTTGAATTGACTTCGTGTTCTGTCTAAAAAAAGTGTTGAATTTGTGATGAAAAAAAGACAAGAGTGATGTTAATTAGTGCAATGGCCAGTCGATGATCACCTGAAATGTGCAGTGGAGTATCCTCGGTAGAAGACGACGCTTGTCGCCGGGTCCATGTTCTTGTCGATCCAGCGAGCCCACGTCTTCAGAGCTCGTCTGTAAGCTTCGGTCGAGTCGAACTGAGGGTACAGCCTATCACCTTCTTTGTAGTAGTTCTTTCTGCGCACATTGCTCAAAATATGAGGTTCAAGTATCAGCTGCGAGAAATGGCGGAATCGATCAACCAAACCGTGGCATTTGCGCGTACCCTCGCGCCGTCTTCCCGTGCGTCCACCAGTGGCCGGTGTTGAAGACGAGGACGTCGGCCTTCTTCCACCGGTTGGCCGTCTTATCGATGCGGTCGATCTGCAGGATCGGATTGGAGTTCCCCTTCTTGTTGAAGCGCACCCCCTCGCGGACCAGGAAATGCGAGCGCACGAACTCCACGGTGCAGTCGTAATCCTACGCTTGTGTAACAAACACATCACTATGAACAGAGTAGATCATATTTCTGATGTTTAACTAGAACTGCCACACTTGAATTACCAGGAACTTGAAGACGAAGTAGCCTCGGCCCTTAGTGATGCGGTACCCGTGCGTCTCGAACATCCTGGTCTTGTCCGGCAGGGCCTCGCGCAGGATGCAGAGCATGGACTCGAACTGGTTCCGGTTCATCGAGTCGCCGACGAGCATCAGCCGCTTGCCGCGCAGCCTCGCTAGGAAGTCCGTCGCGTTGAACCTGCGCACCTAGCTAGTGAGCGAATCAGCAAAGAACCGGGCACTCGTTCGTGCAGCTGAAGTGGCGAACGCGACGTGTTGGTTTGGTTGGTACCTGGGGAGACTGCAGTGGCGCGGCGCCCAGCGCCACCGCGTGTACCCGGCGTCCGGCCGCCCGTTCGCCGCGCAGGCGTACGCCTCGTCCACGTATGGGCATGTTCCCGGCGCGTACAGCGGCCGCGACTCCTCGTCACGCACCCACTCCCCGTCGTACACGTCGCACCGTTCGGTCTCGGTTTCACCCGTCTTGGGTGGAGGCAGAGACGGTGGCGGTGGAGAAGGTGACGTTTGCGTCGGTGGCGGTGGAGGAGGTGCCGTCCCTGCCGTTGTTTCGGGAGCGGACGGCGGCGGCGACGGAACGCGAGGCAGCAGGGGCGGGAGCCAGTTGATGCGAAGGAGCGACGGCGCCTGAGAGGACGTGGACGAGGAGTGACGGAGGAGCAGGGGAAGAGTGAACGGGACGGAGACGAAGGCGATGAGCGGGAGGGCCAGGCGCCACGGGAGCCGCGACGCGGACGGCATTGGCGAAGTCTAGCGGCCGGAGTGGTGTAACGATGTCTCCCTGCCTGCGGCGAACGGTGGGGCGAACGGGCGGATCCGGCGCGATAGGCGCGAGGCAGTTTGACTTTGGGCTCGAGATCCTATGGTGTCAGCGATGTGAGCTCGTGCTCCTCGTGCCGTTGTTTGAGTGAGTGACGCCGGCACATGGACCTGGGCTGTGGCGTGGCAAGCTAAGCCGGGCTGAAGTTCTGCTGTTGGGCCGTGCTGATTCGTCCGACGCGAGCAGGAAGGGTGGAACACGTGCAAGCAAAGGGCGCCCCCCGATACGCGATTCCTTTGTGCACTTTCGATGAACACCAGACAGACCCGAAAGCCTGCGCGCTGCGTCCCTGATCCGCATGCTAGCCTCGATCGTGCCCTCGTGTCAAGTTCAAGCAGGATGCTTCAGGAGCCGTGGCTCGTCACCGGTCCCTTTCCAGTACTCCGAGCACGGCCTGCCATAATCACGACGCGTTGACGCCGACCGCCTCCTCGCCGCCGTCTGTGCGTCTTCACATCATCTCCCGGGCCCAGTCGAAACCACCGACGCGCACTTCGAAAACCGTGCTGTCTCCGCGACGCAAACATCCCTCGAGGCTTCGACCGTGCCGAGCGATGCCGACCCAAAAAACTCCCAACCATCCCTCGCGCGCGCGCGGTTTCGACGTCCGCGCGCCGCAGCCGCGGCGGCACCGCGGCGCCACAGGCACACATTCTGGGAAGAGCTGTACCCGCCCGTCCTGTCACCGAACACGGCCGCGTCCACCCTGTCACGCCCCGGTACGCCTCGATCGGCCTCAACCTCCCCCGCGCCGTGCCGCCAGGGTGGCGCGCGCGCGTACCACCACGACCGATGGGCGCAACTGGGGAACGAGACTTTGTCCGCTCTCGCGGCCGGCACGGCACGCTCCTATCGTCGCACGGTCTCGTCTCGCCCCGTCGCTCTCCTCCCGCTCGCGAGTTTTCGTCGGTGGGCGACTGGACGGTGGCCGACCCCTATGAATGAATGGGGTACGTGGACTATCCTAATCCTCGTCACCTTTCGGCCGCACGCCATTTCATTTTTTTCCCCCTTGTCTGGCAGGAGGAGTAGATGGATTGGATGGCTCCGAGCCGCCGAACAGCTCATCAGCAGACCGGTGCCGGAAAAGGCAGCTTATTCTGCCAGCTTAATTAGTCATCAAAGGTCCTTGACGCTGGCATGCTTGATCAGTGACATTTGCGCCACTAGGCAACGCCAGCTTGGCGGGAGTAAAAACTTTCCCTGTTTGCAGTTCTTCCAGGAATGAAAACGGCTGACTGAATCATGTCACTTTCGCAACGGTGTTAAATTGGGAGCAGTCTTCTATGGAATGACGCATCGAACGGCAATGATCATCACATCATGGTTCAAGCACCGACCAGTACGTTTTACACCCGTGGGATTGCATTCGATGGCTACAAGGCCGAAAGAGACGTAAAGTAGCTTCAGCATTTCGTTGGAAGAAAGAACTATGTCATCGTACCAAGAAAGGATGTTAGATTCAGCAGCAAGTACAAAAAATTTTTAGAGACTTGTGTGGTGTACTAATATGTTTTCTATAATTCATTCTTGTGTTCATGTTCTTTTATGATATGACTTTGGCATAGCGACATCTCACGTTTCCACTTGCCACACGAGGATTTGTAAATATCCACATTTAACTTACCGTGTTTTTACTAAACCATCCAATTTTACTGATATTGCCAGGTCACGAGTGTGTCACCAAGACACCTTGACTGATGCGGTCTTGCAACCGATTTTTAAATTTTCATATTCAAAACCTTTTTTCGCGCCAGATTATTCAACGGTCGAACTAACTATTTTTGTGCTATATCAATGGCTAACATGTAAAATGCACGTAACAATAAATGACGTGAACACGCGGGAGTTGAAATTTCTCCATGTCAAAAATTCAAACACACAGTGTAAACAAAAGCATATTAAACTGACATTTCACGGTAGAAAACGACATGAAGCAACATTGTTTCTTCGTTATCCATCATGTAAGCAGCTGGAACCTTCAAACTTTTGACAAAAAAATCCTGCCCCTATAATTTTCATCAGCCTTCTTGGCTTTCGCTTTACCAAGCTCCCCCTTTCTTCCTTTCCTTTTTCTCCCAAATTATGCAGATCTAGCTGTACCATGACGTCCTCTACTCCTCTCTACGCCGTTAGCATCATCCCAAGTATGTTCAACCCAAAGGGGAAGACAGGCCCGTCTTCCCAGGCTCCCAGTTCGTCGTCAGAACGAGCAGCCACGACAGAATAACGGCGCAGAGAAAATTCCAAAATATAAATAGCGCAAACTCCCAAACAACTCCTCCTCCTCTGACCTGACCTCCACCCCCTCCACCTCCTCGTCTCGTCGTCGTCCTCCTCCGCCATAGTGGCGAGCACGCCTCGCCTCGCTTCCAATCATTCGCCTCCGCAACCAAACCCATCTCCCGGCCCCGTTTAGCCGGGCGATTTACCCACTAGTTAATCCGCTGGCTGACCTCGCTTTCGCCTCGGCAAAAGGCGGATGATAACGCCAGCCCGGGCGCAGGTTAACGGCAGCAGCGACAGCAACCGCGCGCTGGCTGGCTGACTAGCTAGCTAGTCCTCCCCACGATCCGACGCCGCCACCTCCCCGGCCCAGGTGCGTGCGACCAGTTCCTCCATTTCGGCATTTTTTTTAGGAAATGATGGGGGGGATTTGTTTAATGTTGCCCGCGGCGGGAGTGGTTAAGTTGGTCGTCTGATCGGGGCTCCGGCTGCGGGCGATCTGTGGTCGGAACTATGGCCTCGCCGGGGTCAGCGATCAAGGTACGGTGGTGGGCTTGGGTGGCTCGGATCTGGTGTGCGGGAATTCACTGTGTTTTTGGGATTTGGTTTGGTACAGAGTACACAATGGTTTGTAGATGAATGGGTTTAGTGTTGTTGTACTGGAATTTTGTTTGTTTTGTTGATGGGTTGGGATCTGGCAGTTTTGGCATTTGGTATGGAAATGCCTGATTTTCCTTTATGGGCGTGGATGATGCCGTGAATAGGAGTCATCGGTGACCATGGTTTGTTTTGTTTATATTAGCTTGAGGTGGATCTGTGTGGCTGGAATTTAATCCGCTTTGCTTATTCATTTTCAACTTAATGGCGTTGGTGCTGATCTCGATGCTGATTGTGCTCTGAAAGTTGTCTGATTTGACTGTTCAGTTAGAGTGTTTTGGAAGCGACGGTTCGATGTTTTTTGTTTGAGCTGAAGCACTGGAATCATGCAAGTTTCCTGATGTCCATTTTGTTTTCGATTTAGCTAGCTGGGTATAAATTGTTGAATTCTAAGATGTCTGATGATGAGGTCTACTCGATTGTATTTTAGCCTGGAGTTGCTCACAGAGCAGGACATTCTCTAGTTTAGCCTTCAGACTTTTATTAATTGGCGGATGACGAAATTGCATCTGGTATTGTGAGAGAATGGATATAAATTGCTGAATTCTAGGATGTCTGATAATGAGGTCTACTCGATTGTATTTTAGCCTGGAGTTGCTCACAGAGCGGCACATTCTCTGGTTTAGACTTTTATTAATTGGCGGATGATGAAATTGCATCTGGTATTGTGAGAGAATGGAACGCATGAACTGACTCATCTGGAAATGTGTCAAGGTCTTGCTTAATTTTGTTGGCACAGGAGTATGATAATTAGGAATGCAGATGATGTGATACTTTGTCTTGGCTTTAGAATGGTTATTGTGAACAACTACTATGCCTGTGACAATGCATCATAGTTTGATTGAATGCGAGCAGGTCAGAGGTCTTGGAATTTTCAGACGTTAAAATTTTATGGAAAGAAGTCTTAAGCTGCTATGATGGGATAACTCACTAGCTTTTTGATATTGTGTTTCGATCACTGGGCTGTTTGAATAGGAAATTTTCGTATGCAATGTTCATAGACGCAGCATGTGATTTGTCCTTTTTTGGATTTTCATGAGCTGTGTATGAGAAAATGAAAAAGAGAAAAAGGATCTGTATTGATGTTTTTGTTTTAGAACGCTTTTAAACGAGTTTATTTGTTCCAAATCTTTGCTTTTTTGTAGATGGAATATCTGTTAAACAATTTATGATATATTTTTTCTGTTACAGCACACCTTTTCGTCGCTCTTGAAGCAAAAACCACCCAAGACTAGTCCAACAAAACCTAGGGGTACTATGGCTGTTTCAATGAGGGATGTAGATCCTGTCTTTCAAGGCGCTGGTCAAAAAGAGTATCCTTCACTTGCTAGTTTGCCACATGGTCACATTGTTTCCTTACTGATTTTTTGTGCACGTCATTTCATTCCAACAATTTATATGCCATATTTATTGTTACAGCTATACATTGTTTTGAATTAGTCTTGCTCTACTGCACTTATTCGGTAGATTCTGATTTGTAGTACATTTGGTCATCCGCCATATTTATCTCACGAATTGAGCGTCCGTACTAAGAGTAGGTGGAGATATTAGGTTAGCATGGTCCTACTGTTCTTTTATTCGATTTCATTTGTTAAATTACGACTGTTCACATATCTCTACAATGTTATCCTTAACAACACTCACAGTGGATTGGAAATATGGAGAATTGAAAAGTTGCAGGTTGTTCCTGTCCCCAAGGAATCTTATGGGAAATTTTTCACAGGGGACTCCTACATAATACTCAAGGTACTCAAATTTGCTCATGTCGGAAATGCACCGATTCCTGTATTTAGTTCATGGAAAAAAATACTGTGAGCTGCTTGATGTCAGTAGTGCAATTGTTTCAGTTGCTTACATCTTAACTCTAAAGATCATTAAATCTTGAGTACCCTGTTTATATGCTTGTCATATCATGGATCTTTCATACTAGAAGGTTTTTTTTTACGGTCCATACTAGAAGTTTTTAGTGCTTTTATAATTTAGTTTAGGATTTCATGATTTAGTTTTTGCTGCATAAAAACAGTAATTGTTATGCTTGCGTTACTTGCAGGTACTTAGGTTACATTTATGCTTGGATTGATATTTATAGTATCTTGAAATCCTGATTGTTATTAACGGTTATATTGTCTTTTGAACAGAAAACTGCCCTTAAAAATGGTTCGTTTCGGCATGATATCCACTATTGGCTTGGCAAAGATAACAGCCAGGTTCGCTATCACATTTTGAGCTCATTTCCTTTGCGGGCAGCGTAGCTAATGAATAGAAGATTTACTTGTGTCCCTTTAATAAATGAATAGGATGAAGCTGGTACAGCTGCAATCAAGACTGTGGAGCTGGATGCTGCTCTTGGTGGACGCGCTGTCCAATACCGTGAAGTGCAGGGAAACGAAACTGAGAAATTTCTTTCATACTTTAAACCTTGTATTATACCAGTGGAAGGTGGGGTTGCATCTGGTTTCAGGCATGCGGAAATCAATGAGCGAGAGCATGTAACACGATTATTTGTCTGCAGAGGAAAACATACAGTGCATGTTAAAGAGGTGAAGGATTTTTGGCCCATTTAGTTTTTTCCGTCTATTCTTGTACAACCACATATACCTAGTACAGCTGTGACACTCTAGTTTTTCCCCTCCAACAGGTTCCTTTTGCACGATCATCACTTAACCATGATGACATATTTATTTTAGATACAAAATCCAAAATATTTCAATTCAATGGTTCAAATTCAAGCATTCAAGAGAGGGCCAAAGCCCTAGAGGTTGTGCAATATCTTAAAGACACAAACCATGAGGGTAAATGTGAAGTAGCTGCCGTAGGTAAGTTGACTTTGGGAAACAATGATAAATTGGTCATGATACCATATTTGTTCGGAATTATAATTTAGTCTTTCAAACAGAGGATGGAAAGATGATGGCAGATGCTGATGCTGGTGAATTCTGGGGTCTTTTTGGCGGATTTGCTCCTCTGCCAAGGAAGACATTTTCTGAGCTTAATGGGAAAGATTCTGCATTCACTTCAAAGTTGCTCTGGTAATATATCATAGCAGACAAAGTCTTGTGATTTAATTTATTTTTTTAATTTTTTTCTTTCATGGTTATGTTTTGGCATGTCTATTTTTTCTTCTTATGATGAAATACTATATGTTTTTACTATCAGTCTCAACAAGGGCCAAGCGGTGCCTATTGACGGAGTTCTAAAAAGAGAACTACTAGATTCCTCAAAATGCTATCTGCTAGACTGTGGATCTGAAATTTATGTCTGGATGGGTAGAGAAACAACTATCGAAGAGAGGAAACGGGCAGGATCTGCTGCCGAGGTAGGACCATCTTGCTTTTGTATTCTTGATTGAGAGGTTATGATAATTTGGCTGCACTTTTCTTGAATCGGCCACCCCAAATTCATGATAAACATAGGCAAATGTAGGGAAAAGGAGTACCTATGACTAGTGTACCACGGCTGTAATAAACACACAACCCATTTGGCTTTTGTAAATACATAGAAATCATGTTCCTATTTTTGCAGGAATTACTACATGAAGGAAATCGGCCAAAATCTCATATTATTCGCCTCATGGAAGGATTTGAGACGGTTATATTCCGATCCAAGTTTGATAAATGGCCCAAAAAAGCTGAAGCAGTTGTGTCTGACGAGAGCAGGGGAAAAGTGTCAGGTTAGCATCAAAGCCACTGATGATCTTTTTTCGGTATTGTCCCTGCTACTACTAACTTATTATAACTAATTTTCTCCTGCAGCACTTCTTAAGAGACAGGGATTTAATTTTAAGGGACCAGCAAAAGCTGCTCCTGTAAAACAAGAGCCTCAACCTCAGATTGATTGCACTGGGAACTTACAGGTCAGCTAAATTTATTTTCTTGCGAAAGATTTTACAACTGGTCCACATTTGATTATAGCTATTGAATTCTTGTGTATTGAGCTCTTGAGAAGATAATACACATACCCTGAACAAGATTGTTAGTATGGGCACAAATCTATTTGAAAGTTTCAGTTGCAGAAAAAGTACCAGTATTTCACCACTGAAAAATAATTACATTGTGGTGTAAAATGAAAGCACACTGTTCTTGTACAAGTGGTTTCTTGTAGTTCAGCTGGTATTTTAATGCACCCTGTATGAGGGTACTTTTCCTGGCATTCAGAATTTAAGAAGGCCTACTTCGACACATTTTATGATTAGGGAATTAAGGATACCGGAAGCCATGGAGAGAAATCAATTTTTTTCTTTTTTTGTGCCTTTATTGTTCCAGTGTTTCTTCTTTTAGTACTTTCTCTTGTTTTCAATTGATGACATTAGGCCGTACTCTTAGTTCATTTTGAGCTAAGAAAGTTGTCCTGACGTCATTGATTAAAACTGGAGGGAGTTCAATATATGAACTTACTTCACAATCCCTATCATAACACTAAATTCTTTTAGATATACAAAGTCTGAAATTGCCTATGTCTTACAGGTTTGGCGTGTCAATGGTAGCGAAAAGACTTTCCTTTCATTCTCTGAACAGTGCAAGTTTTACAGTGGGGATTGCTATATCTTTCAATACACCTACCCCGGAGATGATGGAGATGAATGTCTTATTGGTACTTGGTTTGGAAAGAAGAGTGTCGAGGTAACTGTTTGACACATTTTCCATTTGTGATAGTAGTAAACATGATTGATATGATGTTTATGGCTCTTATGGAATTTATCATATCTGTGCGGAATTCTATCAAGTTGAAAAATAGTTAACCATGTGGATCTCTTTGCATAACCAGGACGAGAGGAGTGCTGCCACTTCACTTGCTGATAAGATGATCGAGTCTCTGAAATTCCAGGCTGTTCTGGTAAATATTTCTATATTTCTTGTCTGAAATACTTATGTAAATACTGGTTAAATATCTCAATTTCATTTTCCTTGGTTATCACAGGTTCGTGTTTATGAAGGAAAGGAACCCATTGAGTTTTTCCCAATATTTCAGAACTTGGTTATATACAAGGTTGGTGTTTTACCAAAACATGTGATCAAGCTTCATGAAGTCTATATCCTTCATTTGGCAATATGATGCTGCATGTTTACTTTATTTTTTTTTTGTTAAATACAGGGTGGTACAAGTACTGGCTATAAGAAATTTGTCTCAGAAAATGGCATTGAGGATGATACTTATTCAGAAAGTGGGGTTGCTCTTTTCCGAGTTCAGGGTTCAGGACCAGAGAATATGCAAGCTATACAAGTTGATACGGTAATTCTTTTTCGATATCTTTGCCAGACAAAGCTTTATATTAACGTCATTGCCACATTATCTTAGATAATTATCTTTCTACTTCTTAGCGTAAACTATAACCATGCCATCCTACTTATTACCAGGCAGCCTCGTCCCTGAACTCTTCTTATTGTTACATACTACATGATGGAGATACAGTTTTTACATGGATCGGTAATCTTAGCTCATCGATGGACCAAGAGCTTGCTGAGAGGCAGCTTGATGTGATTAAGGTATAAGGAATGTTTTCTTTAATTATTTCATGTGGATGCTTGTGATCATTCAAATGAACACTGGCAAACAGTGATGACTAAAACTTTTCCTGGGATAATTATTGAGTTGTTAGTTACTATAGTTATGATGGATGACTATTCACTACAATCATCTTCCTAAATTTGGAACAATATGATGTACATGTTGGTTCAACATGATTTATTCTTCTCATTTTTTTGTGCATCATTGTACAACATAATTTATATATTGTGTTTTCCTTGTTACTTTTCTTACAACTGTTTCCTGTCAAATTTATCTGACTAGCACCAGATACATGTGTGGCAGATACACATAATATTGTTACTTGAACATAGTTTATGGTAAATCTTGTCTCGTATGACATATCTGCTTCCTAATCATACATTCCCGACTTCTAATTTAGGTTAATGATTGCTTCTGTGAAAGCTGTATGTTTATACCTTACCAAGCATGTTGCAGTCCTGATGGCTCTCCTCTATTGAATAAGCGACCATAGCCCTTTCCATTTTCTAATCCATTATATATTTCATGCAGCCGAATCTCCAGTCCAGATTGCTTAAGGAAGGCTCAGAATATGACCAGTTTTGGAAGTTACTTGGAGTCAAGTCTGAGTACGCCAGCCAGAAGATTGTGAGGGATCAAGAAAGTGATCCTCATTTGTTTTCTTGTACATTTTCAAAGGGTAAGATCAATTCATAAGTGTAATTGCATCCATCCATTATCTTTATTGTGTCTTCATGACTGATTATGTGCCTTGCTTATATGCATTTCCTCTCTGTGAAACTATGTACGGCCTACTTTCTTATAATGAAGGGGTGCTTAAGGTGAGAAATCCTGAAACTTATGCTTTATTATTACGGGCATGATATGATGAATAATTAATGCCGGTCTGCTATAACAGGTTAGGGAAATATTCAACTTTTCTCAAGATGATTTGATGACGGAGGACATATTTATTTTGGATTGTCATTCGTGCATCTTCGTATGGGTTGGGAAGCACGTGGACACAAAAGTACGAGCACAGGCTTTGAGCATTGGAGAGGTATATGATGAATTCTTTTTTCTTTGTCAAATGCTATAGATGAGTAGTAAAGTGAAATTGCTGTAAATTTACATTGGATTGTACAACTCTTTTTTTGTCAGAAATTTATAGAACTTGACATCCTCATGGAGAATCTATCACAAGAAACACCACTTTATGTCATCACTGAAGGAAGCGAACCCCAATATTTCACAAGGTTCTTCACTTGGGACTCTGCAAAATCAGCAGTAAGCACTTTTCTTCTATATTACCATGGTTTTGATATTGTGTAAATATCACACACTAAGCTCATGGATTTTGTCTTGCGAATTGTTTTCAGATGCATGGCAACTCATTTGAAAGAAAGCTGTCTATTGTGAGGGACGGAGTGAAACCAAGAACAGACGTAAGATTTCTGTATCCGATATTGATAATTGTCTTGCTGATTTTGAACCTTTTAACTCATTTCAAGTTATGCTGGACGGTTGGGACCCTACGCGAGCCTAATTGGGTCGAAATGTTGAATGCATGCTATTTTGTGTCTGTTTCAAGTTATGGTGGCATTCTGTGTTGGAACATTTGTTTGCTGAAAATTCATAGATCAACGTTCACTGCATAACTTTATGCAGCCACTGATGCATCCTCTGATCCATTTTGGCCTGTGAATTACATTTGTTTTTGCACCCACAAAGACAAAAGGCTGACTGACCCTAGTCAGACATCAAATTTTTGCATTTGTATATATTATGTGTAGTGCATGAACATACACGGTAGCAAATCGGCATTAGCTGGTAGCATTAGATGGATTCATTGTGTTCAGTATAATTTCCTAAAGCTGTTTGTGCTGGAATCAAGCTAACTTTGGTTACAATATGTGTAGAAACCTAAAAGAAGGCAGATAACATCAACGCACACCGGAAGATCCAGTGTACCTGATAAATCTCAACGTTCCAGAAGTATGTCATTCAGTCCTGATCGTGTAAGAGTTAGAGGAAGGTCGCCTGCCTTCAATGCGCTGGCTGCTAACTTTGAGAACCCCAATACCCGAAACCTATCAACTCCTCCACCAGCTGTGAGAAAACAAACTCCGAGGTCCGTCTCTCCTGATCCCTCGAAGCCACCTCCAAGGGCTGCTTCAATTGCTGCGATTTCTGCTTCTTTTGAGCGACCTAAGCCGACTCTGATACCAAAGTCAATTAAAGGTATGCACATCCTTAGAAAGGAATAGTCACATTTTACGTTCCAGACATGGTTTTCTGACTTTCTATGTTCTTTTGGTGTCAAGCGAGTCCTGATGCAAACAAGCCCCAGGCTGAAGCAATCAAACCTAAACAAGAGACAAATGCTAGGGAAAGTAGCCCAGCAAAGGATAGTCAAATTGCAACTCCGATGTCACAGGAAGATGTAAAGGAGGGATCAGAAGGCGAGCAAGGGCTTCCTGTATATCCATATGACCGCTTGAGGACATCTTCCATCAATCCTGCCCCAGACATTGATGTAACCAAGCGTGAGGTAAATCCTGCTGTCCTTATAACACCACTATCTTACCATCTTAAATCTAACACTTTTGTCATCATCAACAAAAAAAAAAACCTTAAATCTAACACTACTATGTTGGCACATTGCAGGCTTATCTCTCTTCGGCAGAGTTCAGAGACAGGTTTGGGATGGCAAAGGAGGCTTTTGCAAAGCTACCAAAGTGGAAGCAGAATAGGCTCAAGATTGCCCTTCAGCTGTTCTAAAATCTGCTACCGTAAAATAGACCGTTTTCTTTGGTTTGTCAAAGAACAATGACATGACTGGCTGTTGAAGGTAAACCTTTTTTTTTTCTGGTCACGGGCACTTCAAGATCTCGGGCGGTCAGTATGGTTACAGGCAGTTAGGTCCCTTGCGGTCAATGCAGCAGTGGTAAGAGTCATTGTAAGTGTAGCCTATCATTGGTCAAGGGACCTTTGGTAGGTTTCGGAGGGGCAGATCCAGTGAGTTTTGAGCTGCTCATGCTCCTGAAATATGTTGTTCACTGACAATTTTTCATGTTGTGCGACAACTCGATTGTGTCAGATCGCTGCATTAGCGATCCGGCCTCCCCAATTCTTTCGTACCCAAGGTCACAGGTTTGGTTGTGAGCTTGCAAACCTTTCGCCCCAGTGAAGCCTCATATTTGTTCAATTTTTTTTAAAAAAGTAGAGTTCTTATTCCCTGTGGTAATAAGGGCTATATGTATGATGTAATTTAGGCAACCGAACGTGTTGTACAAAAGAGTTTGTAAAATATAGTTTTTTGGGGCAGTTATTTTGTACTTCCAGTGTGTATACTTAACGGATCATTTTTTTTACATTGTACATTCTATTCAAAACACATTGTTTCCCGTTTATTCGTAATTCGCTTTAGACATGTGAGCTGTATTTGCTTGTAGTGCTTGTGCGAACTGAAAAGATGTTGGGTTCAACCGCGGAAGGACGCCCTCAGGGAGACCAGCGTGGCTGTTTTGGTTGTGGGCACGGCATGGCAGTGGCGTTGGCTAAAAATTTGCACTTTGAACTTGGAAGAAGCAGCACGATCGGCTAAATTATAAGCTGCACTTTGTTGGCGCGATCAGCTATCATTTGGATGGACCGTGGTCCATGGCACTACTTCAGGCGGAAGACCTATAACGAAACCCAAACCATGGCGTCTGCAAGCATGTATGTGTAGTGTACGAAGAATTCTTGAAACTTGGAAGCTTCGCTGGGCATGCGGCGGTGCCGGCCTCGCAATTCGCAAATGCCGACATAGCACTCGGCCGCGACGGACGGACTGTGTGGTGCGGCAACGCCTAGCGCAACGAAGCCGAAGGACCTCCAGGACGCGGCGACGCGACAGGCGATGTTCTTGTCCCGGGTCATCGGATTCCCCGGCCCAGAGCAAAGCAAACGATCACTCCTCGAGCCTCGAGCAGTAAAACGCGCGCCAGCCCGCGAACCATGCTGCTACGAGCGCTCGCATCGCCCGCGCGCCACACACCCAACAAACACCTTGCTCGTCTCCCTCGACACTGCGGTTCTGCGGCTGCGCGGCGCGACTCGGCGATCGGCGACTCAAACCGCTCCCCTTCTTCCCGCTCGGCCGCCGCAGCCGAACCGCCAGTCCACCTCCTCGCGCACATGCTCCACCGTCTCGCCCGCGCCCAAGCGCGCCACCGGCTCATCCTCCCCGCAGCCCGCGCGCTTTTCACCTCCGCCCCATCCCCCGCTCCCGCCGCCACCATCACCGCCACGCCCGCGGCGCCGCTCTCGGACGCAGACCTCGAGCTCCTCCTCCGCCGCAGCCACTACAGCCCCTCCACCCGCCGGTTCCACTCATTCCTCCCCCTCCTCTCACACCCCTCCGTCCTCCTCTCCTCCGCGCTCCACCTCTTCCGCCGCGCGCACCCTTCCCTCCCCACCCCGCCCCAACCTCCTCCCATCACCCTCACCGATGCCGCCGCCGCTCCCTCCGCTCCCTCCACCCACCTCCACCTCCTCCTCCCGTCCCGCATCAAGGGCCAGCCGCTCCCCGCCCCCACCCTCCCGCTCCGCCTCGCCATGCGCTCCGCCGCCTCCGCACTCGACGCCGTCTTCGCCCCGCGCGCGGCCACCTTCGCCTACCGCGGCCGCCACGCCGCCATCCGCTACCTCAAGTCCATCCCCAACGCGTCCTGGTACTTCCGCGTCGCCATCCCGCGCCAGCGCTTCGGCCCGCGCCACGCGCGCCGCCTGCTCGACGCCATCTCCGCAAAGGTCGACGACGCCGGGTTCCTGGACTTCCTGAACGAGCTGTTCGTGTCCGATGCGGTCGCGTTTGAGCTCGGTGGCTGTGAGCTTGGCCGCGGGCTCCCGCAGGAATCGGAGCTCACCGCCACACTGGTGAACATATTCTTCGATCCTGTGGATAGAGAGCTGATGGCCATCCGGGAGGAGGTGCATAAAAAGCATCCCAGAATGAAGGACGACAGTGTTCTGCATAAGCCTGTGAGGGTGTATGCGGTGCGGTATCTCGATGAGATTCTGGTTGTGACATCGGGTTCAAAGATGCTCACAATTGAGGCCAGGGACAGGGTCATTTCAGTGTTGGAGAAGGATTTGGAGGTGAAGGTGGACAGGTTGGGTAGCTCAATCCATAGTGCTGTATGGGAGAAGATGGAGTTTCTTGGTATGGAATTTCAAGCTGTGCCACCATCAGTCTTGCATCCTCCCATGTCAGAGAAAGCGAAGAGGGCAAGGAAAAAGTATCTGAAAATGAAGGCAGAGAAGGCACAGGAGCTGAAAAATGCACGGGAGACGCGGCGGAAGAAGCTGGGGTTGAAGATACTGAACCACTTGTTCAAGAGAGTGAGGCGTGGGGAAGAATTTGAATTTGATTTTAGGATTGAGGACGAGGTGCGACAAGTGTTCAAGGAATGGGCAGATGAGACAGTGGTTGAATATTTCAAGTCACAGGAGCATTGCCGGTATTGGCATCGATTGCTCACTTCAGGCGATTTCTTGTCACTGAATAGAGTTAGAGATCAGCTACCACCAGCATTGGTGGACTCCTATGACCAATTGCAACAGACACTCGACAGGTTATTGATGCCCATGAAGGGCCTTGACATTGCAAAAGAAGAGGAGATGCTAGCAGAGGAGGAGGAAGAAAAACAGTATGAGAAGACTACTGTTGAGGACTTAACAGAGTTGAAAATGAGGGTCAATGTACCAATAGAGCTTGTAAGGAAGGCAGTAAAGCTGGCTGGATTTACAAACACCATGGGACGGCCACGGCCAATCAAGCTACTTCTCTGTTTGGATGATGCAGATATCATCAAATGGTATGCCGGTGTTGGGAGGAGGTGGCTAGATTTCTTCTGCTGCTGTCGGAACTTCAAGATGGTTAAGACTGTTGTTAGTTACCATTTGAGGTTCTCCTGCTTCTTGACATTAGCAGAGAAGCATGAGTGTACTAAGAGGCAAGCAATGAGCCATTACACGAAGGATTTAAAGGTGGCAAATGATGATGGAGTGGCAGAACTGCACTTCCCTACAGAACGGGAGATTAAAATGATGGGTGATAAGAATCTTTTTGATCCAAAGCCTGTGGATGGAGCCTTGACCATGATCTTGGTGAGATTAGCAGTTGACGACACCTCCTATCCATGCCTGGCACATTTTTGTGCAAAGACGGACACTTTGCTTTACCGGATACGTTTACTCCAGAATCGCCTAAATGTTGATCCTTTGAATGAAAAGAAGTGGGTCCATGGGCTAAGTGCCGTTCAAGAGAGCCTGAATAAGAAATGTCTCCCTTTGTGCTCTATGCATGCAAGTGACCTTCTTCTTGGTAACATTACTCTTCAAGATATTGACTGCACCCAGTTTGTTGATGTCGAATGAAAAAAAAAAAAAAAAAGTTGCCCGTGCAGTACCTCTGGCAGGTTGCAGCTCGTGCAACATTGCACATTGCAGACTTCACTGAGCGTTGATCAGATGAACGAGTCTGGATTAAATCTGAACTTCTCTTACACAGTAGAAGTCGCTTTTGACTCCAGAGGTATAATATTTTCATATATGTTGGGCTGAAAATCCTGCTAGCGCATCAACTAATAGAGATATTTTCAGGAATGTAATGTTGCATGCTAGTGTTGGCATTTCACCGTGGTTAACTGTTAGCTATTCATGTCAATGAACTCATCTCAGGTATTTCTCAGCCCAATCTTAAAATATCTATCTTCTACTTTTATTATGAATTTTGCGGCATCTTCACTTTTGAGTCATTGCATATAGTAATGGCAAGGTTTTAAATCTCCGGCTATAGCTGCTAGAAAGAACCACCGCTACACCATTGTTAGTGCTAAATCCCGCTAATAGCCCGCTATATGACACTACAACCTTGTTTTTTAAGGCTGCTGCTAAATGGCTTAGTCGGAGATTTTAAACCAAGTAATGCATAAGCATTGTTATGAACAGGGAACTAATTTATGCCAATGGCAGATGGCACTGATTAGGGTCAAAATGACCACTTTATGGACCGAAATAGCCTCATTAGGCTCCTTTTCTGTGGAAAACATATTACCTTCTTATAATAAATAGTGACCCGAACATAAGATCTTCAAGGAAAATCATCTTGTTTTCACTAAGACACTAACCATTAAGGATAGTTTCTATTTTCATTTTTAAGAGAAGGGTGGAAAAGGAGAGGGTTCAGATCCCCTTGTTCAATAATTTATCCTCAGTCTTCAAAATAACCCTAAGGCTATCTAACTAACACTTTTAACATCTCCTAAGAGTGCATCACTGGTGCAACTTGGCAGTGCACTCGTGCTCCATTCTTAGAGTTTATCAAAAGTTTCTTCAAGCCATCACTATCCCCATAGATATCGAATCTGTCATGACTCATCTGTTTGATGTCTTTTTATCCCGCAATGTGTTTCTCTTGAGATTGGTGTGTTTCTACCCCCAGTTCACTCCCATTGTGTAGCCCTGGGTTATTTTGTGGATTACCTTCCGTGCATGGTTGCATTGTGCAACCATTGATGAGCTGCTCTGGTTAGGCTTGACCTTGATAAATTACAGCAGAGACAAATTGCTGTTACTGACTCCTGCTCATGTTCTTTTCAACAACTTCCCGAACATAAACCACGCATTTTGAGTTTGATAAGGCATACTTCTGTAATAATAGGTAAATTTACTGTTTTCTTAGTTGGATTCAGGTGAAATTTGTGAGATTCTTTTCTTAAGCTGTAAAGGAAATGGCTCAAAAACAATTTAGGTATGAGTTATCGTTACTGTCTAAGAAGATTATTATTTTAGACTGTACATAACTGCAAAACTTACAGTAATATACTCCGTACATGGATTCTTCAATGATATATTCGAGCAACCAGTCTAGTAGCATTAGATTATTGTCAACAATATCATCTCTGAGTACATATACGAGTTTAGTGTTGCAGTTGACTTGGTATCCTATCAAATCAATCATCTAGATATTATTAAATCAGAGCTGCACCATCTGTCAGCCTGCCTTACTGATTGCTAAGGAGTAAGCACCACTAGCAGTGAGTGCCTATCAAGTTTCCTTTGTTCATGTTAATGTTACATTGAATTGCCTCTGTAATATTTTAAAATTTACCTATATCGACTGCCATATCCTTGTATACTCTGAGTCTGAGTAATACACCAAATTCAACTGTTTCACTTTTAGCAGTGTGATGGGGCTATTCTGTAGTTTGAAAGAAACTTTCTATCTTTGACTGTCGGATGTTTTTGTTAATTAATCATGTTGAAATCATTGGTGTAGGGTCTGTCACCTGATTGTGTCTGCCTGTCCCCTTGACTAATTATGATTTGGAATGTTTCCATGCTGTTGAAATTCTATCCATTGCCATTTTATGAATGTACTGAATGATTGTTCAATGGAAATACTAGCTATAAACTGTGTCGAATTGGAATTCTCAATTTTTATACAGTTATTGTATGATCACTTGATACTTGTTCTAGCTTAGAATATTAATCCTCATTCATTTTTTTAATCCAGCTGCATTTGTTAATCACTTGATTTAAATAGACATTGCACCAGAAATCTGATGATATCAACTGAACTAACTGTTAGTAGTCCAGATACATCATGCCCAAGGTTTTGCATGCTAAACGGGAAACCGTTATTTTGTCTTGCATATCATGTGGTCCTCTTGCGTCATTTTTTTCCCCACAAGCATTCCGTTATCTCACGGTCACATTATTACACCTAATGATCATACGGAAGTGTGCTGCACCCTGCATGAGACACCCAACGATATGTTTCTGTTTTGTGATGTTACATCGCCTATTAGCAACAAGAATCTGGGTCCTAAAAGACTTCTGGTACCTCGCATATGAACATGAGAAAGAGGATGAGGTCGATGTATCATGAACAGCATATTCATTTCAAGGCCAAGATTACCTGATTGATGATTGCTCTCTGTGCAGGGTTCCTTGGTCCACCAGGGTGACAGTGCTTGCTTCCATGCCACCATGCAGGAGGTAGTGACATGGCCAGGCGTACAGCTGGAAATCTAGTGGTTGTCAAAGCATCACCTTGAATTCATAATTTTAGTAGCACCTTGAGCAAAGGTATGCACATTAGTAGAGATCACATCATGGAAAATTAAAGTACAATATTGCTCAAATTATTGCAAAGATCTCCAATCCAAAAGTGAAATGGTCTGACATTGGATGATATTTCTCAGTTCATTCACAAATTCAAAAAGAAGATAATTCAATGCCAAACGATGACTACTGTACGAAATTTCCTAACGTTTACTGCAATACTACATGCAGAACTGTACGTTTGAAGCTTTAGGGGGTCCCCTGCTTGCACATGCAACCATCGGAATCTGCACCTTCTGGAACTGTATGGAAGTCAACTGTTTGCATCAGTCTAAAATAAGGTACATTGGCAAAAAAAATTCATACCCTTTCACAATAATTGAATTCCAAGTAACATAATTTGATAGGGCTATTTACAGAACACATTCTCCCTTACAACTGAACCTTATCCTGTTGCCATGCTCTTTTCATAGTCAGTCGCTGTCCATGCCGATCAATCTAACCTGCACGGTACGCACCTCGCACAGGCTCGCAGTTTTCTGCTGAAACGCTGAGCCCAGAGCAAGGCCAACGCGTTGGCGTGAAGCCCAACACGTCAGCAGGAATCTGAGGTGGATGACAGAGAAAGCATGGGGGACGGACAAGCCGCTCGGCGCGTCTGCCGGCGCCAACTCGACCCGAGCTCCAAGACGTCCATGGGTCCCGCTGGCCTATTCTCTCTGGCCTCTCTCCTTTTACCGGCTGACATGCATGTATTGGAATCTGTGAAGTGGCCAGGGCGTTGTGCTTCTCGGCTGTAGTCTTGCCGCAAAACCGGCTGCACCTCTTCAGCGATGGGCTTGCTCTAAATAGTCCAGGGCTCGACGTTTCACGGCGCCATTGGAAAACGGCACCGGAGTAAAAAAGAATGCCCCCACTTGTCAATGACCACTTCCAACGGCTTCGAATGATTTTGTGTGGAGCACGTGAAGTTGAGCGCGTGCCCCACGCTCGGTACAGCCCATGCCCGCCCATCCATTCCATCCAAAGACCCCGGACCTGCCAACAACCACGATAGAGGACATATCATTCAGGCCAACTGCCAAATCACCACAGGAAGGAATACAGGATAACTACGAGAGGGTTAAAAATCAAACTTAAATACAGGACGTCCTTTTGCGTCGGCACATGGTTTTGACGTTTCAGTTACACGTTTGCGTGGGCTGTTGCTACAATTTTACGCTGAAGCTATCATCACTTCGGGTTGTGCGATATCGTGTTCTGGTAGACGTAGATCACGTGAATACTAGCCGTAGCAGTAACGCGTCACAAGTCACATCCACTGCAACGTTAGATGATCCTTGTCCAAAACAATGAGAACGAAATAAAAGAAGGGGAAGCTATACACTGATAACAATGTACCAAATCCCAAAGGCTTGAGTAAGCAAAATTCGTATATTCCTCTGGGGAGAGTGATATAAAACGCTCAACTAGTGAAGGGGGTGGGACTATTTGGGAGAGATCGAACAAAGACCAAGGCAGAAGCAGGCTCCTCGCGAGCCTGCAGCGGTGGGTCCCAACCACGGCGAGGCTGGGCGCTCGCCCCCGGCGGCCAGCTGAGCCGTTCGGTGGCGTCGGCACCAACGCACGGCACCCGGCGAGGAGCCGGCGGCAGCGGCAGCCGCAGCAGATCGGGACGCGCGTCATGGCGTGGTGGCGCACGAGGGTGGTCGCACCGGTGCGCCGAGCATGGCTCGCCGTCGCCGCCGCCCGCGCACGCGTCCGTAAGGGTGGTAAGAACCTCTGCGCCCCCTTCTTTTGGAACTCTGCATATCACAGCAGATGAGCAGCGTAATTGTGTTCCTCAACTGATTCGTCGGCGTAGAACAGGAGCAGCAGTTGATGAGTAGTTCATGGCACAGATTTCTTCCACACTCGCTACCTAGTAGCCACATTTCCGATTTGCACGGTGCCTTTGAAATTTCGAGTTGATTCTTGCATGTTAAAGTGAGAGTTTTGCAGAGAAACATGCACTGTTTGCGATGTCGGCAGATCTAGGTGTCCAGCTAAAGCTGTTAACAGTAGCAGAACACAGAGTTTGAGCTAGCCTTTGCTGGTTTGTTAGGAAAACAAAGGAAAAGTCCACAACAAACAAACAAATGATTTAGTGATCGGTAATGGAGACGTTATCTTTTTTGCTTCCAACCGCCCGTTTTGGAGTGTATGCGGACAATTAAGCTCTGGACCACCCAATCTCCGTTGCAGTCCGTGTGATTCTTGTGGTTCATCATTTGATCTTCTTTTGCTTGAAAATAAAGCACCTTTATTTCCTGCTTTTGTTGCTCTGACTAGTAAACAATTGTTGATTTTCTCACTTCTTTTATCCCTCATGGGATCAATGCAGAGTGTGGCATCCTGAATCTTCACCAAGACGTGCAGACCTGCGGTTACCAGGACGTGCAGGTGATGTGGAACATGCTGAGCTCGGAGGAGGAGGTCGCCGCTCACGCACCGCCAAAACGGCGGAAGCGGCCGTTCTGGAGGCTGCCGCCCTGGCTCGTCCGGTCGCCTCACGCCGCGCAGTGAGAGAGGCTGCATCACCGACAGCACCGTCACAGAACGCTATCGCTCTCTGATAGTTTTCCAGCGTGACCGGAGCCTAGCCTCTTGTGAGTAGTGAGTACGACGTCATCATCATGCCATGGCGTCCCTCGCTTTGTCCACCGAGGCCTAAACCAAGATGGTGAGAAGTGCAAGTCTGAAAGGGTCATGCGTTCATGGTTCAGAAAACAAAATAGTCATGTGTATAAAAAGCTATTATGTAGTTCGGGACAAAGCATGGAAGAAAAGCCCTGACTTGGCGCTCTGGTTGCTTGATTCTGCTCTGAACTTGTAGTAGCCACTAGCCAAAGCATGGCGGGTTGCTTAGCAATTCGAATTACTATTTATCTATTTTTGCCTTGTTCTTGCCATGTTATTTGTAATATAAAGGACAAAATCATTAGCATAAACTTTTTTTTTTTTAATCTAAGCATAAACTTTATTTGGATGAACTCTAGCTCAGATGTTTCTGTGTATGTGCGGTTAGCAGATCAAAGTTGCATTCCCTGGCTTCTATATACATTGTGGGCTTCTTATTGGGCCTAGGACTTCTGTACTCTGGAGACTTGTACCTCTTTCACTCCAGGAGACTTGTATTTGAGGAGGCCCATGAGCGACGTCCTCCCAGGAGTGACGGAAGTTATTAGGCAGCCCAACTGTGGGTTGAGACAGCAGCCCAAGTGAAACATCAAAGGGTCCAAACAACGATAGTTTGCTTGGTTAATTACCTAGACTAATGAAAGTTTGTCTTAGAAATAGCAGCGGCATTCGATTCGGATGTTCATTTGCATGCTTGGAATTTGAGCCTTGAAAGGTCCTAAATTCGTACTGATAATCATAACGAAAGGCCCGAATCCTTACTGAACATACACTAGTACAGATATGACATGCCTACTCCACAAACAACCAAGTTTCAATCAGGAACGGTCATCCCTTCTCACAGGGGTGCCTGCGCGCGGCCGGAACACGCAGGCTTGGTACGCATGGACCCCCTCCCTCTCCCAGCCGGCAGCCGCTGCCACCCATCAGAGATTAGCCAGCCAGAGTCCGTTTCTCCATGACGTCTGCCGATGCTGTTGCCGGCCCACGCAGCGCACCACCATCAGACATCAGCCACGCCCCCACACCCAGACCCATTGAGGATGATAATAGCCACGGTCTCGCTGTCTGGCCGCGCGCGCTCGTTTCCATCCAAGCGATCGACCCGTGGTCGGCAAGCCTGGGCATGCATGCAGCATTCCGCCGGTGTTGGTACGGCCGGCCGGCTCGGTGGTCGCGGTCGCTCAAGCCAAGTTTTGCGTACAAGTCTGATCTCTGCCTCGCACGGCCCTGCGCGTGTACGTCGCGTGGACACGGCTACCTCGATCGCGCTGGATCGATGGACGGATCGAGGAAGGAACGGGCACGCATGCATGCCACAGCACTCTGGATTCTGCGACTGTGTGGGAGATGTGCCTAGCTAGCTTGGTCGGCCGCGCGCTGTACGTACGTGCGTGCGTTTGACAGCTCCTCGTACCTGTGTGTACGTGTTGCTGTCCTTCTGGAGGAGGAAGAAAACTGGAATGCAGCATCATGTCAAGTGTGTACCACATATACCGTACGGTACCTCTGCCGCTGCGATGACCACCCCGTCCCTTGATATCATGCTTGGTTGCCCGCCACGGAATGCCACACCAAAGGTTTGGCGACCTGACCGAAAGTGCGGCAGTCACTACCAGGATCGCCTTTTTTGCCGAGTGCCTGCAGCACTCGGCAAAAGTCAAATTACACTCGGCAAAAGTTTTGCCGAGTGTAGCACTCGGCGAAGCCCACTCGGCGAGTCCATACACGGCGAAGACCACTTTTGCCGAGTGTCTTTCCTCGGGCACTCGGCAAAACTTTTGCCGAGTGTCAAACAATACACTCGGCAAAAGCAGGGACTTTTGCCGAGTGTATTAAAAATTACACTCGGCAAAAGTCCCTGCTTTTGCCGAGTGTCAAAAAATACACTCGGCAATAGTAAGCACTTTTGCCGAGTGTTAGTGCAAATACACTCGGCAAATATCTCCACTTTTGCCGAGTGTTAGTGCAAATACACTCGGCAAAAGTGTTTGTCCAGAACATGTTTTATTTGTTTTTTCGCAAATCCTTTCAAAAAACACAGGCATTATACATATATATGACAATATGCATCCATTTCACATCCATATCACATTCAAATCCTCAAATTGTCCACAATCCAACAATCAATACACATTTAGTCCATATATAGTCCACAAAGTGTTCACAAAGTCACACATAGTCCATAAACGCTTACAAGTCCATAAATAATCCACAAAAGCAAACAAGCCACACATAGAGTCCATAAAACACAAACTATGGATCAAAGGGTGGAGGTGCTTGTGGAAAAAGATTGCGAGCTGCCGATAGATCCACGTCTCCCGCCCCAACCCCAGCCTCAGCATTCGACCCCGCTGACCCAGGCATCGGCTGCACAAAAGAAGACATAACATTTGTGATTCAATATGTATAGCACAACTCTAAGTTTTCTAAGTCTCTAGGTTTTCTAATTCTCTAAGTTTGTCTATGTTTCTAAGTTGTCTAAGGTTGTGTAAGGTTGCCAATACACTCACCGGAGAAGAAATGGGAGGACGAGGAGCCCACATCGGAGGTGTCGGCAATGGGTGACCTATCGCCGCGAATTGAGCTTGAAAGTAGGAGAACATCTCCTGTGTCTGCGCCTGCAACTGCGACTGCACCTGCGCCTGCACCTGCGTCCGCACCTGCGCCTCCACCTGCGCCTGCACCTGCTCCTGCACCTGCTGGGCCAAACTTGCCTCGAGCTGCTCCCGTCTGGCCCTCTCTTCCTCAAGCTGGGCCTGCAATATGAAATCAATTGTGATACTCGAGTGCAATATTGAATCAAATGAAAAAATTAAACAAACAAGGAATGTAACAGTAATAACCTGGAGGGTCTGTGTAGCGGTCGGTCGTTCGCGTATGCTCGGGCCACCGCTAACGGTCCGTGCTCGAATCTGGGAGAGCGTGGGAGTACTTGCCGTGTCGATGACGCTGTCACCGAGCCAGTACCGCCCATGCTTCTTCCCTTTTCCCGCCCTCATCACGACTTCTCCATCAAGGTCATGTGACCTCGGATCGTAGTCTTGCCCGTAGACCTCCTTTGCCACCTCTGAGTACGAGCTGAGGCGGCTATAGGCGCTCGGATTGCTGTACACCTCGGGAGGGTCCTCCGGGTTGTAGTGGATGTCCGCCGTCGCCTTGCCCTTGTGAGAGAGCGCGAAAGCCTCGAAAGTGTTGATCTCCTCGCCACCATGATGCGAAGCCTGAGGGAGGGAGAAAAAAAGATGATTAGTAATTATGCATTATTCAGAGATCGAGAGTGAATAAATGATTTCACATACATATCTGGCCGCATATTCGCTGAGGCTAAGACTGCCCTGGTGGTGTGATGCACCTTGCATCAACAACCGACGCTGTCGGCAAGCCTCGTGCCTCTCCGCCCAGTCCTCGGCGCACCACTTGTCCACCAACACCTGCCAGCAATCGGGATGTGTTGCCATCCACCACGGAATCGCCTGCACATAATCAATCATACTACATATAAGAAGATCAAATTAAACATACTAAGTCTCATGAAAGCTTGTTCTATATTTACCTCCAAGTATTCTTCCTTCGTCAGCGTCATCGTTACTGCATTTTCCCTCTTAATCCTCACATCTCTGGCAGCGTGGAAATCAACAATGGCCTGAGTGCGCGCCTCGTACAGCATGTCCTTCACAAGTTTGTGACACGCTGTACGTGCCACCTGCCGCGCTAAGTCCTCAAAGCCTTCTTCAATTTTGTAGAAATCCTGCATACAAACGCGGTGTATCAAACCATTATTTCAAGAATGATCAATAAAATACGATGTGTTGAGCAATGTAGTGACGAAGACTTACCAACATCTCCATGATCACCCGCTCCATCTTGTTGCGGAAAACCCTGCGATCTCGATCCGGCGCGTCTGCCACGGCGGCGTAGTGGTCAAACGTGTCGGCCATCTCTATTCTCTCGTCAATCAGAACCATGCCAGGGTAGTGTTGCTTGCACAAAAGACCCAGGATGCCGTTGACCTTGCGTTTGTGACAACCCCCGACAGGAGGAGTCCAAGACCTGCCGAAACCATTAAGATCAAGTGTTAGTATCAATTGTAATTTGAAACAAATGAAATGAAATTGTATTGATAACATCTAAAGTAACTTACCGGGGAGGTTTCGGGCGAACTACCGGACGACGGTCTAAAGCTATCGGTCGCTTCGGCAATTGTGACGCCCCTCGCACTTTTTTAAGTGCAGGGGGCTGGGCGTTGCCCGAGCGCTGCACCTCCTCGTCGCCGTCCTCGGCCTCCTCGTCGCCGTCCTCGTCCTCGCTCTCCTCCCTGTCCTCGCTCTCCTCCCTGTCCTCGCGCTCCACCTCCTCCTCCTCAGACGACTCAGACTGCTGCTGCTCCACCTCAGGCGACGGTGACCTCGCTACACCTCGACCTCTCCCTCCACCTCTGGCGCCTCCACCTCTCCCTCCACCTCTGGCGCCTCCACCTCTCCCTCCACCCTTGCGTGCACCTTTCCGCTTACTACCCTCGGCGTCATCCCGGTAAAAAAAGGACAAGGACCTCGTCACAGCTTTGCCTATGCCGCCCACCATCGTTCTCCAATCACCTGCAATTAAAACAAGTCAACAAGTCAGCATATTATAAAAGAGACAACATAGTATTATAAATGAAAAAACTAAAACCGAAATGACATAGAATTAAAAACAGTAACCTAATTACTATGAATCATACATGTATTAGAAATAATCATCATCGTCGATAATAGCTGGTTCATGAGTCTCATCATCAATATCGTGCATGTCGACATAATCATGCAGGTTGTCCGAAGGAGGAGGAATGTCGTCATCACTGTCCAGATGTAATCGCTCAAGAATTTGTAAGTCTTTCGCATCATCAACCTCATCTCCAGCGTCCTCATTGTCTACTTCCATTCCGAACACTTCAGTTAAGTCTATCACAAAACTCCCTTCCAGCCCATTGTCTTGAAAGAAGTCATCTCCCTCATATGTGTTTGGGTCTATGGTGTAATCGGCATCGTTTGGGATAGGTAGTTTGCCGTGTGGTGATACCTTGTACACAACATCCCAACCTTGGAGACGTTCGTCGGTTTGGCACGGGTATGGGAGATAATAAACTTGCGTGGCCTGAGTAGCCACGATATATACATCGTCTCCTGGTAAGACGGTTGACTGTCGAATTTCGACTAGCCCAAGATTAGGAGTCCGTCTCACTACTCCCGGGTCAAACCAATGGCATTTGAAGATGACAGGATTCAAAGGTTTGCAACCAGGAAAATCTAATTCATATATCTTTTCTGCTCTTCCATAATACTCGACGCCATCATCGCCGACCGTAAAAACTCCCGTATTTGTGGTTCTTCGATTAGGACGACTCTGCTCGTAGCTTGTTGTGTGAAAGCGATACCCGTTGACGTCATAACCGTTAAATGACCGGACCCTATAGTCACAGCCGTTGGAAACTTGTCTCAACTCGGCATTCATGGATGCATCGGTTTGGCCCTGCAAGATAGAGCAGGATAGGCCATCAAATAAGAGCAACGTACTGCATGTGAAACTAAGTACGAGATATGAAATGAAAACGGTTTGACAATACCTTCTTTTTGAACCAAGAAATGAAATCGGGTTTGCCACTTCCCGCACCCTGTTTAAGCAGGGTGTCAATTTCGTGCGATGTAGGATCCCTTGATCGTCGCCAGAATTGATGAACAAATTCTCTGTGCCAACGACGAACAAGATTAGAGGGTTGATGCAGAAGAATGACTAATCGAAAGTAGGTTTGTTGAGAACTTACTCTATGTACGACACGTTTTCCTTAAGGTTGGTCAACACATATAGCATGATCGTGCGCCACTCTTCATATGCCAAGAACTTGCTGGTCGCACCACTTGCACTTCCGAGTTGCCCTTGGAAAAGGCTGAGGCTCGAATCATTTTCGGCAACATTGTAACGAGGGAGTGGATTATGCACGCTAGGAAGGTTGTCAGCATAGTACTTTGTAGTGAAGTTTGACACCTCCTCGAGAAGGTATGCCTCTGCCATGGAAGCTTCAATTTTGCATTTATTTTTACATTTAGTTCGGAGAACCTTTAGACATCTCTCAATGGAATAGCACCAACGGTTCTGCACAGGCCCACCCATTCGTGCCTCATATGGGAGGTGCAAAATCATATGCTGCATCGATGTGAAGAAGCCGGGTGGAAAGATTTTCTCCAACTTACAGAGCAACACTGGAGCCATTTTTTCCATATCTGCAATCACTTTTTTTGGTATCTCCTTAGCACAAAGTTGTCGAAAGAAATAGCTCAACTCTGCCAGCGCTTGCCATACATGATCAGGGACATAGCCTCGAACCATCGAGGGAAGAAGCAGCTCAAGCCACACGTGATAGTCATGACTCTTGACCCCACTGACTCGCATAGTTTCTAAGTTCACTCCCCTCCTCAGGTTCGATGCAAACCCATCAGGGAACATTAACGTTTTAAACCATTCAAGTACTTCCCTTCTTTGGGCCCTCGTCAAGACGAAATCTGCCTTAGGCTTTATCCATCTTTTGTTGCCGCGTTTAGGAGGCGCCATGTCAAGCTTAGGTCTGTCACATAAGGTTGCTTGATCCACTCTTGCCTTAACATTGTCTCTAGACTTATCAGGATAGCCCATGATCGTACAGAAAGACGCCTCCCCAATATTTTTTTCTGTGTGCATTGGATCAATGTTATGTGGAAGAAGAATGTCGTCCATATAAGAAAGCCTATACAAGCCCGAGATATGAAACCAGGCATGAAGCTCACCATATCCCTCAAAACCATCTCCACTTTCATTGACCTTGAGAGCATCTAACTCGGCACGTACATCGGCACATGTCATGATCTGCGGTGCAGGGTCGTTAACTTCGACACCTTTTGTAAAGTTCTTTATGTCTCTTCTGAATGGATGGTCAAGTGGGAGGAATTGTCTGTGCCTGTCAAACGAAGAATACTTGCCACCCTTCTTCAAGTAATGAAACATCAGTTTTGACTTGCATATTGGGCATGGGAACTTGCCGTGAACACACCACCCGCAGAATACCCCATATGCCAAGAAGTCATGCAGAGAATAGTGGTACCAAACATGCATTTTGAAGTTTGTCTTCGTTGCTTTGTCGTATGTCAATACCCCTTCCTTCCAAGCACGTTCCAAATCATCGATCAGAGGCTCCATGAACACATTCATATTAGTCCCCGGGTGTTCAGGAATTATCAAGGACAAGAATATGTACTGTCGTTGAAAGAGGACGCCGGGAGGGAGATTGAGGGGTATAACGAACACGGGCCAACAAGTGTATGGGGCAGCCCCCATTCCATAAGGATTGAACCCATCCGTTGCCAGTGCCACACGTACATTACGAGGCTCATATGCTTTGTCATGATGGATTCCATCAAAATGTGTCCAGGACTCACCATCGGCCGGATGTACAAGATTGTCAGGATGGTATCGCACTCCTTTTTTATGCCATGTCATCTGTTTCGCGGTCTCTTCGGTCATGTAAAGACGCTGGATCCTCGGTATGAACGGGAGGTACCGTAGGATTTTCGCAGCGATCGACGTCTGCCGCTTTTCACCATCACCTGATTCTACCTCCAGGTACCGTGAGGATGAACACTTTGGACAGTACAAGGCTTCTGCGTGCTCTTTACGGAATAACACGCATCCTTTCGGACAAGCATGTATCTTCTCATACGGCATCTTAAGTGCACGAAGTAGTTTCTGTGACTCATACATGTTCTTCGGCAGAATGTGACCTTCCGGAAGCATGCTAGCAATAACTGTCAACATGACATCGAAATTGCGGTGACTCAGGCTAAACTGGGACTTTACGGCCATCAGACGCGCAATGGCATCCAGTTGAGAAACATTGGTATGCCCGTGAAGGGGCCGCTGTGCCGAATCCAACATATCATAATACGCCTTTGCAGTTGGCTCTGGCGGCTCCGGCTCCTCCTCCCTGTGGCCTTCCTCGAAGTTGTGTGCCTCTGCATAGTCATTCAACATGTCTGCTACCCCGGCATCCTCGTCAAAAGCCCCATCGATGCGTGGTCTAACGACCTCGTGTCGCACACGATCGGCCTCACCATGACTGGTCCACCGTTTGTAGTTTTCCATGAATCCATACTTTATGAGATGTTTACCCATATCTGTCTTTGTCTGCTTCTTACGGTTTTCACATTCACTACATGGGCAAAAAGTCTGAGGATGCGACCCTTGAACATTGGCAAATGCTTGGTTCATGAAACCTTGAGTCTTTTTAATCCATTCTTTAGTCCACGAACTCTGACTTTGGCGGCCCGTGTACATCCACTCACGGTCATCCATCCTCTAACATATCACCGAGTAATAGATAAATATATTGCATCTACCGTTCACTTATACAGTCTAATAGGTAAAGATAGATCCTAATCCCACCCGAGTATGTGTAGATGGGGTTAGTTTTCATGCTCTATTCCTATCCGAGACAGAATTTCGACAGCACCTCCCCGCTGTTCTCCAAATACACGTCCTAACAAGGAGATTGTGTATCCAGAGAACAACTGGGAGATGGTGTCGAAACTCTGTCTCAGATAGGAATAGAGCACGAAAACTAACCCATCTACACATCCTCGGGCTGTCCAAAAAACGTGGACAATTCGAAACAGATACGGCTATACATATGCAAAGAATTACATATGTCCAACCGTATCTCTTTCGAACGGGAGACGCCTAACTAGGTTTCGCATGACCTACTGACATGAATTGAAAAGATGGGTCTTTTATGTCTCACCTTGCTATCCTGCAAAGTGATGACTCAAGGAACAGTGGAAGATGGTGCAACAGCCTCTACCTGAAAAAAAATAGGACATAACTATGTCAATTATAAATTTCGGCAGCACCTCCCCTGCACGGTGAGGTTTCCAATACCTGCAAAAAACTAACGACACGATGGCCGACAACCACAACACATATGGCCTATGGCCGACAATCACAACACATATGGCCTCGTTCGCAATCGACATCCACATTGAGGGCATTAACATACAAACATTTCACAACAACATACACCATTTCTATTTTCGAATTTCACCTTCCTCATTTAAAAGCATTTTGTATTTCAATCTTGTTTAGATGCATATGGACAGGGTGTCGACTATGGCAACTACCATCATTTGGTTTAGCACTACTGAGATCATAGCACTCTGAATTTGTAGATAATCAGATGCAAAATACACATACGTATGATGCAACAGCAATTTTACCAAGAGCTCTCTTTAACACTTTTATCATAGAGGCGAGGGAAATAAACTGCCGTATGTCGATTTGGCTATACTAAAATTAAAACATCAGGATATGGGGATGGCTACTAGATGCAACATAAACACACGCATGATGCAAGTGCAGTATAGACTTGTGGCCTGATTTGTATCCACTAACAAGACCAAATCGGGGCAGATTCATGGAGCATATGAGGATAAAGGAGGAATCAAGTCACCAGCTTGTGCTCTGTTTCGTTCCGCCCTCTGCGCAGGCGCCGCCGCGTTCGAGCTGGAGTACGGTGAGCTGGGTGGAGGAGCACGGCGAGCTCCGCGCGGCGAGGCTGGCCCGGGGGGTCACCAGCTGGGTGGAGGAGCACGGCGAGCTCCGCTGCAGGCGGAGGCCGCGGACCCGCAGCAGCCCGGGGCGGGGAGGCGAGCCCCCGGGGCGCGGCGAGGCTGGCTCGGGCGGGGAGGCGAGCCCCCGGGGCGCGGCGAGGCTGGCTCGGGCGGGGCGGCGAGCCCCCGGGGCGCGGCGAGGCTGGCCCGGGGCGGGGCGGCGAGCCCCCGGGGCGCGGCGGCAGGGAGGGGCGGGGAGCCCCCGGGAGGCGGCGGCGGGGAGAGGCGGGGAGCCCCCGGGGCGCGGCGGCGGGGAGAGGCGGGGAGCCCCCGGGGAGGCAGCGGAGGGAGGCGCGGTGGGGAGGGGCCGGGGGCACGCCGCGGTGGAGAGGTGGCCGGGGCGGGGCGGGACGCGTGCGGCGAGGTGGCCGGGGCGGCTGACCGGGGAGCGGAGAGAGGAGAGCGGAGAGAGGAGAGAGGAGCAGCTGACCGAAGGAAGGAAGGAAGGAGACGACGCGCAACGGCTAAGTCCTGGCCCCTACTTTCGCCGAGTGCCCAGATGCAGTACACTCGGCGAAAGTGTTCGACTTTCGCCGAGTGTACTGCATCTCGGCACTCGGCGAAAGTCTATTTTCGCGAGTGTTTAACTTTTGTCGAGTGTTTTTTTTTTACACTCGAAAAAAAAAACACTTTCGCCGAGTGCCCAGTCCTGTGGCACTCGGGAAAAATACTTTTTGCCGAGTGTTTGCGATGTACACTCGGCAAATATTTTTCTTGATCGACTTAAAAAAAATTTAACAAATATCAAATAAATTCAAAAAATCATCAAATTTTGCCGTGAGACTTTTTAGATGATCTATTACCTATGAAAAATATGTTCAACTTAAATTCAAATTAAAAAAATTCACGCCACAACTAATTTGAATGTCAGACTCTAAACTATATGTCACTTTCTTAGAGATTGTCTGTTTTGTAAACAACATATGTCTCAACTTGTGCGAAATCTTTTCTACTATTTATCACAACATTTCCATGTGATATCATGACATCCCGACAAATCTTACGATGTTTTGATCTTATTTGTATTTTATATAATTTTTTAAAATTTTGGGCGCACGCTCGTTTTCATATTTCATGAACAAAAAGTGCGGAAACTCATTTCATTTTGTGGATACAGCCTGACGTTCAACTCAATGACATGAATATTATTTTTTCACTCACTCAATTCCATAATTTGAAGCACTTAAAGTTCAATTTTATTTTTTCACAAAAAACATAATTAAAGAAATTCAGTTACTAAATTTAGCAAACAAATCATGAAATGTACCAAATTTTACCATTAAGTATAGTGAGGTATATTTAGGCAATGAAAAAACTTTGGAAGCGAAATTTGGAGAAAAAAAAATACTTTTGCCGAGTGTAAAAATGGACACTCGGCAAAAGTAGGTACTTTTACCGAGTGCATTTCATAATACACTCGGCAAAAGTCCATTTGCCGTCAACCCCTTGACGCCGTCCCCGTTTAACAGCGGGCCTAGGACTTTTGCCGAGTGTCACCTTGCCAAGACACTCGGCAAAAGTATTTTTCGCCGAGTGTCATACTTTAGCCGAGTGTACAAGGTGGCTTGCACTCGGCCACTTTTGCCGAGTGTCATACTTTTGCCGAGTGTTTTCCTATTGACACTCGGGAAAAATTACTTTTGCCGAGTGCCCGATAAAATACACTCGGCAAAAGTATTGACACTCGGCGAAAGTACGATTTCTGGTAGTGAGTGCTTGGTTGGTGAGATAACAGTGGCTGCCACAGCGTTTTCAGTAGAAAATCTCACCAAAAGTGCGGCGTGAGAAAACTTCGCCGCATGTTCGGCGGCGCCGAAGGCACGGCGTGGCGAAGTCAGGCCAGCAACCAAGCTTTCACGTGCAACTTTGATTGCTTGAATTGTTTATGTTCTCTTTGTTCTTTTCGTTAAGATTGCTTGAATTGCAACTTTGATCTTTCACGTGCATCAAATGTGTAAATAACTCTCCCCCCCGAATTGCTCAAAAAAAATGTGTAAATAACTTGAGAAAATTTCACAAAACTACAAATTTAAGATGTTACAAATTTAGTATACCCTTCTATCACAAAACTACAGATTTAGTGTATTAAATCAGATTTCGTGAGCAATGTATAGCAAAACTACAGATATTAGGAGTCAACTTTATATATATATAAAAACTACACATTTAGGTTGTGATACATTGGTCACAAGATCTACAGTTTTACGATTCTTTAATTTTTAGTTTTGTGATACAATGGTACACTAAATCCTTAAGTGTGTATCACCACATATACCGTGCAGTACCTTTGCCACTGCGACGAAGACCACCGTCCCTTGCTAGATCTTTGTTTATTTAGTTTGACATAGTTATTTTCATCAAGATTGCTTGTGTTGGAACTTTGATATCTCACATACATGCAGTGTGTACATATATAATACTTTCTGAAACTGGTAATTGTGAATGATTCATAAACCAAAAACAGATAGATGTTGGTGTACATAAAGTTTGTTAAAGTTGTTGTTGTGGGTAATTTTACATAAAGCTTTAGAGTAAATTTTGCAAAACTACAGATTCATTAGTAAAACTATTGTAAAACTACAAATTTAATCCTCTACCTCACAAAATTAAAGATTTTTGCGTTAATTTTGTCAAAGGATCCAACATGTTTTAGAATTGCTGCCTCACAACCCCTTATGAGTGGTCCCACTTAAGTGATCAACATCATATATTTGAAATTTGTAGTTAAGTGATAAATTTGACGCAAAAATCTGTAGTTTTGTCAAGAACGGCTTCATTATGTAGTATTAATTGCTATAGTTTTATTAAAAGCTAGTCTGTAGTTTTACGAAATTTACTCAAAGCTTCATAAGCGCATTTTAGGTGAATCTTTTTTAATGACAGTAGTAAGTAATTTTACTCTTACAGATCAATGCGTCTGCATCGTTTTTTCGGCGGTGTATATTGTGGCAGCAGTACTCGTCGACATCGTACGTAGTAGCATCTGCACGCACACATGCATGCACGTCCTCACGAAATAAGTAGGCTTCTTTAAGGCGGCGTGGTCCATGCAAGCCTCTCGCTAGCTAGCAGCCATGGCCGAGGGCCATGCACCCGATCGAATCGGCAAGCCATGCCATGCATGATGCGTGCCTTCGCCAGCTTTGAATTCACAAGAGGCAACAAGACACACGTCATAAATCGATACAATTCATGGGCCTCCAGCCATCGATCGTCTTTATAGTCCAGTACGTTCTCATCCTTGTTGGGACTATAGGTTAATTTACGCCGCGTGTAGTATCGATCGATCTGGAGAAAGATCTCATACCTATCGACCCTACACACACAGAGAGAGAAAAGACACCACATGCAAGAATTATCCCACGATTGCGCGCGCGGAATTAATCAATGAACTGACCCGATCCATGCATGCATATGCCGGGCACCCGGGTACGTACCCGAAGCCCCCCAGCTTCTTGCATGTGAATTTAAAGGTTCTCATATCGGCGCGGGATCTATCTGTGGGGCTAGCTCTAATATGTGTCTTTTCACATGCAATAAGTGTGAGTAATGCAATGGTCTCCCTACGTAGCTGCGCTAATCTATCATTTCCATCACAGAAATGAAAGACTACATGCATAAGCATAACTGCATTGTCGAAATCAAGTCGAAGAAACGCGCGAGATTCAGAAAGATACTCAAGGAGTTATAATGTGCTGGGACCTGGCACAAACGGTAAGTCTTGGAGCTACTCATTGATCTCTGTTAACTGTTGGAGACAGTAAAATAACTGGTTCTAGAACGTTACACTACACACCCTTCTTGCAACAAGGTAGGAACTACACCAGAATTTGAAACGCAAACACACATTATTTCCCACTAAAATGGATAGGTAAAAAAGGCATCTGGATGGTACATGTAAGAAAGCTGGCGTTTCCATAGTCAGAGCCAGAGCTAGCAGATAGACCAGCCTGCTACAGTAGTACTGATGGATGGAATCCTTGCTTGTTTTTTCCTGTTTTTGTTTTTCTTCACTGGGTAGCCATAAGTTCATAGTACTGAAAATTATACCTTTTTGCTCTTTCTCCCCGTTTTCTGTTACCTACACACACAAGGACACCTTGCCAGAGCTACTCGGATCGGATCCCGTGCTTGCCGGCTTTGCATCAGCTACATGAAGTCCACCTCGAACAGGTGCATGTTGTTGTTACCATTGCCGTTGTTGCTGTTGTTGGTCTGATCTGAAAGCTCGCCGGCGCCGGACGGCAGTGCGCTGGAGCACACCGAAGAGCACGACAATATGTTGTTGTTGTGGCTGCCATTGTTGTTGTTGTTGTTCTGGACCTGCAGAGAGGTTAGGAAGTGTTGCTCCTGGTGGTGGCCGGCCGCTTGGACCTGGAGCATGGTGCTGAGCTGCTGCTGGTCCTTGTCTTGTGATCCGCCGAGAGTCAGCGTCGGCCTCGCTTGCTTGCTCTGGTCCAAGCAGCTGATCACGCTCGTGTTCGACGACATGGTCGACTTGGTCGTGCCCAGGTCTGTTCATCAGTTGACGCACACAAGTTTCCAGGTCAGAATTGTGTAGAGAGGTTTAGGGGAACGAGCTGCGTGAATTGTAGACCGGAGGGCGCCGCGTGCTTACTCTTGTCGTCAGTGGAGTAAGAGCTGGTAATCCCGCCGGCGTTGGGCTTCTTGGCCGGCGGCGACCCGTCTTTGGACGGCACCGCGGTGGCCGGCTTCCGGCGGCGGCGGTTGTGCTCGGCGAGCCGCTTCCGGCAGCTCCTCTTGGCCTCGTCGAACTCCGTGAGCACGTGAAACCTGTCACACAGCATCACAACAAACTCAGTACAAATACACCCTTTTCATCTATCTACACATTGTAGTACAAGTGTACACACACAAGTCGGTCTTGTGACACTACTATCTACCGTACGTTCAAAAGACAAGCACAAAACACACTCGTTGTATGATTGTATCACACTGGACTGGTCCACTGGGGCATTGGTCAATGCAGGGATAAAGATTAAAGCAGGCCAAGAGATTCGGCCAGGCCTGGCCCCAGATCCTGCAGCCAGCGGCAGTCTGCTAAAAAAGCAAGCGGCTCAGCTCAGCTCAGCTGCTACTCTCACTGCTAGCAGCATGCCCTCTTTCCCTTGAGATTCTTTCGCGATTTTTTGTCCCCGTCGATCCCGAGACCAACCGATTTCTAACTGGAGAAAGCGGTCAGGAAAAAACAGTACTAGGATCCATCGTTTTCGCTAGCAAACGCATGAAACGGGACAAACGAACTCGAGTTCTTGCAGTTCACTTGAGTTTTCGATTGATTTTAGTATGTTGAAAGTTTAGCTATTGCAAGTCGACAAAGCTGGCCATCTCTGCCATGCCACGGCAAGGCCAGGCCACCGAGACTCCAAGAGGCTGTGCAAGTGAAGTCGCTTTTCTTGGAGCATGCATGGAGGCAGGAAAGCTGCAGCCTTCCATGGCCACAAGCACTGGCCACAAGAGACAAGGAACACGAACCAAAAGCGTATCTCCACGACCTCCAAACTCTGAAAAGCCGGCAGGGAAAGGGAAGACCAGAAGAGACGATCGACATGCATGCCCTTGGGTAAAAAAGGCGAATCAGTGTCCGACGACCCCCGCCCTATGCTATGCGTCTACTCCTGGTCTACACATGTTGCTAGAGTACGTATAGCTTGTACTGGCTACTAGCTTCACCATGTCCATGTCAATGCAAGAATATGTACAGGCACTGTTTGAACGGCCGCTGTGTGTTCGGTGTTGGAGAGAGAAAGGTAGAGAGAGAGAGAGAGAGAGAGAGAGAGAGAGAGGAGGGGCTCTGTCTGACCTGCTGCACTGCTGGCAGAAGCGCTGCTGCTTTCCTCCGGCGGCGACGACGGAGGCCTTGGCGTGGTACTCGCAGACCTTGTGGCGGCGGTGGTAGTGCTTGGCGCCGGAGAGGTCGGCCTTGCAGCCCTCGGCCTGGCAGCGCGGCGGCTGGTGGTGCGCGCCGCCGAAGCCGAGCCCGAACACTCCGCCGAGCCGGGACCGCATCAGCAGCCGGTCCACGGCCAGCATGTCCCCCGGCGAGAAGTAGGTGCGGCGCCCCAGGTTGAGCCCGATCCTGCCGCCGTCCTGCTCGCGCTTCACCATGCCCAGCGCCGGGTACACCACGTCGCCCCCGTGCATCCCGCCGGCCATGGGCATCTGCAGCGGCATCGGCAGCGGCATCGGAGGCGGAGGCGCCATGGGGCCGAGGCTGGACGGCAGCGTCGTGAGCAGCTGGTGGTGGCCAGGCGCGTCCTGCTGGAACTGCATCGCCGCGGCCGCCGCGGCGAAGTCCAGCCCGTCGTAGAGGTGGTGCTGCTGCATCCCGCCGCCGCGCTGGCCCATGCCGCCGGCCACGCCGTGGTCGAACACGGCGTAGGGAGGCGGCTGCTGCTGCTGCTGCTGCTGCTGATGCATGGGCGCGAACGGGAAGTCGTCGCTCGCCGCGGACGTGGCCGCGTTCATCCTGCCGCTCATCATGGCTTGTGACGGGAAGCTGCTGTGGAGTGTGTGGTGGTGGTGGACGGGGAGGCGTCGATGGAGGCTGTGGAGCACGAGAACGGAACTGAGCTGATGAGCTGAGCTAGCTGGGCTTGCTGTGCTTCAGTGGTTGTGTGAAAGTGGAGGGAGGCGGCAGGGGTGGTTAAAAAGGCTGTGGGGGGAGGAGAGAGAGAACGTGTGTGTCCGTTGGTATTAACTCTTGGCGTTTTGCTACCCCGGTAGTGGCATGGCTCTGCTACACTGGAGGAGGCCTCATCACAGGCCTTGCTCTTTCGGTGCAACAAGTCACACAATGGTTGTTTTGGAGAGAGAAACAATGCGGGAGAGGGATACAGAGATTTTTGTTCCATTTTTCTTTTCGTTTTCCTTGGATCCTTTCCACTGTATGTTTGAGATATACTGTGTAAATGTAACAAACTTCAGTGAAGGTTGTAATGTGCTACTACGTACATGCATTTTCAATTTGATGTCTTTGGTCAGTTCAAACAGAATTATGACTTGTAACAAACTTCAGTGAGGGTGTTCCTTAGTTGATGTTCTAGGATTCAGAGGAGAGAATGCAATGCCTTTTCCTTTGATGCCCTTACATTGCATACTGTGGATACAGTTGGCAAAAATGCAGCTCCATTGTTTGCTTAAATTTTTACCACACGTGTAACTTAGGAGTAGAAACAGATGTGCTATGTAATTAGGCAGCAAGAATATAACACCTTACGTTTGCAATCAGATGTATTAGGACATAAATTTGGTCTTGTGTTTTCACACAAGTAAGGTACAAATAGCTTATAAACATGATGACATTCTTTGGATCAGAGAAAAATTTCTCCTATCTTATGTTTTTTTCTTGTGAAATTGAGATGTTTCCTGTGAAATTCCCATGCGTTTCAAAGGAGCACAATATGTAGAGGACAAAAGGGAGAGGAAATATAAACTTATTTGTTTGTCCAACTCTTGTTGCACGAGAAACAATTTCCCGCGGGGATCCAGCTTGCCAAATCCTGCACCACGAGCTATCTCCATGGTATGGTATGTATTATAGGCATATTAGCCTTTTGCAAGAAGTCCCCAGTCCAGTATCAAAAGGTTGGTATGCTTACGTATGTATACAGCGGTATCAATAAAGACGAGGCTAGTGGTCTTTCTGTTTCCTGTGCAGAAAGACACAGTCCATGCAGGAGGGCCCAGGTCAGGAGGTTGAACACCCCACCTCTGTAGAAACACGCTTATCGAGGTTGCTTGCCTGAAAGACAAATCCCGGTTAGTTATTCCTCTGTTTTTTTCGGTTTCTTTTCTTTTTTTGAATCCAAAGTTCTTTCTATATTGAGTACTGTACTCTTCTATATTATACGTATTCATCATAAGCTCAATAAGGCCTCAATATGTATTGCTGACCGAGACGTGGAAACCATGTATGTGCCTTGATTAAGTTCATCTGTCAAGATGAGCAAGTATGGCCTTTAAAACGACAGTTATTTGGGAAGAAACTATAGATCCTTAGGATTAAGACGTTAAGCTCAGTTTCGCCTATGAAGAACAGATGCACGGGGCATAAATGTGCACAGATTGAATCAACCTAAATAATATGCATGTGGATTAGAAGAAGTACACACTCCAAGGCGCTATATACATGTCAACATGTTGTTATGCGGCTATAGTGCACAAATGGGCTAGCCAAGTCCTCTTCGTTGTCCATACAGTTGGCAACAATATTGAATTGATTTTGTCACAGATAGTACAAACTTTAAAACATGGTCTTAACAACAAACATGCACATCACCTCATATAACTGCAGTTGATGACTCTTATTTAATTACGGCTAGTAAGGATGGTTGATGATCCATAAAGTAAATTACCTACTATAGACTTTGATTGTCACGTCACATCTCAACAAATTATATGTTTTAATAAGAGTAGTTCGTAACATTAAATAATCTATATGAACCAGAAACACAACAAAGCATTCAGACACAACGGAATGATCCTTTGAAAGTGCAAGAACAGAAACCTAGGAATTAATTTTCTCCAAATAACAATTTCAACATAGTGTTAGACTCCCGTGATCAGTTGGTGGAGAATATGAGCCATATAGCTTCCGATTCCATGACTGCTTAAGTTGTAGCTCTATCAGTTTAACTCTGTAAAATGATCGTTTTTGTCATTTCACCGAAGCAGTGTGCATTATAGGCTAGTACTACTTATGCTACTCCCTCTTGGTTTCAGTATGTGATGTTAGTTAGTTCAATCTTAAATCAACAAAACGTCACGTAAAAAATCAGAAGAAGTACTTTAATTTTTAGCTTATACTACTACAGTGCTATGATCTTGCTCGGAGTTGATTCAATGAACAGCAGGCAGTTCATGCTGAACCAATAAATAAATTACCCGCCTTAATTAACCGCCTGTACATTCAGAAATCAGAACACTGAACTGGTAGTGAACTGACAACGCATGTTGGACAAACATACTTCCCCTCACTTCCCACATTTTTTACCGTATCAGAATGTACAATGAGCAGTCCTCCAAGAAAAACACACCCTGCCTCCTGCTCATAAGTCATGAATGGGAGATGGTAAAAAATAAAGACAGTGCTATACTGAGCCATCTCAACTGACAGTGCCCTGCTGCAAACATGGACACATTTCCCATACGGAGACATAAGCTGGTAAATTTCAGATTTCCGTTGCATGTACTACTACTACTCACCAGCAGTGGTAAGTAAAACCTGATGCCGACGTACGTAGCTGCATGCATGCTACGCACGTACTCCTACTGCTAATACAGCATAGGCTTAAATCCCCATCCATGCATGGCGCCAAACTGCTCGATCTCCCTGCTCCCTCGTCTCGCTGGAATTGATCGATCAGCGCCGTTGTTTCCCCGGCACGGCGGCGCCATTGAATGGTGGGGTGGATGATCCGCAGCCTTGCACTAGACGCGGCAGAAGAATGATCGCGCGCCGTGGCTCGTACCCGCTGTTGCATTCAACTGGCCATTCATGTCGCGATTGATGCGATCTTTCGTGCGCATATGTGTGATGCGTCCCGGTGTCCCGGCGTCCCGACTGATGGCCTTGCATGCTTGGTCTTTGACTTGCGCGCGTACTAATCTCTCTCTCTCTCTCTCTCTCTCTCTCTCTCTCTCTCTCTCGCTCCCTCTCTCCCTCTCTCCCTCTCTCCCCCTCTCCCTCTCTCCCTCTCCCTCTCCCTCTCTCCCTCTCTCCCGCTCCCGCTCTCTCTCTCTCTCTCTCTCTCTCTCTCTCTCTCTCTCTCTCTCTCTCTCTCTCTCTCTCTCTCTCTCTCTCTCTCTCTCTCTCTCTCTCTCTCTCTCTCTCTCCCTCTCGCTCTCTCTCTCTCTCTCCCTCTCCCTCTCTCTCTCCCTCTCTCTCTCTCTCACTCATATTCTCATACACAAACATAGTATATTTTGAATAAAAACCTTTGCATCAATTGAAAATTTCAACCCATAATTTGAGACGTGCCGATTCAATCTGACAGCTCACAATAAGTTTGTACACATGTACATTAAATATATTTTTTGTGCACATGATATTTTTCCTTCTAATTAACAAACTTTTAAAACCCAACAACAATTTACATTATGTAAACATATATAGTTAGATCATGTGAAAAAACAACATACTACTTGAGAGTGTTGATAATATAATTTGTCTAACCATTTTACTTGATGGGGCAAATTCGTTCATTATTGGATTTTCAGATTAATTGGTTTCAGAAGTTTTTTAAAGCAAGGAAAGTTGAATAAAAAACTAAGGACAGGGAAACAAAACTGGAAACTTCGTATTAATTTCACATGCATATGCAAAGGCATTACCATTGGATTCGACGGGGGGCACGCAGGATCCTAATTCCAGAGCGGAAAAGATTTGGCGCCAGAGATATTAAAGTGGGGCTGCTCTCTCGTACTACCCGCCTACTCGCCCTAACTAATTCACTGTTCATAGATGACAACCACACACCAGACACATGCTGCAACCATGCATGGAAGAGCTCGCTAACTCGGCAAAGCAAGGCGCAGGCGAGCTAGCAGCAGCTGGACTGCTTCTCACTGGGCTGTAAGGAACACATATTCATATTTCGCTTTTGACAATATGGACAACGTTACTATAAGCTCATAATAGCTTGGAACCCATAGCCATATATATGCTCCTACTCACAGTATACTGGATCGATCAATGTAGCGTTATACTGCCTATGCAATGTTAATGCTTCTACAGTGCAATATATACGCATGGATTTGGCACAAAATATGTGTGCATACTGATCGGCCAGCCATACGGTCGTATGTATCCAATCGTGGATCTTCTTGTACATCAAGATTCACATGGTGTGCGTAGCCGGCGGGCTGGAGCGAAACGTCCGTAACGCGGCTACCTAGTTAACCTAGCCCTTTGCAGCTTCTTAATTTTACGATCGATCGAAGACATGCATATCTGTACGAGCTTGCTTGTATGTATCTCGCACGGGCATGCGACAGATAGCAAGATGAAGGCGCGCGGATCCACCGAGTTGAAGCCATATATGCTTGCCCAGTCCTTCAATGGCGGGGACAAACTCCTATACGTACAAATTCATCGTCTCTGGAATATACTACATAGTTGCGTGCTTCGTGTGAAGTGGCATCCTCAGCTGCTGCGGCGTAAGGCCCGGCCTGGACTGATCCATGTTCATCCACGTTAACCGTACATTTATTTTACAGTGCATGGTATTGGTAAGAATTTATGCTATAGTTTTGCACTTTCAATTACCAAGTCAAGCGTGCAGCATGCATATGCGAGCACATCCGATCCACACTTCTCCTTTATACTTTTATATCGTATATAGCCAGCATACCTGTACTTTCATGTGGATATATTCTCTGACGGTGGAAACAAATAGGCCATACTGCTATATATAACATGTAATAAACCAGTAGAAATATACTGCATATCCAACAAACCCAACTAATTTGGATTAAAAAGAGGTAACAGATTGTCAACAGATAGAAATACCCCCAACTAGCAATTAGTCCAGGATCCAAACAGACCCAACTAATTTTAGACAGGAGCAAATCAGACTTCTAGCCGCATTTTAGCTTACTATTAGAACAGGTTCCAAAAAGGCCCCATTGTTAGGCAGCCAAGTTTTAGTCAGCTAATTGTTAGTCAAGACTAATAATTAGTCGTAGTCCATCCATACAGGGCCTTACTTGTTTGGGGGAATCATCACATTATTAAGCAGGGTGATTACAATCATTTTGCAGTAAGAAACTAGGCATATTGTATAACCAAATCATGCTCAACTTACCAGCAATATATAGCCTGCTAAGCACACTTATGGGATGCATCATTAGTAGTACAAACACTACAATATTTCCTTTTGTGTTACTGTTATTCAGCAAATGAACTCTCCACTCTATTTTCCTTGATGTTTAAATTTAAACTAGCCAACAATATCAAAATAAAGGAATGAGGACTATCATTAGTTTACATAGAATCAAAACATTGTACCAATTATCAGTTGGGACAAAATTAATTCTCTTTCTGATTACTACATGCACATGCATGCATGAATGCTGCAATCTGTTATTCTGTTAATGCCTCCATGATCGATTTTGCCCGTACGAAAAACTGTGAAGTCAACTCTTGCACCAATCCAACCTGCAGACAAAATACTTCTTTGGGCAAGAAGATAATGACCAGATTCCGTACCAGCAGGGAGAATTACGTACTACTTGTGGGGTGACGGTTAGGATTTGCACGCGTATACACCTGTGCACTGCAGCCAGGCAAGATTAGGTAGTACTCCCGGGCGCCGCAGGTACTTTACCACGTAGTGATTTGTGTTGTAAAACTTTTAATGGGCCAGGCCTAACTTCTAGAAGAAGCTGTCCTGGTCCATGTGGGCTACTTTATCCAATTGGAGCCCAACAATAAGTTAGGGTTTCCCCCTTATAAATAGTTGAGGAGAACCCCCCTGTGTACTCTGACACCAGAATTTCGCAATAAAGAATTTCGTCTCTTCTATTCCAGTTTTACTTTTTGTTATCTGTCGTGATCTATGTGCCGTCGTTCCGCCGATAACCTAACACGTTATCAGCACGCTCTACGAGGAATTCGCCCAGCAGATCGGTGGTGAACTACGGTATGTTTTTGTTTTTACGTCTGATTGTTGTTTATCTTGACTCGTTGCAGCCAGGATTTGTCCATGAAAAGGCTAGCCACGTGTTGCCCGGATAGATTCAATAAGCAAATCAA